>BPUN01000026.1:0-422201 GCA_027923365.1 Zalaria sp. Him3
ACCCTAACCCTAACCCTAACCCTAACCCTAACCCTAACCCTAACCCTAACCCTAACCCTAACCCTAACCCTAACCCTAACCCTAACCCTATTCACCCCGAATTTGAGCAGTGGCTACCGCGCAATACGCGTCCACAAGTTCGACAGCGACTAATTGCACTGTTCCACTCGGTTCTCCTAAAGGTGACGAAGGAGACTCCGTTGCCTTGCGATGTGTAGCTTGTTTACTGCGTGAATTTGAGTTTGCGCTCTATAAAGTATCGACTCAGCCCTTTATAGGGACGATCTAGGAAACCAGGAGCATAGCTTCATCGACGGTCTTGCTATAACTTGCGGATTTCTATGCTGAGACCACGCCGACCTAATTAACTTCCACGACTTCATTAGCGATAACCCTGATTCAATAGCAACACCAGGAAAAGGTCTCAGTGACAATTTCTGTGTTCAGTGCAGATTCCATTATAATAATATGTAACGCCTTCAACTTGGTATCTAACAGTCAGACCATGTAACCTGGAGGACCAGCCATCTGGCTGGTATTGCCTGCAGCGCTTGGGTTCGCTACTTGTTGCTCCTCTACCTCTGCTCCTCTCTCTTTACCCAATTCTTTACCACTATCGAGACCGATTGGAGAGTTTTTGCCGTATAGGAACCAGAAGGACAGACCGGCGGGTATAACGCCTCCAATAACGTTGCCGATTGTGACTGGAATGACACTCTGGTAGATGAATTTCCCGACTCCGAAGTTGGTTCCATAGAACATGCCGATAGGAACCATATAGAAGTTCGCGATGCAGTGCTGATAGCTCATCATGACGAATGCCCAGATCGGGATCCAGATCGAGTAGATCTTCGAGATGTGATCATTGCAGGACGCTGCAAGGAAGGCCGCTAGAGAGACGAACCAGTTGCAGCCTATACCTCGGAGAAGGTTCACCGACCATTGTACGTTGACGCGACCTTCCGCTTGTTTGACCGCGTAAGACTTCTGGACATCTGTCTCCAAGGTGTCCGCCCACCAACAGAAGAAACCCGCTACGAAGAGGCCTGCTGCCATGTTCACAATATAGCCTATCACGAGGACTTTGAGGGTTCCAAGTAGAGTGGTCTTTCGCTGGCAGGTCGTAAAGGTCATGAAGAACAAGCTGGATGTGAATAGTTCGGTGTTGGTAAGGATGACGAGGACAAACCCGAGCGGGAATGTGAAACTGGAAATCATGGTCGCAAGAGATGGATTGCTCTCCCGAAGTCCCGGGCTGCCGGAGAGAACAAGGAGGTCCAGATGCCCTCCAAAACAAATGAAGCAACCGCCGAGGAAGGACTTCAGGACTAAGCGCCAGAAGGGAAGAGCCTCTCTCTCGACGCCAGCCCTTGTAATAAGGGTGGCGGTCTCTTCGGCTGTATATCCATTGATTCTTTCTAGAGACATGATGCACGGAAGGCGCTTCTGTAAATTCAGTATGAGTATTATGAGTTCATTCACTGTCCGCCATTTTAGAGAGGTACAAACGTACCTGTGTTAAACGAGGATCAAAGAAGCATACTTAACATCCATCCCTGGAAAAAGGATCAAGCTTATAACTTGCATCATACTTACCCGGAAGTGATACGGATGGCAACAATATGGCGCACACAGGGGCCATGAGCAGTCGGTGATAGCTCGGTATGGCCCCGCTTCGAGTGTTGCGTAACACACCAAGATCCATCTCTATAACAGATCCTCGTTCGCTCGGGACGAACCGAGTTATTGTTTATAGTAGTGCGAAACCCAAACGCAGGTTTTAGGAGGTTTGTGTATAGCACGATCGGCGAACGCTCGGAAGAGGTACGGATGGCGCCCGGCGTCCCCGCGATGACGTCTCCTCTATAAGATAACGATGTGATGAGCGTGGGGTCTAAGACAAATTAAGCTAGGGTACCTGGTATGAAGAGCGAGTTTTACATAGCACATGCCGTATTTCGTGTCCTAAGGTAAGCGTTCAGTTACTAAGGTAGGAGCTCTGTGTGTAGGTAGCGCTTCCCTTATTGGTTCGGTTACTCGGCTAATGACTGTAACGTCTCCGATCCCCAGCCCTCTCATACCACGTGTATACTGACACTCTTATACACGACCAACCCAATGAGCTTACAAATTTGTCATGAGCAATGTGACTCGCCCTCAGAAGCCGCGACGCTCTGCCCGGCCTTGCGATGCGTGCCGCACCCGCAAGACCCGATGCATACTACAGCCGGGCTCACAACACTGCATCGTATGCTATACGCGTGCTACAGAATGCACATTCGATAAAGTCCCACCACGGAAGCGCGCGTCTCTGAGAACACCCGTTCATGATCACCGTGAAGCAGACTTGCAAGGGACATGTGCCGCAAGTATAGATGTGACTGAACCTGAAGTCGCTATACTACCACCGTTGCAAGACAGATCGCCACACCCGGGGCCTCCCCTTTCAGAAACCCAAACCGGTCCCAAAGTACGATCTACCATGGCTGAGACCTTGCCCAGGCCGTATGAGGATTCTCTTGGTCTGGATCCAAACCGATTCTCTGAATTGTACGGTCTCACAAGCGACATGGAGCCAATCCTAATGGCATGTTCTAGTTCAATGTCTTGAGGCTACATAAGCTGACCAAATCAGAGGCATCGTCCGTACGATCTCCAAAGCCACGAATACCGGCTAGAGACTCACAGCATCCGACGTGTCCTTGAACTTGATGGGGGCCGAGAATACCCCGTAACCTTCCATATGGTCGCTAATGATAAGGCTATTGGTCCTCTTATGTCACACGCCGAAGTCGATAGCATTGAGGCGTGTGTGCAACCGCATGGCCCAAGGCTCATCCGACTTTTCTGGCGGATAATCCAACCCTCCTATCCGATTTTGCACAAGCCGTCGTTCATGTCTCAATATAGCGAGTCTTACCGACAGATTGATGCAGGTTCTCGGTGCGGTCTAGCTCAATGCCATACACTGGTGGTCGCACGACTCGATCTTGTCACCGCTGCAGAAACCGAATACTATGATCCTCAGGAGTCTGACACAACAAGCGATCCAGAACTCCTACCATCGTCCTCGCCTATCTTCCATAGAAGCAATTCTATTACTGCTGCAGTGCAAGCCCGAAGACCCTCTCAATCCCGATCACACGTTTGTATGGGGCTACGTTTCGCAAGCGCTAGCCATTGCGGAGTGTCTAGGTTTACAACTTGATGCATCGGAATGGACTATACCTGGTTGGGAGCGTTCGTTGCGGAAGCGGCTTGCCTGGGCGCTGTACATGCAGGACAAGTGGGCGGCCCTGGCGTACGGAAGACCAAGTCACATACAAGATGATCAAGATTGGTGTGTTCAAAATCTCACTACGGCCGATTTTACTGACTGCGAACGCCTTCAAGAAGAAGTCGAGGAAGACCGTGGGCCCCGCACTGAGACTCCGGTATCGGGTCAGTTGTTCATATCCATGGTGGAGCTTACACGCATCCTGAGCACTGTTCTCCAAACTTTCTACACTGCTAGAGCAAGCACAAATCAGGACACCGTCCATTTGTTCCGACAATCACAGCCCATTACTAATCAACTTAATACATGGTACGCGAAGTTAACACCAGCTCTCCAGTTAAACGCAGGGAGACCGCGGCAACTGTGTTCGACGGGTAACATTCATTTCGCGTACTACGGATTGCAGATCACTATCTTACGGCGATTGGTCCGGTCTACTACGCTAGCGCCACTATGTCAGGATGCCGATATTCTGGCTGCTATCCGCCAAATGGCTCGGCGGATGGCAGAGCATACAATGACACTCATTGAGAACTTGAGACCCGATCAGACGGAAGCCTTCTGGTACTCGAGTACTCCCTACTTGTTCTCAGTAACGGGATCGTTCCTTACTCTCCTTCTCGTGACTTCTTTAACCACTGCGGAACGAACGCATTGGCGCGAGTCCTTAAAGACATACCTGTGGACTCTCCGCCTCCGATGCAAAGCATTCGAATCTATGCGATTCGCGGTAGACAGACTCGAAGGTGCTATATTGCGTGGTATGGAACACGCCCTGGCGGTTGATCTGGACGAATCACCGGCATTTGTGATGCAACGTGGCGGTAGCAGGCTTGATCAAGAGGATGCTTCTACTAACACTGGCGATTGGAATTTTACGGCTTTGGATCTTGAAGCGTTCGACTGGTTGAATGCATTCGACTCACACGGAAATGACCTGACAGACCTGGAAGCTTATGGGCAGATGGATTCGTAACCTCTGACACTTTCCTCAACGTTGTTCGAACTGCATGGCAACGTCCCCCAGGCTAACCTCGCCGTCTTCTGCAAAGTACCCTAGCTCGTGAACCTCTGATCTCTTTGGGCCGCCAGTAGCCGCACTTGAGACTAACCTGCTACTGATCGACTTTCCACCACAAAAGACTTCCAGTCGATCGCCAGCCCTAACCACAGTGACACGACTTTTTATGACGACCCGGTCGTGCCGCACAAGTTCCGGCCCGTCGACGCCTCTCGCTACGTACAACTTGTACTGATCCGCCCAGAAGTCGTCCAGAGGTACTACATCCGTCAACAGCGAGACGTTGTACATGTCATTGCCGAGGACTTCGAAACGAAGACGATGTCCGCGAAGGTCGTCATCACAACAAAATAACACGCCAAAAGAGCGTGCGTCAACGCTATCGATCCGGAATTGAAATGCGTAACCCTTGTCGCCGCACCCCGCTGGCATTGGAATGAAGCAATGCCTCGTTGATCCGCAGCTAGACAACGCTAGATGTGAATCAGGAGAGCATAGCGCCCGCTCAGGATAGGTACGATCCAGAACAGTCTGAACAGGCTCAATTCGTAGATGTCCTTCAGAGTCGGCAAAAACTTCTCTCGGAGCTGCCATGTTACCACCCCACAGCCATTTGCGGTCGCTTACGTTGAAGTCGCCGATCCAGCCAAAGTAGATTCGTTTGCTCTGGTCATCAACCATGGGACATGATTTCGCGGCATACCATCTTCTGCCGTCAAACCTCCCTCCTGACCCATCGCGAGGAGTGCGGAAAGGTCCTCTGGGCGAGTCTGCAACTCTATACACCGTCCCTGCGTCTGGAGCCGCGAATCTCGAATAAACAAGATACCACTTGCCATTAGGCAGAGTGAACATCTCTGGACATTCCGGACAGAACATGTCATTCGGCGCGTACAGTGGGTCCGGTTCGATGAACCATTCAGAAAGATTCGATGATGTGAGCAGTGCAATACAGCCTCGGGTCCAGTAAGGGCCATTCGTCAAGCGTGTTGCTACCAGCATCCAGTATTTTCCTTCTTCAGCATTGAAGAAAACATAGGGGTCGCGGAAGTCTATGTCGTCAAACAAGGACGGCGAAGCAGATGCTGTTCTGATGGAAATAGGCTTTTCGGAGGTCTGAAAGTCATCTCCGTGTCGATTAGATGAGATGGAATGCAAAATCACTTGTTTTCCTCCCTGAGAGATATTGTAGCCCGTTGAGAAAATATGAAGGCGTGAGTCGGGGCCCTCAATAGCTGATCCAGTCCAGGCGCCATCTGCACTAGGGCTAGTGCTTGATTTGCCGGGCTCAAGAGCGGCCTCGGTATCGCGTGTCCAGTTTATAAGGTCTTGAGAGCGTAGATGTGACCAACAAGACCTTAGTCGTGGCGGATGATGAATTGTGTTCTTTGGAGTGGAGAGATGGAACAGATGATAAGTGTCGTCGATGACAATCGGAATCGCGTCCGCAGCGGCTTGGTCGTCTGCAGGTCGATCGTATCTCGTCGGCTGTGCGATCTCCACCCTGGAGATCATAGTTGTGAGTTATTGTTTGTAGACGAAGGAATGTATCTGGGGTTGCTCTAATGATTATGTTCTATATAAGCATTTCAGCATTGGTACCCACGTTGGGTACGGTCATAGTGGTCGTAAACCCAGCGGCCAAGATGCCGGTGGGCAAAGAAGCCGGCGGCATTTGATCTGGGGGTGTTGGAGTCCGGCAAGATGCCGGCGGCTTCTTTTGCCATCGGCATCCAGCGTGGGCAAGTAGCCGTTGACATAGGCCGACTGAAGGATCCAAATGACTGGACAGCACCAAAATGCATTCAATAGAGGAGTCGTGGCTCCAAACCCATGGAAATGTATAAATGTACCCCACACTCCACCCCATGGGCAACCATTAGCTCTCCTCAGGTCTCTTTCTCTTCCGAAGTAACATTGGGGTTGACGATCCACGGTGATACTTTACTATTCCTGTTGCCCCTACTACCACTTCCTTCCTAAACAACAGTTACTCGTTACTATGGCCCGCATAAGCTATCCTTACGCATGGTTGTTCTGTAGTTTTGCAGCACTAGGTGCTTGTCTCTACGGATACGCGGTGTGTACTTTACTGGAGTCTCTGCTATGGACGTCTTCACGAGACATTTCGGCGACAAGCAGTCCGATGGTTCCTACCTCATCAAAAAACGTGGGAGAGCTGGTCGGATCCCTTACAGCTGCGCCACTGAACGATTACATCGGACGAAAAGGCGTGTTCCTCGTGGCATCAACTTTCATCGTCATTGGAATCGTGCTTCAGTTGATCACGAACCATGATCGCAATCTGATCACTGGTGGCCGTGTACTGTTGGGTTACGGCGTCGGAGCCTTCTCATCAACATCTCCGCTATACATTGGAGTGAGTAGTGATCATGCAACTTACTTCTGGGTCACAAGCACTGACAATAAAAACAGGAAGTGGCACCAATGTCCATACGTGGTCCGCTCCTCATGTGCTGGCAACTTACTCTCAGCGTTTCGCAAATCATTGCAGCGGCTATTAACCGCGGCACGGAGTCATTGGACACTCCTGCAGCCTACAAGATCCCAATGGGCGTCCAGCTGCTCTTCCCAACGCTTGTTTTCGCCTTCATATACTGGGTACCAGAAAGTCCTCGCGTGCTGGTGCGGAAAGGCAAGACAGAAAAGGCCGAGCAGGCATTACGTCTGATTCGGAGAGACGACGAGTCTTATGATGCCTCACAGGACATTGCCACACTCCAGCAAGACTTGGATAACGAAGCAACGATGAAAGCAAAGTCCTCGTGGCTTGACCTGATCAACGACCCTATCGAGCGCCGTAAGGTCATTTACTCTGCCGGTGCTCTGATCGCTCAGCAGATCAACGGTATCCAGTGGTTCTACTACTTCGGCACCGTCTTCTCTAAAGCTATAGGGATCAAAGATCCGTTCCTCATGACTCTTATCGTCTTCATTATTCAGGTGGTGGTTGTCTTCGCGGCTGTACTGTGTGCCAACCGCCTGCCAAGAAGACCTCTGCTCCTTATCACCACCGGTATCATGACGGTCTCGATTTTTGTTGTCGGATGTCTGGGCATCCCAGGAGGAGATGTCTCCCCTACATTCGGCAAAGTCATCATCAGCTTCGTTATCATTGAGATCACTGCGTTCAACTTCGCCTGGGGTCCTCTAGGTTGGACCATTGCCTCGGAGATGGCTGTTGGGCGTAACCGCAACAAAATCTACGCCGTCGCCGTTGCGTGCTTCTGGGTCACTGTGTGGGCTACAGTGTTTACCCTTCCTTATCTTTACTACTCGGCCAACCTTGGACCCAAGACGGGCTTCGTATACACAGGCCTCTGCTTCGTTTCGTTGGCGTACGTGTACTTCTGCGTTGGCGAAGTTACTGGTCGCTCGCTCGAAGAGATCAACGGATTCTTTATGAAGGTGAGCGATGTGCATATCATCAGCACAAATCATGGCTAACACGATTCTCTAGGGAATACCAGCTAAGGAGTGGCGAAACCAGCCTAAAATGGATGAGCAAGATGAAATCAGTCTCGAGAAGATAGGAAAAGTCGAGTCGTATCAAGTAGAGAAGCATGCTTGAAAAGTTCATTCCTTGCTGGCGATCACAGTGCCTGGAATAGACCACGGGTCTCTAGGTGAAAGAGCGCATCGACAGGTTCATACAATTGTTGAGATAGAAAGGCATCACTCCTGTGAGCTTGTTCCTGGATTTCGAGCTTGGATATGCGATGGCCCCTTCTACTCACACAAGTTCACATTACAGCTTCTATGTAGAACAAGTCAACATCGACTCTGCACCAAGACAAAATAGCTCGTGTAGACTAGCATTGCTGAGTGTGTCCTACATGCCGGATGTTAATAGCCTGCGACTATTCCAGATATGCTTATCTAAATTAAGCTTACTTTAAGCGACAGTGCGTTCCAGTTCTAGCTAGATCGGCCACGCGACGCGGCTGCCGGGTGACGTCGCATTTGTTGTTTGCTCCTTCTTATCGCAGCAAATTTCTGGGGGAAATCTCAGTTCCAAAGCACCACCTTGCACCACCTTGCAATACCTCTATTACAATTCTTCGCCCGGTCTCTGTTTAATCCAGAGCCTTGAAATCGAGAATATGGTCAGAGGAGGCAAACGTCCATTCTCTAGCAGAGGCTCGTTTGGCGCTGGTTCGCGCGGGAGGCCATCGTCACATCAGCCACGCCGACCGTCAACCACCCTGTCACCCAATGACGCTCCACGTCCAGTTGCGGCTCCTGCTGTTGCGATCCCTCCTTTGTCGATAGCCGTTCCAACAGACACGCCCAGATTCGCCGACCTCGCCTCAAATGGACTGCTCCACCCGACGCTTGCGGAGACCATCGTCAATGATCTTAAGTTTGATCATATGATGCCGGTGCAGGCGGCGACCCTGCCCGATCTCCTCCAGAAGAAAGACTGCCTTGCACAAGCAAAGACCGGAACAGGCAAGACCATGGCATTCTTGCTCCCCGCTATTCAGTCCTTCCTCAATGGTACACGCGCTAGGTCTGCGCCAATCTCGTTACTGGTCCTGTCACCAACAAGAGAACTCGCGATGCAGATCGCAAAAGAAGCGGAGAGACTGTTGCAGAGGATGCCAAACTACAAGGTCAAGGTTGCGATTGGTGGTACAAACAAGGATAGGGAGTTCAAGGCCATCCTGCAGGGCTGCAACATCCTCGTCGCTACACCTGGTCGCTTGCTGGATCACCTCGCCGACGAAGAGATGAGGCACCAACTCTCTCAGATCGATACCCTCGTGCTCGACGAAGCCGACCGTATGCTCGACATGGGCTTTCTTCCCGACGTAAAAAGGATCATAAGTCTGCTTCCAGACAAGACACGCATTCCACGTCACTCCATGTTGTTTTCGGCGACTATTGAAGGACAAATCCAGGACGTGGCCCATCTCATCCTCAACAAAGACTTCAAATTCATCTCCACTGTCGCACCTGGTGAGAACAACACCCACGAACGTGTGCCCCAGTTCCTCATCAAGACCCCATCAATGGTCGAGCTCGCCCCGGCATTGGTGGCCGCTGTGCGATCGGAGAAAGCAAACGCATCCGCCTTCAAGGCCATCGTCTTTGCACCGACCGCCGCACAGGCAGACTTCTACAGCCACGTCCTCGCAGGTGTGCAAGGTTTGCCACCAACGTCGACCCTTCACTCACGTATGGCGCAAGGCAAGCGCACCAAGATCACCGAGAACTTTCGCCAGGCGACGTCGGCGATCTGCGTGGCCACAGATGTGATCGCTCGAGGAATGGACTTCCCCAACGTCTCACATGTCTTCCAAGTCGGTCTTCCTTCTGATAGGGCTTCATACATCCACAGGCTCGGCCGCACAGCACGCGCTGCTGCTGAGGGTCGTGGTATCCTCGTGCTCGCCGAGCAAGAAACTGCTTTCCTTCATCAATTGAAGGGAGTCAAGGTGCAGGAGTACCAACCTCTTACCTACAGTATTGCCGATATCAGATCTCAGCTTTCGACGCTTGAGAATAAGGAGAAGGTCTACCAGGCTTGGCTCGGCTACTACAAGACTTTCATGAAGACGATGAGATGGACGCCAGAGGAACTGGTACGCCAAGCCAACACTTTTGCCATCGAAGGTCTCCTATGCCCGGAGGTGCCTGCACTGGAGAGGAAGACCATCGGCAAGATGGGTCTCAAGGGAGTGCCAGGATTGGTTGCGGCACCCAACGCTCCAGGTTCGAGCGATCCACGTAGGAGAGGTGGCGGCGGTGGCCGTAGGGGTCCTCCGGGAAAGTGAAGCTGGTCGAAAGCTATCTTGGCTCGCATATCACCAACCGTTCAGCCATAGCTATTCATAGCTAGTATCTGTCACACCGCTCTTAGGGATGTCATATGGAGCCGCGGCGAACTACATACATCCTTATGATTGCCGTATGGAGACGCAGCTCCAATCCCCTGGTGTAAGCAAATTTAACAGCAGGACTTCGGGCCAAGGGAGTAGGCTATCTCAAGAACGCCTTCTACGCTCTGCCCCAGCTGAATGCTCACATAGCAATTAGATGGATCGCTCGCTCAGTCTGGGTTTGTTTCGGCCCACAGGTTGGCGCTTCGTCTACACAAGAGGTGCTGGTTGATATACTATTATCGTATAGATTCAACCTTACATATTCCAAACACTACATCGTAACGTGACGAGAAGGCATATTATTTCCCACGCTGCTTCCAAACTGTCTGGCCATTCGTGGGAGCTAACAGTCAAGACATGGTGCGCCATTTTTCCGGTCTTCGCTCTGCCGAAACTTGTGGGTAGGGTACATCTGAGAACCCAAGGTATCGCTGAATATCACTTGGGTAAGTAGGTAAGCTTGTAACTGTGATCCCTTCCTGCCCCTTTCATTACGAGTGGTCCCGGGCGCTAATGAGCCGTTGGCGGGGCTCAGAGTCGCGAACTTCGGGACTCGGGCCCGAGAGTCCTAATCCGGATTGTCGCGTCCGAACCCCGTCTGCTACTTAAGTATTTATGTCTTCCATGCATACCGCACTTCTTCCATGTCTTTCCCTTCGTCTGTATTGTGCCAGCCAGCTCAGTTAGCATACTATGTCATCTGACAATATGGGCGATGGGGATAAAGCCAAAACTTATACGGGTTGGAGACGAAGTGTCGGTAGGTTCACTTGGCTACGAAGACGCAGTAAACTTCCGGTTCCAGATGATCGACAGCTCAACCCTGAACCCGACGCTGGCTTCTTCAGTCTTTTAACATTCTCGTGGATGTCTCCGATTTTGGCCGTAAGTCTGGCCCTTTCTCAACTCGTTCAAAAAGTTGAAACTTACATTAAGGTTTGCTCAGTCTGGATATCGACGCCCTCTGGAGGTCAACGATATATGGCTCGTCAACCGCAATCGCCACACACACAACCTGGCAGCAAAGCTAAAGGCCAATCTCCAAGCTAATCGCAAGAATGGTGCCCGTCGGCCACTTGCGAGGGCGCTTGTCCAAACATTCAAGACCGACGTAGCGATTGGTGCTCTTGCCGCATTAACTAGTGGTCTGATCCAAGTGTTTGTCCCTTTCGTGGTCAAGTACATTATCGCCTATGCTGGGCAGGCCTACGAAGCTCGATCGTTAGGGACTCCCGGACCGGCGATCGGAAGAGGTGTTGGCCTAGTCCTGGGCATCACGATCATGCAGATTTTTGGTAGTATAGGATACAATCATTTCTTCTACCGTGGTATGCTCGTCGGTGGACAAGCGCGGTCGGCACTGATAGCGATGATATTCGACAAGGCAATGACCATCTCCGGACGTGCAAAAGCCGGTGGAGAAGTTGGAGACCTACCGTCTGGCCTGGAAGGTGGGAGCGAGGAAGAGAAGGAGTTTCTCCGGCAGCAACTCGCCATGAAGCCTGACAAAACACACAAAGGCAAAGCTCCCGAGGCATGGGGCAACGGCCGCATTGTCAATCTCATGTCCGTCGACACCTCGCGAATAGATCAGGCCTGTGGATGGTTCCACATGATCTGGACCACACCGCTCATGCTCGTGGTCACCATCATACTTCTCCTGATCAACCTTTCATACCCAGCCCTGGTCGGAATCGCTCTTTTCTTCACCGCAACCCCTCTCATGGCGTATATCGTGCGTTCAATGCTCAAACGTCGCGGAAAGATCAACAGAGAGACCGACCAGCGTATCACTATGACACAAGAAGTACTCCAAGACATCCGTTTTGTGAAGTACTACGCTTGGGAAGCCGACTTCCTCGCACGGCTAGGCGATATTCGACGAAGGGAGATACGTGGGATCCGCTACCTTCTAGGGCACCGCAACTCAGCTATCGCTATGGGCAGCGCGATCCCAGTCTTCTCTTCCATGCTCACCTTTATCACCTCCTCCCTGACTCATCATGCGCTCGAGCCGGCATCGACGTTTTCGTCCTTGGCACTCTTCAATCAGCTGCGACAGCCTTTGATCCTTTTCCCCATGGTATGCGGTTTGGTTGCTGATGCGCTGAAGTCTTTGACGCGCATTGAACAGTTCTTGATGGCAGAAGACTCAGTGGAGATGGACTTGGAAAGCATAGACGATCTTGCTGTTGATATACAGGATGCTTCGTTCACGTGGGAGAAAAGCACAGCTCCCAAACACGATGAGCGTCGGGTAAAGGACACTTCCCTATCAACAGATTCCGAGAAAGAGAATCCCAGTAAAGAAAGACTGAATACAACTGGCACGGCCGATGCGAAGCCAGAGATGAAAGGTGTAAACGTTGACGTTGAAAATACCTCTGTGCCCAAGGAAGACTCGGACGTCCCATCGCTGCCGTTCACCCTCAACAGCATCACCCTTCAAATCTACCCTTCTGAGCTGATCGCCGTCATTGGAAGTGTTGGCTCTGGCAAGTCTTCCTTACTCTCTGCTATTGCAGGTGAGATGCGCCGAACCTCCGGCAGACTAAAAGCTAAAGGCAAACACGCCTTCTGCACCCAAGTCGCTTGGATACAGAATGCAACTGTGCGAGACAACATCATATTCGGTCGCGAATACATGGAGGAGCAATATGACGGTGTCGTCAAAGCATGCGCCCTCGATCACGACCTTCAAAATCTTCCGCACGGAAGTCTTACGGAAATTGGCGAACGTGGCATCAACCTGTCTGGTGGACAGAAGCAACGCGTCAGTCTTGCTAGGGCGGTCTACTCTAAAGCGGACGTCATTCTTCTCGACGACCCTCTTGGTGCAGTTGATACTCATGTTGGTTCTCACATCATGGAACATGCAATTTGTGGCCTGCTAAAGGACAGTTGTCGGATCCTTGTGACTCATCAGCTACATGTTCTCCCCCGGTGTGATAGAATCATAATCATGGAGAAAGGGAGGGCTGTAGCATGTGACACCTTCAAGAATCTCATGGCCAACAATGCGACATTCCAACAAACGATGGCGAATGTTGTTACTGAGGACCGGCAGGTTGTGGTCAACGAGGAGAGTGAGGAGATTTCCGTGCAGCCCAAATCAGACCAGAAAGCTCAGGGAGCCTTGATGCTAGCGGAAGATCACCAGAAGAACGGCATCTCGAAGGACGTTTATCTTGACTACTGGAAGTCCACTGGATCCCTCTTTATCCCACCACTTGTCCTCCTAACTCTGGTTGTTGCTCAGGCTGGCAATATCATGACGAACCTTTGGCTCGCTTGGTGGACGGATGATCAATTTGGGTATTCGACCGGAGCCTACGTGAGTATCAGTCTTTTCCCACTGAAGCCGATATGCTGACGAATATCAGATCGGAGTTTACACAGCTCTCGGTGTTTCCCAAGGTCTCCTCCTCTTGCTTGCTGCACTAGGTTTCACAATCTTTGGGACCGAGGCTAGCAAGAACATGCTCCACCGCGCTTTCCAACGGATTCTGCGAGCGCCTATCTCATTCTTCGATACGACCCCTCTCGGCCGGATTATGAACCGCTTTTCCAAGGACGTTGACGTGATGGACAACAACCTCACCGAGTCTTTGAGATCAGCTTGCACAACAGTATCGACGCTCGTATCCATCATTATTCTCACCATAGCTTACTACTATTATTTCGCCGTCGCGCTAGTCCCACTCTGCATCTTCTACATCGTATGCGCTACCTACTACCGCTCGTCGGCCCTGGAAATCAAGCGTCATGAGTCTGTGTTCCGGAGCGCGGTATACTCGAGGTTCAACGAGGCTATCGTTGGTACGTCAACCATACGAGCATATGGCATGCAACACGCCTTCTCGAAGAAGCTTACCGACGCTATCGACGATATGGACTCAGCGTACTATCTCACTTTCGCCAACCAGAGATGGCTAGGCGTCCGGCTGGATGCTATTGGCGTCGTCTTTCTCTTAGTAACTGGGATGCTTGTCGTTACAAATCGGTTCTCAATAGCGCCGAGCATTAGCGGACTGGTTCTTTCGTATCTCGTGTCCATCACGCAGACATTGCTTCTTGCGGTGCGGCAGGTGGCAGATGCGCAGAACAACATGAACTCTGTGGAACGGGTGCATTATTACACCAGTTCAGTAGCAGAGGAGGCACCTGCGGAGACAGTTGGATTTCTTCTACCCACAAGCTGGCCAGAACAAGGTCATATCAGCTTCAAAGAGGTGCAGATGCGGTATCGCGAGAGTCTACCTTTGGTACTGCATAACTTGAGCATAGATGTCCCAGCAGGCGAGCGGCTCGGGATTGTGGGACGCACCGGGGCCGGGAAATCTAGCATTATGGTCGCTCTATTCCGGATGGTGGAACTGGCAAGCGGCTCGATCGTTATTGACGGTGTTGACATCAGTTCCGTCGGGCTAAAAGACCTGCGCAGTCGCTTGTCCATCATTCCTCAAGATCCGACGCTATTCCGCGGCACTGTGCGTACAAACCTCGACCCATTCGGTCAGCATAGTGACTTGGAGCTTTGGTCGTCCCTACGCCGGGCTCATCTAATGGACGACAAAGGAGCCGTGACAGCGATGGAACAAGACGGCCAGCAAAGCCGGAACAGCCAAATCACACTGGAAACCATCGTCGATACAGATGGCGTAAACTTCTCTCTCGGACAGCGCCAGCTCATGGGTTTGGCCAGAGCATTGATTCGCGATTCACGAATCATTGTATGCGATGAAGCTACCAGCTCGATCGATTTTGAGAGGGACCTAAAGGTACAGCAAACGATGGCAGAAGCATTTAAGGGTAAGACGGTGTTGTGCATCGCACATCGGCTCAAAACAATCATTGGATACGACCGGGTTTGTGTCCTCGACAATGGCAGTGTAGCTGAGCTGGGCACACCGCTTGAGCTTTATGACAGGGCTGGGAAGTTCCGAGCTATGTGTGAGCAGAGCCAGATCATGAGAGAGGAGATAGAGATATTGCAACCAAAGAGGGGTAATTGAGATGTACTTTGGTGTCGCTAGGATTACACGGAACCCATACTCCGAGCATAGAGTGACCCCTTAATGTCTGTTTCACGTCCAATCCGTTATTATTCGTATGGTCCTGGGTTGTCCGAAGTTACGTTTGAGCGTGCAGCATCGTCCTCCCCTCCTGCTTCAATTCTACGCAAACTCGTTCCAGAGAATCCAATCCAGAGGATCATCGGGTAACAGCCCGAATTCCAAATTTCCGACCGGTACCATATCTCCAGTCATGGTCGCCGATACATCCTCAGGCCCTATGTCCCCTCTCTTCCCTTGCAACACACTTATGTATTCTGGCACAGCATCAACTTGTGCCTCAATCTCTCGCCTACGCGCTTCCCATGCTTGGAGAGTCAGATCTCTTAACGCGGTATAGAACTTGCCATCGTCCTGTAGCAAGTGCGGAAACTCATTGTACAACCTTTCCACGAGTGACCATGCAGTCCGCACCAAATCGCCGCTCAACCGATACCGTAGCTCGCTCAGCATATACACAACTGCCTCGACCTCTGTCCGCACCAGCCAATGCTCGAGCAGGTGCGCCGAGAAGTGAGTTTCGCGCACGTCGTATTTGAGCTGCAGCATGCGCACGCTGCTTTCAAAGACAACATCTTGGTCTTTCTGTGACATGTGACGACCGCCATCAGGTTGGTGCCGTGGGTGATAACACCAGAAACGCATGCGATGAACTGTCAGCTGCGCTACGATGCTCGAAATTCGGTGCAATGGAATACTGGGGTCGCAGTGGCGCAGATACTTGTCTTCGTAGATATGTTCCATCTCGCCCAGCAATTTCGTCTTCCGAACCATGCCTTCGGGACTGGTGGATGCAATCAGCTCGTACGGATTTGTAGTGGCAATGGTGGCAATAGTGTGCGGCAAGCGGACATATTGCGTGATCTCGTATCTCATTAGGCAGTAGAGCATCTCTGTCGCGCCGGAGTGCTCGACGATGGGACGGTTCGCCATGAGAGGATGCAACTCCGCGTCGTTGATATTCAAGGGCATTCTCACATCTCCATAATCTGCCATCGATGACATAAGTCCCAGCACTTTCCGGCGTGCGCGTCCTTCCAGGCCCATGATCTGCCACCACACGCGTAGACGCATCTCTTGTTCGAAGAAGGGCAAGTGGGCACTAGCATCTGTGCGGTGCAGCCCCATTTTGTGACCAATGCGCATGGCTAGGGCGATTATGGTCACGGAGACCTCGGATCGAGGATCAAGTAGCTGCAGCGGTGTTAGAACGATACACATCAGGTCATCTCATAGACTTAGAAGAAATTCTGCATACCAAGAACAAGACAAAAGCTTGTAATACCTCCAGGTCTTTCGTTGTATGCAGCTCGGCGGCGATCAATGCGTGTGCTGCTGCAGAACGATATCGATTCAGCAAGACTGATCTAGTCTCACCGAACGTCTGCACGCAATCTTGTCCCGTCATAGAGATGATTGCCAGCGCATATACGCCAAACATAACAGCCTCTAATGGCCTTGTGATTGTTTCCAGATTCCAAGAGACGTCCAATATCCTCTGCTGAAGGGTTGGGGCGTGGATGACCTTCGTCAACGGATTGACATTTTCTGCGAAGGTCTGCCAGAGTTTGAAGATGTACTTCGGCTGAGGATGTAGTTCTAGCAGGTTTGGAGACCCGCTAAGGCTGAATGGTATCAAGAAAGGCGCCTCGATACTCGAGTTGACGTTTGACTGTGTTGCTTCATCTTCCGGATCTTTCCCTGGCCCTCTGAACCGGTCAATCGGACAGTCACGCAGCTTTCACCTTCCTTAGCACAAACACAAGGGGTTTTAGGGAGGGATCGATGCACATACCTCTTTGGGTAGTCCAGACCAGAGGCGTGAGGCCTCGGACTGCACACCTGGGGGATCTGGTGGTGGTGGTTGTGTTGGAGGTCGTGCTGGAATTCGAGTTGGAGCCTCTGCTTCGACGGGGTGCTCAACCTCATTTGGGGCTGTAAAAGGGCTATAAGAGCGAGGCCGGGTCGTCTGAGGTTTCGATACTAGCTTCTCTTCCAGCGGCGAAGGTATCCATGAGTTGTCCATAGCCTGAAAACCGACATTGTTCTTGCGCAACAATTCTTCAAGTTCGGTGATTCTAGAGAGGAGATCTTCATCCGCTGGGCGTTTCTGATGCCTCCGCGACAGTGTCGGGGCTCGATATATACATTCACTTTGGCTCTTGGAGCAGTTCAAACACGGGCTCAATTTGTCGCACTTGACTTTGCGACGAGCGCAGCTAGTACAACTCTGTTTCTGAACGTCAGGTGTCATGACTGCTGAGAGTCTGTGGACCGTTCTAGTGAAGGGATGAGGTCCGAGATGCTGCTCCCATATGTGTGGACGAATGCGGAAGCTCGGGTCCGATGTGGACCGACGCCAAGGCCGGGGGTTTGCCGAGCGACCCGACCCACTTTCCTGAGGGATGCGGGCCAATATCCTCCGCTCCTCCTACCGTACTATCTATACCATGGTGTTTACGGTCATGCGAGATGTCAAATCGATTAACGCATGTGAAGTACTGTACGACGACGTCATATACGCACATAAGCTTCGTTAAGACGCTACATTACAGACATACAGAGTATCATACAATAGTCAATCCCGTAAAGCAAGCCTCCTTGTTCTCGAAAACCTTCTTCTTCTCCGTACCATCATAGTT
This sequence comes from Zalaria sp. Him3, assembly GCA_027923365.1. Taxonomy (NCBI): domain Eukaryota; kingdom Fungi; phylum Ascomycota; class Dothideomycetes; order Dothideales; family Zalariaceae; genus Zalaria; species Zalaria sp. Him3. Next base: position 17,925 of record BPUN01000026.1, read on the forward strand.
ACACGACCAGATGGTACCGCCAAGGTCCGAGACGAACACGGTCTTCGAAGTCGGGTCAAGCTTCAGGCCGATAGCCTCGTCGAACTTCTGCGCAATGATCTCGTGCTTAGCAGTTGCTTTGCCGGCGGCGTCCAAAGCAACTCTGTTCAGGGTGTTTCCAAATGGAAGTTCACCGCGATCAGTCCAATAGAGAGTCTTCATGCTCTCCTCGAATTCCAGATCGATGCACTCCGGCAGGCCTTGGACAACACATTCGATATCCGTCCGAGTCTCAGCGGTTTCTCCTGCTGGGATATCGATGTTTGCCATGAAGATCCTGCCCTGGTTGCTCTTTGGGTTTCCCTTTTGGGTCCAGAAGAACTTGCCCAACGCAGGGCTGACTGTGATACCGACGCACCATTTCAGAAGATCAGCCTTGTCTTCCGGTTTGCGCCAATCGCCAGTCTGAATGATAGTCTCGAGGTCCGAGCCGTCCAGGTTGCAGCGCATGACACGAAGTCCCTCGCGGTCGCAGAAGTAGAGCTTGCCGGATGCCTGGTCTATCGAGATCTGTTTTGGAGTATGCACGGAGCCTTGAGGAACGATAGTGCGGACGTCACTGCCATCACGGTTGGCTGACATTACCGAACCATCGTTCGATGATGGGATGCCCATGTTGGTCCAGTAGAGTCGGTCGTCCTTCGTGCAGTGGTCGATGCCGTCGGGAAGAGGTAATCCATCTACCAGCGAACGGACGTTTTTACCGTCACGAGTCATTTCCATCACCTTGCCGCCTGTGAACATTTTCTGGAGGCCGTCCTTGATAGGAAGACCGAGACCAACGTCCAAGAAGAGCACCTTCGATTGCTCAGGTTGAGCAGGCTGAGCAGGCTGAGCCTGTCTTGGGGGTAGCAAGCCGCCCTTGTCGCTCTTCATGCCCAGTTTGCCGTGGTTGAGATAATTTTCCCGCAGGTAATCCACAGTCTTTTCGGAGCTGAGGCCGCGTTCATGAATGTAATGCTCCTCAATGAAGGCAACGGTATCCAGACCAACCACTGTATGCAAGGTCAGTAGAGCTCCTGGATAGTCATATGAGTAGAAACTCACTATCCATCATGGTGCAAGGTCCTACTTTAGACCCGAACATCTCCATCCAAATTTGGTCAAGTTGGGGTGGCGTTGATACGCCTTCCGCTAAGATAGTAAGGCATTCCCGCTTTACCGCAGCCCATACGCGGTTGAAGATGAATCCGGTAGATTCCTTCTGGGCGACGTAGGGGGAGAAGCCAGCTTCCCGGTGCCTCTCGGCAAGGAATGGGAAGATCTCTTCGTGCGTATAACCGCAGGTCATGAGCTCGACAATCCGGTTGTCAGGGGGCATCATGTAATGCGTGTTAAGGATCCGGCGCCTGGTTTCATCATTGACTTTCTCTAGCATCTCTCCTGACTTGTAAGACGAGGAATTTGATGCCAATAAGCAGTCTTGCGGTGCGAGCTTCTCCAGTTCGGCGAAGGTGTCAATCTTGATGTGCAGTTTCTCTGGTACTGCTTCGAAGACAATCCAAGCATCCTTCAACACGGACTCCATATCAGGAAATGCGAAGGCCTTTGCAGGTTTGCTGCCCGGTCTTTTGGTTGCCTTGGCATAAAGATCGATGTTCTCGTTGACGTATTTGATCGCATCGTCTCGGGACTGTTCACTAGGGTCACGAATGTTCACGGTGTAACCTGCAGAAGCCCATCCACATGCTATCACTCATCAGCATCTCACCCTGTCAGCCGACGGCGGGAGTTGTTTACCGATTCTTCTCCCCAAAACGCCTCCTCCTAGGACAGCGACGGGCCTGTTTTCGTAGCCCTTGGGAGGACTCCAAGTAGCTGACATTATGAGACGCTCGAGCTTATACAATCCAGGCAATCGAATGGTATACAGAAAAGCCTCACTCGGTATGCAAGACAGGAGAGAACAGTTGACGGATAATCAAGAGCAGGAGATGCGACTTAGCGACTGAGTCAAGTGGATGGTATATATGACAGATTCCAGACTCCGTTCCGGACAGATAAACGACATCGGGAGCCCACCTTTGCCTCTTACTCACCCTGCGCGAATTGAGCATGGCGGCAGTCCGACCAAGGACCCGGGACGCCGGCCCATACGTACGAGTGGCGATTCGTCCATTAGAATCGAACGTGCCGAGACAGGGCACTTCGAGCAGAGCCGGCAGTATCCAGCCCCGACCGTGTGGTTTATTCGGCCGTAGAAAGTCCTCACCCGCGAATTGTAGGCCAACGGTCTACCGCGTAATTAGGGGGGGGGGCTTTGAGCTTAGGCATACGGGACCACCCGGCCGCCACAGGAACATTGAAACGAGGACTTAGCGTGCGTGCAGTCGTAATTATGCAGGAACGAGAAGCGGTGGGTCGCACTAAATATAAGCTTAATCCGACAAGCTCAAGCCTCAACCGAGGTTCGGATGAGACCGTCATCGCGCGTGTGCAACTTGGAAGCTTCACCCCTAAGTGATAACGAGTAAGTTACACGTAGCTGTCGCGAACGAGATCAAGTGGGTCATACAGGACCATAACGAACTCTTGCTATACCATGTGCTTGATCACGGCATATGACATCCGGCGAAAGCACATCAAGACCTCGGCTTCGGTATTTGTGGGTCTCGATATCTTCAAGGCCCATGACCATTATTCCTAGGTACAGTGTACTGTATGAAGGCATTTCTTAGTGCCAGCAGCATGATATGCAGGGATAAGCACACTCTCAAGGTTGCAGAAGTTGACTCTACGTCAAGAGAGAAGGATTTGTCATGTCTACCATACAGCTATATGCTCTAGAAACAGAAGATCTGATCGCCCATTTTCGACACTGCACCCGGCGCCTGCCAGCCCAGCTCAATCAAGCTCTTCTTAGACGCGTTGATCATACCCGGAGGGCCACACAACAAGACCTTAGAATCAGACGAAGGGCCAGGCAGTTTCTCCTCCATGAGGTCTTTCGTCACGAAGCCTCTGCCAAATTTCCACGCCTCCGTCGGCCTGTCCAGGGTATACCAAACCCTGAAGTTCTTCGGATACCTCCTCGCAAAAGCGTCGAGTTCCTTGCGGAGAAGAATGTCGTCTTCACTGCGGCTGGCGTAGATGAGGCTGACTTGCGTGGTATCCGTGTCTTCTTCGCAGATTGCACGGATCAACTGGTACATTGGCGTGATACCCGTGCCGCCTGCAATCATGCCGATCTCCTTCGTCCATCCCTTGCGGTACCTCATCGCGCCCTTTGGACCCCTGAACTCGACCTCGTCTCCGACTTCGAGATTCTTGAGGTACTTGCCGGTAAGGAGACCGTCGTCGTAGATGCGGATTAGAAGCTCCAATCGGCCGATGTCTGTGTTGTTCGAGGTGGGAGTGTACGAGCGCGTTACGACTTCCTGGCCATCGATGATGCCCTTGATCGCAACGTGTTGACCGATAGGAAGGCCAAGGACAGTGGTTGGAGTCGGTAGAGAGAACACAAAGCGGACCGCAGTGTCTGACAAGTACTCCTTCTTCACCAAAGTAAGCTTCTTGTATTCCTTTGGAGCCAGAAAGCCCGTGGTGAAGTGGCTCGGTGCGGCGATGGCCGCCTTTTTGTACGGTGGGTATTTACTGAATCCGGCTTGGATGCTGGCAGCAGCTTGTATGCGATGTGCGACAGCGAACCCGATCGCACTGCAAACAGCGGTTGCTAGGACCACTCCTTGGACGAATCTGTGCTCCTTCCCGAGTACCCTGTCTAGTCCGCGGATATTTGGCAAAGGAACGGAGAGTCTGCCGGAACGCGAGACGGCGTACGCGATACCAGCTGTGCCCATCCCCAGTGCTGCGTAGCCTGCCACTTGCAGGCTAGAAGAAGAAGCAGGCTTCTTTACTTCTGTGGAGTTTCCACGGCGGACAACTTTGACGGTCTGAGCGGGAGTGAATTTTGCGGCATCTTTCACAACTCCCACAAGGTAGGGGTTCATGATCTCTCTGGCATCTTCGGAATGGCCAACATCCTCGTAAGCCGTAGTGGCATCTTCTCCGGCGACCTCAACCAGCGCCTCAGCGCCTCCTGGGTGATCTTGGATATAGTCGGTGATGTTGTAGACTTTTCCGTGGATGACAATCCAGGTGTCGTCCTTGGTATTGTGTTGAGCGACATCCTTGATAGTGTATTCTGAGACTTCGACTTCGGCCTTCCACTGCGCTTTCAACTCCTTCCTCTCAACGTCTCCTCTGACGCTGGCCGACATTGTATGGATGAGCAGTCTCTCAGAAGCTTATTGGTGGGGTGGAATTGGTGCAGCTGTGGATCTTTCACAAGCAAAGTGTGGCAATTGATACGGTAGAAAATATTCAAACAGTCTCCAGAGGAAATATACAATGGTCGGGAAATGGAGAGAGTGTTGATGGGTAGTGGACTGTATCCTCCCATCCCCGAACGGCGCTTCCGCGCGATATTGTACTTACACTAGAACAGAACTTACCTCATGGATAAACCGGCAAGCAGATTGCGAACACGATGCCTCGGCCACCGCCACCTGAGAGTTCCTGACGCGGTGCTATCGCACGTACAGTACAAGAATAGGCCTGTGCGAGCACAGTAAACATGTCAAGAACGGCAACGAGGGGCTTGCCGCCGCCAGTGCAAGAAAAGGGGACCGCGCGCAACGGCCCGCGTCGAATCCGAAACCCAAGTTCGCCTTCGGTGGCCACTGTTTGTCCTTTTGCCATGCATTCGAAGCATTTTCGTATATTTGCGTAATTATAGACTCGATTCTAGAAAGATTCCCGTCCCGCAGCAGCCAATCAGACACTCTTCATTGTTAAACGAGTATAGGTGGGTCCTTGCACCTCCACTAAGCTGGAGCACGACAGGTGATGACCCCGATGCTCGCACACTTTTACCCTGCGACGTCAATGGCCCTTTCTCGGTACTTCGGTACGTTTGCATGTCCTCGATTAGGAGAAGCATGCTTTTCGAATTCATGATGTATCAAGGACTTGACCGTGCGAAACGACGAGTCTAGCAGGTTTACTGTCCTAGCGCACGCGGGGCACTCACGTCGGGACACGGCAGCAGAGCATCTCGTTCCTGGCTCGGAAGGCGGCGCCGCTGGAGTATGTAATTATACTTCCCCCGTCCGTAGAGGCAGGTTTACATTGCTTTCCATATAGAAGACGTACCGTTGTACGCCTGTTTCTCCATCTGTCTTCTCCCTCAATCTGACTCTACTCTGTTCCCCTCTCTCTTTCTCTCTTTCTAATCTTTCTGTCCTTCCGTGCATTCGATCATAATGGCTGTCAAACAGTTCTACTTCCTCGGCGAGGACGTCTCCTCTTCCGTCGGCGTCGAGATCGATGCGCAGTCAGACTTCGATGCTCTGCGCCGCACTGTCGCAGGCCACCTGTGTGTTGTGGAACCGACAGGCATCGACTTCTCCATCGACAGCTCACCCTTGACTGAAGTGTCGGATATCCTGTCTGCAGACGGCCCTATTGCAGTCACCATTGATGGCAAGATGGTTAGGGAAGTCCCTGGACCCAAAGGTTATCCCTACGTTGGTAAGCATAGCTCAAGGTGTCACCGAACCGACACTCGGCTAAGCAGGAAACAGGATCATACTACGAAATCTTCCCAGACCATCTGGGAAACCACCAGCGCCTTTTCGAAACATACGGACCAGTGATCAAAACCACCAACATGGGCAGCACCATCTACCAGACCAACGATCCCGCAATCGCTTCCATCGTCTTCTCGGAATCCGATTTCTTCACCAAGAAGATCAACGAATCCCACCCTCTCTGGGGCATCAAAGACCAACAAGCCGGCGTATTCCTGGGCGACACAGAAGACGAGAACTGGAAAGTGACGCACAAATTCCTGCCTCCGGCATTCGGGCCCAAAGCCGTGCGGCACTACGCGCCGGAGATGCAAAAGTCGGTCGAGTCCGCCTTCAAGGTGTTTGACGAGTTCGACGAGCGGGGCGAGGTGTGGAATGTCTACCAGTACATGTTGAAGCTTGGATCGCAGGCGGTTGGCAAGCTTGTGCTGGGTATGGACTTTGACCACTTTTCCAGCAAAGACGCGCCTATTGCTCAGTTTGTCAGGCTTGTCGTGCACGCGCTGGAACTTAATAAGAAGGTCACTTCCCGAGGTTCCTGGTACGCGTCTCTGCCGTTTGGTGATCCGAAGGCGCTTCGGGCGACGCGGCAGCAGATGCACGATCTCATTGACGACGCCATCAGTAAGGTCGTTGGGGCCGGTGCTGAAGACTTGGAGCTCCAGGAGGCGGCTTTGAAGGCGTCGTGTATTGCAGGTAGGACTGTCTTGCGCAGAAAGCTTGCGACAATGAACCTCTTCAATTGATGTGGAATGCTAACCTTCGGCTAGATTATTGCATGAGAGCCGTTGACTCACAAGGCGAGAAGCTACCAAAGAAGAACCTCCACTCTGCCTTGGTCGTCGCGACCGGAGCCGGCTTCACCACGACATCCAGTCTGCTGTCATGGCTGATCTACGGCCTGGTGACCTATCCCGGAATGCAAGAGCGGCTCCTGCAAGAGCTGGTAGACGCCGGCATTGACGAAGATACCCAATACGACGCAGACACGATCTCGCGCCTGCCGTTCCTAGAGAACTACGTCAAGGAGATGCAGCGACGTCACAACCCGTCCTTCCAGCCCGGACGGACCGCAAAGATCGATCTCGTGCTCCCCGGCGGCTACAAGATCCCCGAAGGCGCCGTCGTGATTCCCGCCCTGCACCACATCCACAACAACCCCGCGCTTTGGGACAACCCAGCCAAGTTCAACCCGGACAGGTGGAACACGCCCGAAGTCCAGAACCGGCATAAGACGGCATATGTGCCCTTCGCGACTGGTCCGAGAGGGTGCATCGGCTTCAACTTTGCGCTGATGGAGGCGAAGATCTTCCTGCCGAAGCTGGTATACCGGTACAAGTTTTCGAAGGCGAGCGATGACGCGGTGCAGTATGATCCCATGTTCCAACTCATTCGGCCCGTGAACCTCTATGTGCGCGCTGAGCGGAGGGTGAAGTGGCCGCCGAGGAGTGAGGACATGGCGGATGCGGATGCGTGATGGTGATACAACTTCGGGAAGAGATGATGAAAGTTGCGAAAAACGGCTTCACGCATGTATGTATACGTTAGAGGTGAGGTGTGATGGTATATAATGATAGCAACTCAATTACAGGAGATCGAGGATGATCTTCCCCATTACTTCACGCAAGCTTTCACAACTGTAGTGTCCTTCGTTCCAGCCCTCCGGAGTTGAGATCATAACTCGATATCGTTCGTCCTTAGCTAAGACCTGGCAAATTTGCGTCTCTTGCATTGTGGGGATTTGAAGGGGTTTTGGGGCAAATGCGCCAACATACCACCCCAGGCCCTTCATGATGGATATTCAGATGATAGGTGAATTCTCTTGGCATTCGTGATTTCGTTATTTCGTGCACTCCAGTCAGGCAAGAGCATATCGGGCATGCTGTCCACATACCTGACACAGTCCAGTCTTTGTAACCAAGCCCAGGCGTACTTTGGCTGGTATGATAACTCTCTAGTGCCGCACCAAGGGCCTGCTCATTCCATGCTACCGGCCCGTAGAATCAATAGGGATAGCAGGCGGACTCTGTTTCCTTATACTGACCAAGGGTGAGATCTAGTATCACCCCTCTAACCGACCGACGATGAGCGCACGTCGTAATGGGTGGCTGTTGGTGTCAAAGTGCCGGGCACGGTAGTGTTTTGCCAGAGCCAGGGGCGCAGCAATTGCAGCATGAAGGTTCTTGGCGTCCTGCATCGGATGCCCAGGAGGCAAGTGTTCCGTCGAATGAACGTTCAACCTCTCGAACATATCCGCAGTCTTCTCTATCAGCTCTGCACGCTTGGCAACGGCAAGTGAGTTGGCAGCAGCGGGAAAGAATGGCTCGATGGCTATGGCCACCATATTGTAATGGGCGAAAAAGAGTAGGACCCAAGGGTCTCTGGCGGCGAGTCGATAGAGTGCTTGCGGAATCCAGTTCAAGGTATAGCGGATAGGGTACAAAGCCTGAAGCTGTGCAGAGAGAGATGCCCCAGGCACCGTCAGCCTTAGGTTCGAGACATAGTTGTAGAGCTCTTTTGCTCCGCGAGAAAGCTCTGGGTCTCCGGAGACCAGTTTCTTGAGTCTCTGAAGGGCGTCTTGGGTAAGCTGGACATGTGCGTCGTTGGCCATTGCTCCAGTAATGGCGTGCTGTGACTTGGTAGGCGGCGCTTGCCACATGGCTTGAAGTGAAGAGGAGTGTCCGAGACGGTGCATTTCGTCAAGCGCCTAGACAAGATATCAGCAAGACACCTCGAATCTGCCATGTCGTTACTGACCGCTTGGACTCCTTTCATATGTTGCATGAATTCATAGCTGCTGGAGTTAGTTTCAGCACAGAGAGGGGGAATTGTCACAGCATTCCAGTGTGAGATGATGCCCATCACAGTTGGCCGGTTGTTGATGCCTCTATCAAGTTTACACTTACCTACTAGGTGCCTGCCATGATAACAGAACGCACGCGATCAGCATGCCATCTGCGTCTTGTCCAGACAAACGAGAATCTAGAGCTTTGCGCAACTCGCAGAGAGCCTGGCCTTTGTACTTGTAGCCCAGGTACACCATAGATGATGATTCCGTAAGCAGTGTGAGGTGCTCTGCTGCAACGCCACAAATGCAATGTCGAACGAAATGGAAGTGGTTTGCAAGCCTGTGTGATCTTGGACACGTTAGCCAACAGACTGGAGTCGAGGCAGTCGATAATCGACACAAAAGTTGCGATGGCCAGCTGAACATGAGATTGAGAGTGAGACATACTCTTTCAATAACAGAATACCGAATGACTCCGTCTCAGAATTTCCGAAAGCGTCACTCAGTCGCATAGCGTGCGAAAGCAGGTATTGTTCTTGTATGGTGAAGTCGGGATATAGACTTGGTGTAACCGTAGGCAATAGTACTGAGCGGGTAGCCCATTGCGAGATCAAAGACTGGTCCTGATACTGGCACTCTTCATGTCGTCTCACACAGTTCAAGCTATCGAGATATCGTAAGTTGATTGGGAACGCCCAGAGTGACATGCACCGTTTCTGGCTTGAGTGAGCTTACCAATGCGGCTTGCAGCCATCACACTTCACCCTCCTCTTTCTACAAACTAAACAGCCACTCTTGCTTTTTATGTGAGTTCGCCGAACCCTCATAGCCATCCTCGACAGTGTTGGACATTGGACATTGACTGACGAGTATATGCAGCTGATAGGGGTGGCCAAGAAGAACTTGCAGCCGTGGTCTCGGGTGAAGCCGTCCCGAGATAGCCGTTCATAAACTTTGTTTTTTGCATAACATCTGTGCATAAAGTCAATACTAATGCCTACCTCCATGGGACCTTACGTCGTAAATGCCAGTACCTAAGGTAAATACTCAGATGTGTAAGAACAAAAAGTCGACAGTCAGATAGAACAACAAACGGTCGAGACTGAATATTCTGTAGTTGCTCGCTATCGTCGAGCTTCCGATGCTGCTACTATAGCGCCTACCAGGTGACGAGCTTCCAAGTTGACCATGAAATCTCCCACCTATTACTCTTACGATGGAAGACAGCTGGCTGAGTAACAAGGCAACATTGCAACGTACATTGATTGTAGCAGATCTCCGAGCAAGCTATGTCCCAGTGTCCAAGCCGAAGGCAACGCAGTGGTTTTCAAGACGTGCAAAGACCCCCTTGTTCCTGCAACCCAGGAGCTTAGTGCGGAGGTGGGTTTGAGAACAGCAAGACCAAATGGTTGATCAAGAGTCTTAGAGAGGAGAGCCATCTAGATTTATTTTCTGTACGTGCTCAAGAAAGCGGGACGCGCCAATCTCGTGATACGTGATACCTTTTACTTCCAAATGCGGTAACCACGGCTCATTGATTGCCATCTCACCTCACCTGGATGTGGGTTAACAGACCTCGCCCGGGTTCAGCCAACCTACCTACTCACCACCGTTCCTCGTCAGAACCCTTTTCAGCAGCCCTGAGTCTGCCTGGAGATGGGTCTTTCGTTTCCGCGCGTGTAGTCATTTCATTGTCCTATTTCCTTATTCGCACTCTCTCTCCACTCCACCACCATGTTCTACAGCCAAGAAGGTTCGCACGTCACTTCCCCGACGCGTTCATACGCGTCCACTAATCCTCTCACGCAGTCCTCACCTCACGCAAATATGGCGTCGCGACAATCTGGTGAGTTAGCTGCATCCATTCGAGCAGGTAACACACGCGGGCCAATGTCTAATACTTCTAAGGCTGGTTGCGACACTGGGCTCGAAGTCTACACTGAAGAAGGTCAACAGGAAGGAAATACTTAACGTCAATGTGCCGAAAGCAGTCGAGACGATCCTGGAGCCGGAAGCGCCCATGGCGTTGAGGCTGCAGAGCAACCTGCTGTACTATTTCTCACTTTCCCGCAGCCCTGTATAGAATAGTAATGGTTTCCTTTCACAGGTACGGCGTATCTCGAGTGTACTCGCAGCAATGTGGGTACGTCCTGGCCGATGCACAGAACGCGCAGAGCAACATGCGAGCGCTATTCAAAGTCGTCAAGACAGCGGACGAGGAGGCTCAAGCTGGGCATGTTGCACGGTAAACTCGTCTACACATCCTACATCCTCTACTCTCTATGTGGACAGACTGCTCACATTCCGGCCACAGCCCCGAGAACATCACACTGCAGATGGATCCAAACTTCGATCCCGAAGTCGATTTCGGCCGCTACATGGACGCCCAGCAGATGGAACTCGACTTCACAACATCCGACTCGTCGCAGCGATCAAGTATACTGTCACCCCACTCAGCAGCCTCAAGTGCGCTGGGGTCCGAACACTACGATCCCTCGGTCGGAGGACTGATCATCCCTGCTTCGGCCAGCTCGGCCACGGGGGGTCCTCTTGGACTTGGGTTTGCTGGTAGCGAAGGTAGAGGTGCGAGTAGGTTCGGCAGTGGCACGTTTCAAGCCGATGACGGGGAAGATCTGCTGGATGATCCTGGATTTTACTTCGACGAGAACGGGGACTTTCAGCAAGGCATACGAGCAGCTGCTGCGCCGGCTTCTGTTGCGCGTCTTCCTCCTGTTAGCACTGGTGGTGTTGTCCCTGCTAGTGGAGGTGGGCTTCGGCATGGGGTGATGCCTGTACGTCTCCTTTACATGCTCTGACGATTGCTACTAATATTTCACTTCAGACGCAAAGCCTGGCAGAGGACGACTTTCTCCCTCTTCAAGACGACTACGACCTCCACCCAGACGCCGAAGCGTTCCCACTTCGTCAACACGCGGACCTAGACCACAATGTTCGGGCTGAGACAGAACCCACGGATTCTGCAGCAGCAGCTCCAGTCCAGCGCAGTCGGCAGAGGAAAGTCATCCCACTCGATCGGGAAGTCGAACTCCACAATCGCGATCTCGCAGACTGGAGCACCAACTATCTAGCAAACATGCACGATGCGAACACGTACAGGGAGCATGTGCGCAGCACTGCTGTGGCAAAGCGCAATGCTAAATTTTGGGTTTTGGGCAATGGTCTGGGAGGTCTCAGCGGATACTACGGCAGCAGCTTTGTTCCGGAGCCTCTGCGTATGTTCACAGGTGATGCGGTGTTCAGCAGCTTAACGGGCAAGGATCTTATTGCCGCTGGAGAGAAGCACGGACGAGACGGAGACAATGCCGATGACGAAGACCGGCGGGTCAGGGCTAGGAATGAGATGGGAGAGGCGGGCAGAGGCGATGGCGACTTCCTTCCAGGCTATGGAGGAGACACCGAGCTCATCACCCGCGATGACACGATCGAGATGGGTCGAGAAGGCCAGACTCCCCTTGCTGAACATCCTTCCGCTATGCCCTGGAACTCTGCCTCATTGCATCGCATGTCATCCGCTCATGCACGCGGCACCATGCTTTCCGCTGGTGCTGGCTTCGGTACATCTTCTGTTGCCGGTGGTCTTCCAAGCTCTCTTGGCCACAGAGGGGGTCGTCTAGTGTCGGCAAGTCCTCTTCAAGGACGCGGGAGAAGCGGTGGTCTGATCGAAGGCTTCGATGATGTCCAGCCGCCGTTCGCCGATGTTGCCGCTGTGCAGTTGACAAGTGACCTGGCAGGGGAAGGATTTCAACTTGCTGGTCAAGTAGATGACTTTGAGACCTTCGGAGCTGCTGCCAACGTCGATACACAGACGGCTGGTACTGCAACGTGGATGCGACAAGCGCTTGACTCGGAGTCGTCCAATTTCCTTGCCTTCGTACAGGCGAGTATCCAAGAGCATGAAGCTGATGAACTCGCCCCAGAGGAAGAAGCTGCAGACGAGCCAAGCAGAGGCAGCATTGCATTCGAGACACTCCTCCCACCTGAGGCCAACAGTCGGGTGGTTGCTGCGCAAGGACTGCTGCATGTGTTGTCGCTCGTGACGATGGACGTCCTCTCCGCAGACCAGAACGGCCCATTCGAAGACATCACGCTGAGATTGCTCTGAACGACAAGATCAACCTCGACCGCCAAGAAGACGACGTTGCACCATTGCTGATCGCGGTTCCGTTATACCGCAATTCTTCTGCTGCCTACAATTTCCTGCCGTTTGCTAGAGTCCGAGATGGATCAAGTGTGTTGCTTCGAGAAGCTGGAATGAAAGCCACTTTGAGAGTCCGATATGGATTAATGTAAGTTGCTTCGGGAAGCTAGAATGCAAGCCATTTATGCGCGACATCTTGCTAGGTTAATACTTGCTCATTTATACACACTGTATCTCAAAGCATCATACTTTTTGTCGTTTGCCCATATGCTATGTTTTCGACGAGAGAGATTTGGAAAAGCGGTGGCGGATTACCGTGTGAGAACTCCAAGCGTCGTGATGGTTGGCCACTGACGTGTATACAAGTCCTCGTATCTGTACGATGCCACGTCGCGGGAGTTCCGTATGTACAGTACGACAGTACAACTGCCTTGCGACTTCCCCGTTGAAGATGCGCTGTGAGGTATGATGTAGGCCAAATATTTGGCGCTCTGTCTGCATGTATCGTGAGTCTGTGAGATGCAGCGGGGTCGTCGCCACAATCGCATGTGCGCTTTGACGCAGCGATGACCCCTACATCTCCAATCCTTAGGAAAGTACCTCCACTCGTACTCCTGCCGTGGGATGGACCCATCAACACATGCAGGCAGCCACGACATAGAGGATGTAGGCGTCATCAAAACACATGTCAACGCTGTATGATGACGGTGTTCTGAGGTTGTTGCCTAGAGGAGCAGCTGGAGCTTCTTCGTAGGTATAAGTTATTCGATTCCATCCAAGATCTCATCAACACCTCAACCAAAGCAACCTATCAATCCAGCCCTTCAATCCAAACCCACCTACCTACAAACAAAGACCACCATCATCATGTCAGGAACCGATCAATCCCACGCCCTCGGCGGCTCCAAGGGTAAGTCCTGCGCACACGTGGTCGAACTCGCCTTCACCAGGCCCTCGTACACGATGTCGTATCGCCAAATATTAACGGCATTGTGAATGCAGTCCCGGATAAGGCACAAGAGAAGCTCCCAAAGGGCGTCGAGGACGCAGTCCCGAACAAGGTCCACGACACTGGCTCCGAAGCCGGCAAGTCTCACGCTACCGGCGACAGCAAGGTTCCCCATGTGTTGCAGCAGGCTGTACCAAAGAAGGTCGAGGAGGCGCTCCCAGACAGCATCCACGACACGTCCAAGTAGAGAGTGTCCACGGCACGGACGGGCTATCGACATGTACAATTCAGTCATGCCCGGAAGATGTTGCGCCGCCGATGCCTTTCAGGGCTGTCGGACAGGGTGACGGTAGCCTAAATGCGATGAGGAGATGCTACAAATCGCAACATGTGAGGTTGTCTTAGCTAGCATGAAAACGATAACCGACTCTACGATCTTCGGTTCCAATCTTACCTCTTCACGTCGTCGCAAGTTGTGCACCTGCCTGTGCAGCCCAGGCTGGACCTCGGGGACGGGGGTCGCAGGGCGGCGCATGATGTCATTGGCCCCCGTCGGCCGCACCCGGACATCCATCGCAGTGCAGAATACCTATCCAAGGTACTTAACTTACCTGGTACAGTAGGTACCTATAGTATGTATGTAGGTAACATGTACCCGACATACGGCAGGGCTGGGTGCCGGTGATCTGCTCCGGCAGGCCTTAGCGAAGGCAGTCGGAACCTGCATGTGTAAGTAGATCAGCATTATCCCAGCGCTGCGTAACCAACATCAACAGCTGTTAGCCACGGCCAACAACGGGCATGTCTGTAAGCGGTAGACGTGCCACTCGAACTGCCCTCAAGCTTGTGCGACCTCGGAACACATGCATGATCGGACGCAAGCCTGCAGGTGCGTCATGTGCTCGTCCGCAGTAGGAAACCTGTAACATTGAAGGTAAGGTTCGGACAAGTCTCCTGACAGCCAGTCGGGTCGCGGAAAAGACTCCGGCGGAAGACATGGGCTTCATGAATCCGCATCGCGAAACTGATGGGGAAATGGGAACATGGCAGACGATTTCACGATGCCAGCCCTAGCCGTTCTTTTGCCGAGGTTCCGTCAACCATGGATGTGGGGAGTTGAGTCCGCTGTGCGTCAGCTGTGCGTCAGCTGCGCGTCTGCTGCGCGCCGTGGCGTGGCTACAGAGCCGTCTGCTAAACGGCTATCCATGTGCTCAGCAATAGCTCTGGAACCTCTGCCCTCTGGCGAGCGGACTGGAGACCGTCCCCCGATCATGTCATCTCGCCCAACCCCGTTCCTGCTCAACATGTCGCTCCGTCCCGCACTTCGCAATAAGATAAGCATACCGCGACACAACTTTGTCCATATACACCCGCAGTCGCGACAAACACGCGCAATACCTGCGAGCCATGGCAACTACCTCCGAGCAATCGCAGAATCCCACACCCAGTACTTCCGATTCGATAGAGTCGCCTCACCGACATCTCTCCGGCAGGAAGCGGTCAACTAGGCATCAGGTGAATGTCGCGTGCGACAACTGTCGCAATCGCAAGATTCGTGTATGTACTATATCATGCGCCCGCTCACACTCCCATTGTATAGATCGACCTGACGGCATCAGTGCGATGGTCAAAAGCCGCAGTGTGGACCTTGTACCAGACGTCATGTACAATGTGTCTATCAGACAGACCCCGACATTTCACGTTTCGCCGCATTGAAGCAAAAGATCGAGAGACTCAGTGGCGAAACTGCCGAATACAACGAACTCTTCCACCATCTTCGAGCCAGGCCCGAGCCAGAGGCTTTCGAGATTCTCCGCCTAATTCGAACCAGTGTCGACCGAGCGCAGGTCCTAAAGTCTATTAGAGAAGATGACTTGCTCGCTACTTTCAGCTGGAGACCACTGGAAGGCTCGGAGGAGAGCCAAAGCCCCGAAGAACGAAATGCCGTCGAGTTCGTCCGTGTCATGTCACAGTTCCGCAATGCTTATCCCAGTATGGAACGGGGCGTGCAAACTCTCTCTTCTCCCACCTCTGACCGTCGTATGGACATCAGTCACTTAATCTCTCACGTTGAGGATGAGAACGGTGCGCTTTCCCGGACGAGTCCATCTTCATCCGACTCCTCCAGGTATTCATCGTCGGCATCCGCAAATGGAGTAGCGGTTCCACCTGGATCGGACTCACCCTCATTACACAATAGATGGTCGAACTACGTTCTGTCACATCTTCAAGGTGTACAGCTTGCAGATAATCGCTGGACCACCGTCACTGACGATAGCGAACTCATTGCCCACCTGCTATCACTCTATTTCGTCTGGGAACATCCAATAATCACACTAATAGACCGCGATCTATTTCTGGAGGACCTGGTCGCTGAGAGGAGAAGGAGCACATTCTGCTCCGATCTTCTGGTAAATGCCATTCTGGCGCTTGCTTGTGTTCGTTATCACTCTGTTCCACCCCAAAACACGTCATGCACTAACGTACAATAGCACTTCTCACCTCGCAGTCTTGCCCACCTTCCACCTGGAAGCGTGCGAACCATGGCAAATGATTTCTTGGTGGAGGCCAAGCGTCTCTTTGATGTACCAGAGAAACAGCACAACCTCACAAGAGTACAGGCTGCTGTGATCCTTAGCATGGTATCTAGCGGCGATGGCCAAGACGACGACAGAAACCGATATAAGGCCAAGGCTGTATCGCTGGCTGTAGACCTTGGACTATTCCGAGAAGAAGGTCCGCTACGAGCACAAGATTGTGATGGTGACGAGTGGTATAGGGCTTGCGGTATTACGGCTTGGGGCGTGTTCAACTGGCAAGCGTAAGTTGCTGTTTAGACCTGCGCTTTGGATCAAGGCAGCTAATCGCAGCAGATACCAAAATTATACCCTGCGCGAGGCGCCTCTCGTGAGAAAACCACCACCCTTCCCTCTAGATCAGCCGTCCCTGCAAGCACTCGTTGCCGATTCATACTACAAACCCGACACCAGCTATCCCTTACCAGAAGAAGAGCAAGCCTTGTACGACCGCTGCGTTTTCTTCTCGTGGTGTCGCTTCTGCACAATCCTAGTCGACATATCTCACATCTACTACGGCGGGCAAAACAAAGGATCGACCAACCCCGACCTCTCCAACGCCGAACAACTCTACTGGCGATTGCTGGAATGGACCAACGAACTGCCCGACTTCCTAGTACGGACGAACAAATACCTGCCACACGCGCTAGCGCTCCAGATGCTCTTCCACTCCGTCATCGTCGGGCTCTTCCTGCCCTTTGAAGAAACTCTCGGCGAAGACGGACCCACGCTCCCAGAACACCGCGTCACGGTCCCCAAGACGATGGAGGCCAGCATGAAGCAGTTCGCGCTGACGCTGAGCCAGTACCAAGACCGGTGGGGCTTCCACTGCGGCCCTATAATGCTCATGCAATCCTTCTTCGTCATGATCGTCTCGCTCATGAAGTTCCTTCCGGAGCCCGACGCAGTCCACTGCTTCCTCGAAACCCTGCGTGCCATGCGCCAGCTCGGCCGCACGTACTGGATGGAGCAGGTCACGCTGCGCACCATCCAGCTGCTGGCCCGCGGTCAGGGCATCCTGCTGAGCCGCGAGGTGGACGAGATTTTGGATTTCGACCACGACGGGGCGGCCAGGGCGAGGGATGAGGGCGTCAAGGAACGCATGAATGATGGCGTCTTATTTGATTCGAGCATGTTTGGTAGGGACCGTGAGGGGGCGAGTATGCAGACGCTCGTGGCTGAGTGGGATAAGCTGTCTGTGAGCACGAAGAAGAAGTTTTCGGAGGGCGATCAGAAGCCGGAGACTTGATCTCTGACCCTTGTCGATGAGGTAACTGGTCGACGTGATTGGAGGGGTAGGTTAGGGGACTGCGCTGGTTGCTTTGTTGCGGTTGCAATAGCCTTTGCTACCCTTGCTTTGGTACGAGCAGCATGGCTTTGCCGTCTCACGAACATGAACACGGCTGGAAAGCACATGCTATAGAGCATCAGGGATAGAATCTAGCTAGGTAGCATCAGAACAAAGCCTTTGCTGCATCATCGCTTCAACATTTGATCCTCATGCCACGACCTCCAGAAGACACGAGTCCTCGGAACAGTTCTGAAAAAGCTTACCTAACTTGTCGCCGAACCGTGACCCTCTGCGTGACAGAGCCCGTTACAAACCACCGGCAGTCCTCCGCGTCCGGGTTTCCGACGGAGTTGTCAAGTTGTACTTGTGTAGAGGCTTGTCCGTATACAGGATCTGACGTAAGCCTTTGCAAGATGGTTGAGTAGATGCACAAAAGGGGTCTGGAAACACGCGGCCCAATCTCCTCCCTCTCCATCTGTTCTACAAACAATACACAACGAATACCTTTAGGTACGTATGTAGCAGCGACACGAAAGTTCACTCTACTTGTACCATGCAGGACCTCAACCGCAACGGCCCCATTCCAATCTTCCCTCCTCCCTCCGGTTGAGATGAGCAGAGTGCGGGTAGCTGGGCACGAGGGATTGGCGGGTAAGGGGGAAAGAGGATGGGAGTCGAGGTAAGAGGCGCAGCGGAAAGGGGGCTCCCTGATCTTTATCACGGACGCGTTTATCACAACGATGAACCAAGCTGGGAAATATGTTACAGTTGCACGATTATGAAACCCTAGGTCGGCTACTCTCAGTGGCCTCGGTCCTCCATCTGTTCGTCACCAAACCCCTTCAACACCTCCTCCAACCTCTCCATCAGCCTCATCATGACCCACCTCGGCTCATCCACACTCTCCATTAGCGGACCCCTCTGCCCCATCCAATCCCATTTCTTATCATCTTCGCCCAGCAGCTTCAGAAACCAGATCCACTCCTCATAAGTATATTTCCTCGGCGGACTCGCATCGACATGATCAACCACATTCCGCAACTCCCTCATCAGCAGATACCCTCTATACTTCTCCGCCACGTGCGCCTTGCCCTTGTCGCCGTCGGGGTGCTGGTCCCCGCTCATTCCCTGCACCGCTTTCCCCGTCGTGTCGCTGCCCAGACTCTGCGCTTCTTGGTCTCCACCGTCTTCCATGAAGCCCGGGGGTTTCGCAGACTTGAACGCGCCCTCATCACCCATCTTCTCCTCCTGCGCCGCGCCCTTCAGTTTCTTCAGTCCCTCCGTCTTCGCCGGCAGCTTTTCCGCCATCCACACCGTCACGCCATTAACACCCTCACTGATACTATTGCCCACAGCACCGATAAGCACGGTGAGCGTGGGCAGCGCGAGCATACTCCAAAACACAAACGCGGGCTTTGCCGAGTTGGTTTGCGGGTAGAAGTCGCCGTAGCCGATGGTGGTGAAGGCGACGAAGACGAAGTAGAGGGATTCGAAATACGACCAGTTCTGCGTGGTCTGCTCGGCTTGCCAGAAGATGACGGCGCCGACGAGCCAGAGGACGAGGAACAGGCCGACGGAGACGGACAGCGCGATCGTGGCGTTGACCCAGCCCGCGTTTCGCTGCACTTGCCGCATCGTGTTGAACTCCAGCTCGCCGCGCTCGAGGCCCGCGGTGGGTTTGCTGAGGTCGGGTTTCTTGGTCGGGGAGACGCGGACGGCGCCTCCGTTGTGCTTCGCGCGGCTCAGAATCTTCTGCCGTGCCTTTTCGACGTTTCGACGGCTGATCTTGTGACTCCCGCGTTCGAGCACGACGCTGGTGATGGAGGCGACGATGAGACCGACAAACAGGATGCCGCCTGCTGCCATGGGGAAGAACAGGCCGCGGCCGAGATGCGTGGCGGGCTTGAAGTCGCCGAAGCCGATGGTGAAGAGTGTGACGTCGACCCAGTAGACGGCGTCGAGGTACGCCCAGCCCTCGACGCGCATGTACACGGCCGCTGCGCAGAGCAAGTAGCCCAGGAAGAGCGAGACTTGCACCATCAGCGTGCGTTGGGCCATGGTTAGTTTGTAGTCCCTGCTGACGCGGTGGCCGTAGATGTTCCACGCTGTGACGGACATCAGCGTGGCCAGGATGAAGTAGAGGGCCGCGGCGAAGCAGGCGTAGTAGAAGGCTTGCGAGAACGTCCTCGGCTGG
This sequence comes from Zalaria sp. Him3, assembly GCA_027923365.1. Classification (NCBI taxonomy): domain Eukaryota; kingdom Fungi; phylum Ascomycota; class Dothideomycetes; order Dothideales; family Zalariaceae; genus Zalaria; species Zalaria sp. Him3. Next base: position 37,512 of record BPUN01000026.1, read on the forward strand.
CCGGCGGGCAGAGTGAGGTGGGCTGGCGCTGCTCCGACCAGACCGATCAGGAGGAACGAGCTGATGTACCATCCTAGTATGAGCACGGGCTGGGCTAGCGTCAGGGATAGCCGGCCCATTACTTTAAGGAGGAGGGCGAGGTTGGCGGATACGGCTACCGCCAATGAGATGGAGAGCAAGACATATGTCCTGCGAAACGTGTCAGCGTATTGCACGGTGATGGGGGCACACGGCGACCATACCATGCTGGATCAGGCACGTTAACGCCTTCAGTTTCTGACGAGCCCTCGGTCGAGTTCGGGTTGACGATGACTCGAAAATCTCCAGCCAAGGCGCAGATGTTGAACGTGGTGGCCAACGGACCAAAGGTGGTCGCGATGAGAGGGAAAAGCGTAGTGATAATCCACCAGTGTCTGCATAGAATCTATTAGCTCCTGGGTAATTGTGCAGACTGGTGGTGTGGACGTACGATGGCGCCAAATGGTCATCTTCGGCTTCCTCTTCATTCTTGGGAACGTAAGCTTGCCGGGGTTCTGTACCCTCGCTTGACCTTCTGCCGCTCATAATCGGAGTCCAAGATGGTTATAGGTGATATGCCAAGGACTTGAAGGTATGCCAAGGAAAGAGAAAGCTTGAGTGCCCATTATAACTGCAGGTACAATAGCGTACTGTAAGTTACACTGTAAGTTACAGTACCTACTTTCATCGATAGCCGGCCGTGCATGCCACCTGCAGGTTTCTGGAATGTCCATCATGGCTGCCGCCCAGCGTACGCGTCCGCTCTCTTTGACGTCACAAGCGTTGCGGGGGCTGAACCCGAGTACAACGCCGGGATCTGGCTCATCTCATCAAGACGGTTGTAATACAGTCAAGTCAAGTTATTCATAAAACGGAAGTATGAGGTTTACATGTACCGTAGATCGAGAAGGGGATACGCTGCCATGTCAGCAGTCTGGACTCCGGAGCCAGCCAAGAGCCAAGCCCGTAGTTTCCATGTCAGCGGGAGGCCCACGTCCACGACAATACAATATCTGTATTAATTGGCCACTTTGGTTCTCCGCATCCCGGTGTGGTGATCTTCAGGGAAAGCGTGGACGTGGCTATTGTCTACAGTGTGGCATCTGCAGTAGAAACAAGGCAGGCAATGTATGTCCGAAGGAATAGTCGCGCCAAGCAGCCTCGCCTCGTTGATATATACCTTAAGCTTTCACCTGCATACCTTGGCGGCGCTATAAGCACCTTCTTCGATACATGTACAGGTATTCAACCAGTTCAGGTACCTTACGCCTCTTCTGCTTAAAAGATGCAAGCCTCGAACCACATCCAAGCATGATGCTAGATCAATATTACGAGGCTGACAGATATGATTACGTGAGACCTCCTCGACGAAGCAACAATGTCAGCTAGGGACAATGTACCTTACAGTAGGTACCTATATGGAATTTTTTGCTATACCTCACAGTATGGCAGTGCGGCGCGGCTTCCGAACCTGCTGCCTACGACGGAGATGAGCTCTCCCGCACGTCGTGCAAAACATCATGTAATACGAGCAATTCAGCAGTATGCGAGCTTGGTAAGCTACAGTACATCGAATATGCTTTTGTGGCTTTGTGAACACCGCAGGATTCACGGCGGGTGAGGTCATGGAACTTGCAGATTTACGTGCAGCCTGGAACTCTTTACCCGGAGAACGTACAGAACTACATGTACAGAACTGGATATAAGGACTCCTCCTCGCCCTAAGAACATACAAAACTAACATTAAAGTCTCTTTTGCCCGGAGAAAGACAGTGTGTATTGCATCTCCACAAACAAGCCTACGAACACCACCTTACGATCCTCCATCGCACCAGAATCCGCTCATCGACTCGACTCAATTGATCACCAACATCACCACCAACACCCCAGTCCACCATGCCCCGCGTCTTCGTCCTCGGCGCAACCGGCTACATCGGCCTCGCCCTCTGCAAATCGCTCCGCCGCGCCTCCCACACCGTCTACGGCCTCGCGCGCACCGCATCCAAAGCCAGACTCCTCGCCCAACACGAAATCATCCCTCTCCTCGGCACCGTCGAAGGAGGCGAGTACCTGTCCTCAATCAACGCCCTCAACATCGACGTCGTAGTCGACTGCTCCGGCGCAAACATGGACGGCCACAAGATCCTCTCCGGCCTCAAGACCCTAGGCCAAGAACGGCTGACCGCCCGCGGTGGCCGCGGCCCCAAGCTCGGCTTCGTCTACACCTCGGGCACGTGGGTGCACGGCAGTTCGCGCACCTCGCGCATCAACGACCTAACCCCCGTGGGCCTCGAAGGCAAAGGCGAGCTGGGCAGCCCGACGCCGGCCCCCGATCTCGTGGCCTGGCGGCCCGCGCTCGAGAACGCGGTGCTGGACGCCAGGGACGTGCTCGATACGCTGGTCGTGCGGCCGTCGCTGGTCTACGGCGGCAGTAGCGCGATCTGGGGGCTCTGGTTCGGACCGCTTGCGGCAGCGGCCGCGGAGAAGAGGGATTCGGTTGCGCTGGCTGCGGACGCGGATGCGGTGCCGAGCTTGGTGCATGTTGAGGATGCGGCGCTCGCGCTGCACTGCGCTGTTGAGCGGGTGCCTGTTCTGGCGGGCACGGGGTCGTATGCGGTGTTCGACGCGAGCGGGAGTCGGGAGCCGCTGGGGCCGATTTTGGAGGCGGCGGCCAGGGCGTTGGGGTTTGAGGGGAGGGTTATGTTTGAGGGGCCCGGGGAGGATAAGTTTGCGGTTGCGATGAATACGAGTTTGAGGCTGGAGAGCACGAGGGCGAGGGATTTGCTGGGGTGGCGCCCGCAGAGGGTGGGGGGAATGTTGGATGAGGTTGAGGTTGTTGTTGAGGCGTGGAAGGCGAATCAATAGATGGGGAAGGAGCTGCGTGATGGACGTCAATGTATTGAGACATAAATGTTGCTTCGCCGCCTGTATCTGACGAAGTCTACTTGACGACACAAATCAGCATTCCATCATAATTCTTCTCTCCCACCGTCTGCATCAACGTGCAATCCAACCTCGCATCCCTCCCCGCGGCCTCAATAACCCTCCTACTCCCCTCCACCCTGCTATCCGTCCTCGCCACCTCCTCATCCGCCACATTCCCCTTCCTCACCACATTATCCACAATAACACACGCCCTCGACCTACACATCGGCACCGCCTCATTCAGATAAGCAAGGTTATTCTCCTTATCCGCATCAACAAACACAAAATCCCACCGTTCCCTCTTTCCCGCCTCAACCTCCTCCCGCAGCTTAGGAAGAACCTCCATCCCCGCCCCCAAGCAGATCTCAACCCGCTCCCCCAACCCCGCCGCATCGATCGCCTCCCGCGCCACCGCCGCATGCCGCTCGTCCAGCTCCACCGTCGTGACGCGCACGTCCTCGCCGCTCCCGGCGAGGCAGATCGTGCTGTAGCCGCCCAGCGTGCCCACCTCTAACACATGCTTGGCATTCAGCATGCGGCATTGCAGGGCGATGAACTGGCCCTGGAGGCGCGAGACGGCGATGTCGGGGAGGTTGCGGGAGTGGGCGAGGTTGGTTGCGTGCGCGAGGGCGGCGTGGAGGGGCGCTGTGGGCGGGTAGAGGTGGGTGGTGGCGTAGTCGTCTACGGCGGTCCAGCGGGGGTCGCGTTCGTAGGTTTGGTGGGGGGAGGGGTTGGTGGGCTCCATGGTTGGATTTTGGGTAGGTTACCTGAGGTCAGATGAGGTTGGTCGTACTGTACAGTGAGGTGCGCACTCGTCTCTGCATAGGGGTTATGTAAGGTTATGTACCGACGGGATGCACGGCGGGGTGGGTTGGGCGGTTCGGTTGGAGCTCTCCGACTTCCCCACACACAGTGGGTGGATGTGCATGCGGCGGCCGGGGACACCGGGAAGATCCCCCGCTGATGTCACAGGCTGTACAACCTGAGGTGGAGTGTTTCGCGCATCACATGTCATAGCTGTGATGATGTTCAGGTACTGATACAAAACCTTCAGGTACTCGTACAATTGCTTTGCTCCAACCCTTCCACGTCTGAAACCTTTTCCATCACTTCCATCCTCTCCTCTTCTCATCTAGCTCTTCTATTCCAGCTCTCACTGCCACAACATGTCATCCGACTCTCTCGCCATCTTCCGCAAGAGCCTCGGACAGGACCTGGGAGTCCTTGCCGATGAGCACTACAAGCATGAGTGCGTCCCTCAAAGCCGTGTCAAATATACCTGGTAGTCTTCCTTCATACTGACTCCAACGCAGCCTGCAAGAGCAAGATCGTACTGCCTTGCAAAAAGCCGCTTCCAAAATGTCCGTCCATGCCACCGTAGGCTCGCTCGTCGGGCTCGGTCTGGGCATCTGGCTGGCGTACCGCATCCGAGCGAACCGGACCGCCATGTTCCAGGCCTTCAAGGCATCTGAGAAGCCCACACACGTGCAATTTGCCGGTGGTCGGACAGGTACAGTAAACCCCAACCCCACCATCAGTGCTAGAATATACCCTTCTCCTTCCCAATACTAATACTGGAACCTTTCTAGAGCCAATCCCCGACATCGAGCCCTTCCTCAAGCCCAGCACATTCGGCGACGTCGCAACCTACACGCTCTTTGCGACCGGTGGATTGTTCTTTGGAGGCGAGACCGGCCTTCTGACGGGCACTTGGTCGGCGAACAGGGCCATCTCTAGAGACCCGGAGAGCAGGAAGAGGATCGAGAATGCGTTCAGGAAGTTCAGAGCTGATGTGTTGAGGGCTGAGGCCAATATGCTGGACCAAGGGAAGGGAGGCCTGCGCTTGTAAAGAGCTGGAATGATGTGGGTTGTGGCGTTATTGTTGGATCAGGATGGTAAGGGTCTGGGCTTGTAGGTTATACGGATATGGCGTATCTTCTGTACAATTCGACTCGAAGAACGAGATGACGAGGTTCATTCATCGTACGGTATCCCGAGCTCGGTCCTCGAGCTCGGTCCAATGTGAACCCCCTTGAAGCCTCTCCGTGGGATAAGGTGAACCAAGCATATGGGGCAACGATGCTTGGAGGGGCAAGCTTTCAAGATTAAGGTAAGTTACGAACTGGTTCGTCCAGACCAGCTATAGGACGCAACGTTACCGTGCTGCATCCGACGCAGCTTGTCGTCACCTACATTCACCGACCCTGTGAGGCGATGCATCCTTGAATCAACCTGACCTGCACCAGACTCTGACAAGTCTAGAGCTGCATTGAATCGTTATAACGACTTGACCTGCCTCGAACGCAGGTGTTTCAGACAAGGGAATTGTTTCGCTTGACTCGAACATCCTGCAAGTGTACATTAAGTACTACTCCATTACATACAAAGAACTAGTTGTAGGTCTGAGCTCTATACCAAGTTCGGTACTGTGTACTAAACATGCGGGGGATCTCCGGCATTTTGGTCAGTGCACCACCGGCCAAGATCGGATATTGACTCCACACCACCGTTCATTTCAACGATACAACCAGTACCTTATTAAGTACCTTATTCCATGGCAGCTGGCATGTACCGCTTCTAGACCATTGCTTCCAAGACTCTCTTCCTACTCAGATCTCTTTACACTGTCTTTTTTCACCTTCGAATGAATCATCTTCGCCAGCACCGCGAATCAAGAACATTGACGAAATCCTCTTCATCATCGGTTGCGCCGTCGCTACATGTGCCAGATTTACTGTATGCCAAAAGCGGGCCGACGGTAACGAAGAAGAAGGGGATTTATTGCCAAGCGGAGCGGCTCGTCACCCTCACGACTCGCAACCCGGATTAGGCTTTCTGTCAAAGGCAAACCTTTGCCTTCACCGTCTATAACCTTCATGTTAAGATTATCGGGGAGACTTGTGGCCGAGATCTATACAGGCGGCACTGCAGATCCAAAGCATTATTCATCTCCACGACATGTCCACGAGCGATTTTACTCGCGGATTTCCTCTAACACAGATCCAAGAAAAAGGTATCCATAAGCAGAACAATACACAGCTTTCCGCTCTGTCAAATTCTTCATGATTCTCTTCCAGGAACGCACCAGCTGATAGAGAAGGAAGAATAACACAGGCAACATGTGAACTTGGAGGTGCCTTCAGCCCACGACTCCACGAGTCAGCTCCCAAGCAAACGGCTTCATTGGTTGTCACCGTCATCCATCATGACAAAAACCACCAGTCTGGTCCGTACCTACGGGGAACGCGTCGAAAATGGCGTATAGCGTACCTGTAGGTCTCTGTAGCTTCCACCCACGCCAACTCTAGCGCACGTTTCCCTTGCTCTGGAATGCGCACCGTTTCTGCCCCAAGAGGCGGACGAGCCGTGGGAAGCCGTTTGTGCCCAGAGCGCCCGATTGCACGCCGGACAGAGGGTCTCGAACTAGACATCTCGCGCAAATCTGGGTATTATCGTACATTGTCTTGGATATTCCAGACCAAGCCCGGTAGGCTGCAAGACGTCGTTAAACCTCCGTGTACATCCTGAGATGATGCGGGCGCTTCCTTCGCTCTAATTTCCTACTCCTTCTTGATTCAGCTTCACCTCCCCGGCTGCTTCCCTTCACGATGCCGGTACTTGGAGGATTGGTAGAGGAACTGGTCGGCCGTGCGACGCAAGAGCCGGCACATCGAGGCCCGGGCCTTGTCATCACAGCTGTGGTCCTGGGGTCATTAGCCGTGTTGACGGTCGCGCTGAGGATATGGCTACGAGCTGGCATCCAGCGCAATGCGAACGTCTCTGACTGGTTCATGGTGGGCGCCTTGGTACATTTTCCATCCCGATGCGAGCTGCTATCTACCGACATTAACACACGACGGGAACAGGTCATGACGCTAGCCTATTTAATCGAAACATGCATCGCGGTCCAGGCGAAAGGACTCAATCGGCATTCCTACAATCTCGCATACGACGAGATCCCCACCGCCCTCATCGTACGCCCGATTCCCACCTCAGACTTGCAATGACCTTCCACCCATACTGACACATCCCTCCAGCACACCTTCGCCGTAACCATGATCGCGCTCTGGGCCGGCTACGCCGTGCGGATGTCCATCCTACTCTTCTACCGGCACGTCTTCTCCTCGCACCCCAACACACTAATCCGGCACTTCCTCCTCGGCCTGGGAATCTTCCTAATCCTCCAATTCCTCGCCTCAGTTCTCACCTTCTTCCTCGACTGCCGGCCGCTAAGCGACTTCTGGGTGCCCGGCCCCGCCTCCAGCAAGCCCACCTGCATCGACCAAGGCGCCTTCATCATCAGTTTCGGCATCATCAGCTGCGTCGCCGATCTGATCCTGACCCTGATCCCGATCGGCGTGATCCACAACATGCAGCTGCCGGCGCCGCAGAAACTGGCGCTGTGGGCGCTGTTCTGTCTCGGGCTGACGTCCACCGCCGCCGCAGCCATCAGGGCGTATTGGGGCTACTTCGTCTTCTACACCGCCGAGGGCGGCGCCGACTACACGTGGTGGAGCTACAACATCTTCTTCTGGACGTGCGTCGAGCTGCCCGTGGCCATCACATGTGCGTCCGCCGTCACGCTGCGCGGGCTGTTCGTGCGGTTCCTGAACCGGTCGGGTTGGAAGCTGTCGAGCAGTCTGAGGCAGACGCGGGGGACAAGAACAAGTAAGAGCGGGTATTCGCCGGAGAATACGTACGGCAAGAGTGCGGGGAGTGGGATGTTGCAGACGTGGGATCGGAACTCGGAGTTGGAGATGGAGAGGCTGTTCCAGCTGGCGGGCGGGATGGCGAAGAGTGATGCGCATCGCGAGCGCGAGAGGGATCCGCAAGAGGCGGGGAGTCATGTGTAATGATATATCTACGTTTCTGTAATTTTAATGATGAACTATAATACCCTTGACCTCTGAGGAAGCCTGGTCGAAGGCTTCACATATCAGGAAGCACACTATGCATAGCACCTCAGCACCGTCTCTGAAACTGGTCTCAATATCGACGACATAGGCTCTCAACGCCCCCCTCCTCAAGCTCAACCCCAGTCCCCCTCTCAGAACCATCAACCCCCACCCCTACGCCACTACACGACCTCCCACCTAGCCAGCCTACCCAGCCCCTCCCCCGCATTCCTAACAACACAATACCTCCCCTCCCACCACCCCTCCCTCCCCTTCTCACCCATAACGCGCCCAAGCACCACACTCCCCACCGCCGCCCCCCTCCCCTCAGCAAGGCAAAACTCGCCACTCGTCACGAACCCGACCAGATCCCGCTCGTTGGGGACAGGTGGGTAATCTGCCTCCCCAGCTCGGACCTCCCCAGCCCGTACCCCTCCAGCCTGCGGGACCGGTACCGGGGAAAGTAGAGAAGCGGCTAGGCGCCGCTGGACGATATGTGGGGGCGCGTCCGGCGGAAGTGGAAGTGGAAGGTTGGGCAGACGGCCGTTTCGGGCGGCTTTGGTGTTGCGGCGGGGAAGGGTGCTGGGATCGAGGGCGAGCCAGCGGGTGCGGAGGGAGGGTGTGGAGGGTGAGGGTGAGGTTTTGTCTGTAGGTGGGTTGGTGGTTGGGTCGGTGGGGAGGCGGTAGATGCGGGCGCAGGGAGCTGCGACGCCGCGGGAGAGGAGGGATAGGCGGACAGTGACGAGGGCGGTGTCGAGGTCTGGGGTGTCAGTGCCAGTAGGGATGGTGCCGCCAGTGGTGAGGAGAGACCGTGCAATTGCGGAGGGGAGGTGGTAGGGCGATCGGCTCAACTGGTCCGCGGCGGTCCCCTCGGCATCTTCATCTCCGTCCCCCTTCTTCGGCGGGCCATTAAGCAGTCTCCCCCAATCGCAAGCCCAGCCTTGCCCAACCTCTCCCTTCCGACCCAGGCCCAGATCCACGCTCTCCCACGCCGTCCGCTTGCCCTTAGGTCGGCTTTCCCACTCCCTCTTCCTCCTGTCGGTCTCGCGCTGCTCCCACGCCTTGCCCGCCTCCGTGCCTGGAAAATCGCCGGGGAACCACGGTAGTCCGGATTCGAACGCGATCTGACGCTGCTCGTTGAGGCCACCTAGGCGCACTTGGCCGCCGGAAGAGAGCGGGTAGTACATTATGCTGTACCAGAGCGGGACGACGGCTTTCCAGGGGAGGAGGACTGTCCATTTCGCTTGCTTTCCGGGACATGCTGTGCTGGTTGGGGAAGCGTATAGCAGCACGGGAATCCGCGGGTCTGTGGGCACGGGGGCGGGATATGCGCCTGGGGTCGCCAGGGCTTTGCGGCGGTTGATTGCTTTCTGGCTCGGAAGGGATCGGGCGGATGCTAGGCGGATTTTGCGATCGAAGATGGCGGGCGGTTGTTGGGACTTGTCGCATGGCCAGTCGGCCAGGAGATGGAGGAGCTTTGTTTCCTGGGGACCTTCCGGCAGCTTTATTGTCCGGGGTGGGTGATGGAGCCTTGGGTCTGAGATGCTGAAGCCGAGTAGCGTGTTAGGTGGTAGTGTTGATGGGTCACCAAGCCCGGCGAGCGAACTCCATGTCGCCTCTACGCTGCCTGGTGCATGTCCTGCCCCTTGGGTCGTGTTCTCAGGCCACAGACAGCCAAGTAGAGCCTCGGTGGAGGCCGGACCTGTGATCTCAATGCTTCCCAACTCGAACCTCAGATCCTCTACCACCACTTGTGGTTTCTGGATCTTCGACAGCCGCATGACCTCATCCCAGAGCTGGAGGAACGCGGAAGGGTGCACACGAATGAAAGCCTCACGCTTTGGGGTTTTCCTCTTGCCCGCGTCCGGCATTGTTTCGTTCTCCGACTTCTCCTGAGCCTGCCATATCACAGTGGCGGGAGCAATTGGCTTAGCGGGATAACCATCCCTTTCGTACAACCATCCTTGCCACACTCTTGTACCATTGCGCCATTTCTGGCCTCTCGCTCCCCATGTCGAATCATGCGTCGATCCGCTTCCTACACCAAGACCCCGCAATAGCCCTTCGATGCTCTTCTCGACACCTTCAAGACCTATGGTCGACATATAGCTCGTATCCCAAGCCATAGCACCCCTATGACGGCTTGCCCTATGCGTGGGCCTATAGCTCTTCACCGAAGGCGTGAGCGGCATGGCAAACCTCCACAGAGGCTCCAGAGGGGGGGTTAGATGCGCGCGTTTGGTGTGAAAGAGATGTGTCGGCAACCAAGTTTTATTGATCTGCCTTTTCTTGAATTTGGCCGTCGGCGTAGGCGGAGATTTCAGCATGTTCTTCTTGACCCGTGGCTGTCGCGTCTTGATCGTATTCTCTGCCTTATCCAGTGGCGTGCGCGGATCATCCAACTTATGCGTAACCTCCATGAGAGCCTTAACTTCCGCGACTTTGTCCTGCTGCGCCCTCCTCTTCCCACCCTGCGCCCTAAGTCTCTTAACAGTCTCCAGTCTTAACCGCATATGCCTCGTAGGCTTCCGTCTCCGCGAAGTGACCGTGGGCGTATTATCCTCGGCCATCTCCCTCTCGGCCCTCTTCCTCATCCTCTTCGGAACCTTTTTGGCATTATGGCTCGCCGTCCTCCTCCGCAGCTCCTTCGGCACCTGCTGGAACGCTCTCTGCGTCAATCCTTTCTTCGCCCTCGCCAATCCATCCTCCAGCGCGCGAATCTCATATTCCCTTGCTTTTACGAATTTGTCCACGTCCAGCTCGCCGTTGCGGAATGCCTTGGAGGTCGTCTGTACGGCAAGGGTGCGGGCATCGCGCTGGATTTTCTGCTTCTTGTTGCGGAAGGTTTGAGAGCCTCCGCCGGGCACATCTTTGCGCTTGTTGTTTGGGTTTTTGTTTGAGCCCTGCGGCCGCGGCGGGTTGGACGCCATTACATTGCTTGTCGTGTGGTGGGGTGGGGAGGAAAAGGTGCAGGTGAGTCTGGAGAAAGCTGGAGATGGGATGACGCGCGCTGCAACACGGTTTCATGTGATCCAGTCTGAATTGATGGATATTCACTCCGAAAGTGTACCAAAGAACTATAGCAAAAAAAGAAACAGTCAAAGTAAAATAAGGCTGTGTTATCCTTGAGGAATCAACGAAATCGTTTGTTCGGTCCAGTGATTCTTCAAAACCAAGGAGTCGCCTCTGGAATTAATACAAGTGTGAACGAGTCAAGGATATTGGTTACACCCATAGTATAATATATACAGCAGTCTACTTGCTACAGACCCAGAAACACCACCTCACACCCCAATCATCTTCCTGACCCCACCAATCCTCCTACCAATAGTTTCCCCATACCCAACCTCCACAACCCCCTTTCCCATCTCCGCCGCGCCCTTCTTCATCGGATAATCCAACCCTCCAGGAATACTCGTACTGATCCATCCCGGCCAGCGATCCACACACACAGCCTTAGTATTACAAAGCCCTCTCAAGCCCTCCTCTCCCGCAAACCGTCCGTATCCCGACCCCTTGACGCCCCCGAACGGCAGCTGCGTGGCATAGGTAACAGCGAAGTCGTTCACAGCCACCATACCAGCCTTCATCTCATTCGTGACGCGGTAGAGATTCGCCATCGCGGCCGCCGACGAAGTAGGGCCGAAGACATTGGAGCCGAGACCGTAGATGGTCGAGTTCGCAATAGCGATAGCGTCATCGACAGACTCGGCGCGGAGCACAATACAGACCGGCGCGAACAGTTCCTCCTGCGCGATCCGCATCTCCTTGGTAACCTCCGTCAACAGCGTTGGCTGGAAGTAATGGCCTTGAGGATATTTCGGATGCTGGTAGCGTGTCCCGCCACAGACGAGCGTAGCGCCTTGCTTCACTGCTTCGGCGACCAGCGATTCCAGTTTCGAGAAATTGGCGTCTGAGACCATTGCCCCGACATCGATGTCCTCTTTGGCTAGAGCACTGCCCACGCGCAGTGCTTTGATGCGCGGGGTCAGCATCTCCACGATCCGGGTGTAGGCGCGTGGCATAGCCACTACGCGCTCGATGCCGATGCAATTTTGGCCCGCGGACTGGAAGACGCCGCGCATAATGATGGATACGACACGGCTCATTTCACTCTGAGACGTCTCTCTTCCGTCAGGAGCATCGAGGACCACGGCGGCGTCTTTGCCGCCAAGTTCTACGCAGACTGGTGTCAGGGCTTTCGCAGCGGAGGCGGCAACGAGGTGAGCGACAGGTTTAGATCCGATGAAAGTGATGTGCGAGATGCGTGGGTGAGATGTTAGGTGGTCTGCAGTCTGGGGCCAGCAGGTGAGGGAGTGGACAAGGTCGGGAGAGTAGCCGCAGGCGGTGAGGGCGCCGCGGGCGATCGACGTGTAGAAAGCGCTCGACCAAGCTGTTTGCTCGGAGTTTTTGACGATGATCGCGTTGCCCGTAAACAGGGCCGAGATGACTGGTCCGAGCAGGTTGTGGAAGGGATAGCTAGGTGACACGTCAGTAGGAGCAACGATGGGAAGGGATGGCGATGCGTACTTCCAGCTGACACAAGCGGCCACCACGCCCAATGGCTCCCACCGCACCTCGTTCTTCTTGTAGAACATGAGGAAATTGGTTGGACGGGATTCTGGCCGCAGTGCCTTCTCGCCATGGTTAATGGTCCACTTGAGCTTCTCAACCGTCACGAAGATCTCGCCTAAAACGGCATCAACGCGAGTTTTGCCAGAGTCTAGACAGGCGGCTTGTATGATGTCGTCTTGATGATCGAGAATGTATCTAAGAACTTTTAGTGGGATGAGCTGCAGATGATACGCGAGGATATGCATACTTAAGCAAGGTCTTCAGCACCTTCCTCCGCTCTGCAAAGGTCGTATTGGCCCACTCCAGTTGCGCTTTCTCTGCTTTGAAGATTGCACGGTCTATGCCATCTGGCGTGACAGGGTTGACCAAACCCAGGAGTTCTCCGTTTGCCGGACAGTAGCACTGCACGGCCGTGGATCTTGGAATCTGGTTGGAGATCTGTCAGTGGAATGTATCAGAAGTAGTACTTCCTTTCCATAGCTGTATACGAGGATAGAAAGAGAGTGACTAGCTTTTCATGCGCGGCGGACATGGATCTATGCAGATGGCACGATGAGACTCACTTTCAAAGAAGGCTCCTTGAGAACTTCCCCTTTCCAGCCCTGCTGGCACTGCGGCGGCAACGGCACATCATAATTGACCGTCTTCTCAAGGTCCGGAGCAAGCAGCCACACGATCACTCGACCTGCCAAATATGCAGCGGCAGCCGTGAGGACGACCTGTACTACAGGCGGTGCGGCCAGGAATTGATTGGTGAGAGTGAGAGGCATTGCATTCGAGGAACCAATGAGAGAGGGGCGGAAGAAAGTTTGGAGTCGCGCTGGCGTTGGGCTTCGCCGGCCGAGAACGGAACTGTATGTTATGGGTGGTAATAGTCGAATATGAAGATCGGAACATTAGAATCATTTCACGAAAAGATCATGCCACCGTGTGATTGATCATTGGGCATCATGCCACGGCATCGGTACTTTTCGCTCCGCTTCATACGCTTGTCACAGCTTTACCATCTCGGATCCCAGACCGTCAGTCACCGGGCAAGTTGGACTCACACATACGTCAAGGCCCTACATGCATACAACGCAAACTAAGGTACGTCTAGAGAATGAAGCAAAGAGAAGGCCGAGTCATGTAAGTTCTTCGCTATATGCATACAATATGGTACAGGTCATCTATTTCTTCTCCTTTGGCGCAAGCATCAGCTCTGGACGGACGGCGTTGTCGAACTCCTCCTCGCTGAGAGCCTTGAGCTCCATAGCACTCTGCTTCAGGGAGAGACCCTTCTTGTGCGCGTTCTTGGCGACCTTGGAGGCCATGTCGTAGCCAATGACTGGGTTAAGGCAGGTGACAAGCATCAGACTGTACATAGGGTTAGCTGCTGTTCCTTTCAATGTTCGAAGGGTGGATGTGTGCTTACCTCTCCTTCATGATGTTGGAGATCCTCTGCTCATCGGCCTCAAGACCCTCCATCAGGTTCTTCTCGAAGCTCCTCATGCCGTCAGCCAGCAGCCTGGAGCTGTGCAGGAGGTTGCGGATCATGACTGGCTTGAAGACGTTCAGCTCGAAGTTACCCTGGGAGCCAGCGAAGGTGACAGCAGCCTGATTACCGAAAACCTGGGTGCACAGCATAGTCATACTCTCGCACTGGGTTGGGTTAACCTTTCCTGGCATGATGGAGGAACCTGGCTCGTTTTCTGGGAGCTTCAGCTCGCCGAGACCACACCTTGGTCCGGAACCGAGGAACCTAATGTCCTGGGCGATCTTGAAGAGCGAGGTGGCCAGGACGTTGAGCTGACCGTGAGCCTCGACGACAGCATCGTGGGCGGCCAGCGCCTCGAACTTGTTTGGCGCAGTGACGAACTCGGTGCCGGTCATCTTGGAGACCTCGGAAGCAATGTCCTCGGCGAAACCCTTGAAGGTGTTGAGACCGGTTCCGACAGCAGTACCACCCTGGGCGAGGTACCGCAGACGTGGCAGAGAAGACTCAACACGCTCAATACCGTAGTTGAGCTGGGTGACGTAACCGCTGAACTCTTGGCCCAGAGTCAGAGGAGTAGCATCCTGCAAGTGGGTACGTCCGATCTTGATAATGTGCTCGAACTGCTTGGCCTTCTTGTCCATGGCGTCGCGGAGGGAGCGCAGGGCCGGGAGCAGAGACTCCTCGAAGTCAAGGACGGCGGCAATGTGCATGACGGTTGGGAAGGTGTCGTTGGAGGAAGCGGACATGTTGACATGGTCGTTGGGGTGGACTGGCTTCTTGCTGCCCATCTTGCCGCCCATGATCTCAATGGCGCGGTTGCTGATAACCTCGTTGGCGTTCATGTTCGACTGAGTGCCAGAGCCGGTCTGCCAGACAACGAGGGGGAAGTGGTCAACGAGCTTGAGGGATGCGACCTCGGCGGCGGCCTCTTGAATGGCCTTGCCGACCTTTGGGTCTGTTTCATTGTTAGTTTCCACCTCCACTTTTGCAAGCTATCGTGTTTTCCATACCAAGACCGAACTTCATGTTCACGGTCGCAGCAGCACCCTTGAGAATACCAAATGCCCTCACAATTGGTGGTGGCATCCTGTCCTGTGGCTGGTTGATCTTGAAATTCTCCAATGACCTCTCCGTCTGCGCACCCCAGTACTTGTCGGCTGGGACCTGAATCTCGCCAAAGGCATCGCTCTCTGTCCTCATCTCTTGTGCCATCTTGCGAGTGGTCGCAAAAGTTCTCGGGAAAAGGTATGGCTGAGCAGCTCTGAAGCTGGAGGTCTGGGTGACTGGCGAGGAGCGGTGGATAGAGGTGTTGGATGCTCGGGGATGTTTGGAGACGGTTACCAAGCTCCTGCGGGCTGCGGGGAGGGAGGAAGCTTTGGCATGTGCTGCTCGAAGCTCCGAGGCAGCGTTGACACGAGCAGTGGCTGATCTGAACATTGTCCGAAGACCAATTGCAATAGCGATGCCTCAGCGGAGACTTTTGGAGGGTACAGGTGCGCGCGGAAGAGTTGCTCGAATGGTAGAGCTGGGGGACAGAAAGTTGAGCTCGGACGGAATTCCATCCCCAGATGCCGAGCGGAGCGGTTCGCGGCCCTTTCGGGCGAATTCGGCGGACTGAAGGAGATATATTCGTACATGTATACACTACATGTATACGGCAGTCATTGTCTTGCAAAACGTTCAAGTACCTTGAAAGGACTGCAAGTTTGTTGAAAATGTGGTATAATGCAAATTGGTACTATCTTTTTCGACCACAAAGCAGCTACAACCAGAAAATTCTTGCAGTCTTGCAGGTGCGAATCATTGTTGGAAAATTGTACTTTCTGCCTTGTAACCTCGGACAAGAGGGTGGGTATCATTTCGTGCTCTATTCTGCACCTCCAACATCTCGGATCCCTTATGATGAGTCCGAATCCGCGTCTTCCTCGTGATCCTTCATGCACTGTACAAGGACCTTCTCCAGCTGTCTAGCTGCCCGTCCTACCTCGCCGCCCTCTTTTTTACAAACAAGCGTGCCGGCCTTCGTAGGCTCATACATAAGCTCTCCGAATATCTCTCTTCTGCCTTCTGGGTCATCATACATCTCACTCTCCGCGTCTCTAGGAGCGCCGAAGAGGTTTAGATGTCCAAACGGGTTGGAGTTTCGCGGTAGTCTGTGCAGTTCCACCTGGCAAAGCGGGAATAGCCTTGCAGCGTACTGTGCATCCGCGTTGCTCAGAGGTGGACTTCTTAATCCAGTTTCCAGGAACAGCTTAAGGACGTCGAGCTGTTTTACCAAAAGCTTGGTTTCTGTGCCTTTCTTACTGAACGACGCCCGTGTACTAGACCACTTTCCATTCTGTTCCGTCGTCCGCCAGCCGAGCAGCGCCATGAAACATGACAACGTCTTGACCCAGCCTCCTGCACAGCTAACCACCTCCGGTCCACACGTCCTCACCAGCCAGTCTAGGACGTCCAAGCTGGAGGAACGGATATCAACCGCTAGATGTGTCATGCCCGCTCTGATGTATAGCAGTATTTGGTCCGCATGATTCGCAACTTCCGCGGCGGGCAGGACGCGAAAAAGCTTGAGTAGTTGTTCCCGAATGCCTTTGGAACCATCAAGTATCAGTGGCTGAACCTTGGGGAGAATGACCGCAACCGGCTGTGGTAGCTCGGCGCCTTGTGCAGCAGTTATGGTGTTCGTCAGGTAGGATAGCGCATCCTTGCGTTGGGAGTCCGACTTCGAGGAGGCCAATGACAGATTCTGTGCGAATTGAGCGGTTTGGGTTGGAGCGGTCGTGGTAAGCGATTGCTGATTGAGGACGATCGCTACATGACTTGTCAGTACTGGAAGATCCTTTCTTCGGATATTCGAACATACACTTCGCCTTGAAACTCGTATCCGTCACATTGCTCGCCTTGGGCTTTGTCTTGCCGACTTTGAGCTTCAACTTCTGGAAGTCTTGCTTCTTTTCCTTCTTGCGTTTTGCGCTTGCGCCCATGTTGCCTCACCCGCTATCGAGCAAATCCTGCTCTTTCACAACAAATATTCCTTCTTGAAGCATAGAGTGTATGGGCTTCTCTGAAAGGCAAGATGCCTTCGTAGGAGGGAAGAATCGTAGGCAGATTCCCAGAAATTCATCGTCATGCAACGGGCCGAGCCTTGCGGGCAACTCTGCCGAAACGCGCCAAGACATGTGTTTACCATGCGATCTTCAAGGTCACTTTAAACAATGTCCTGACACACTTCCGAAACACCTCATTCCTAGATCCGTGGGAGATACGGCTTCGCCAAAGCGTTTTTACAATGCAACAGTCACCGCTCGAGGATTCCTTCGCCTATCTCACTCGACTCTCCCAGAAGCCTGGCGTCCAAAGCACGCTGATCCTCTCTCGCGAAACAGGCGCCATTGTACGAACATCCGGTTTGCTTTCGCTGAACGGCGAGGTAGACCAAGATGGTACCATGACATCTAACAACGGGTCGAATGGCTACTCTGACGAACAGAGTTCTGGCAAGGGAAAGAGGATGAGCGCTGAGGATGTCGCTAGGCTTGTGTGGAACCACACAAAGGTCACTGCGGATATGACGAGGGAACTCAATGGAACACAAGAGGACGAACTGAAGCTTATGAGAGTACGAACAAAGCGGAATGAGTTGGTCATTGTACCAGATGCAAAGTTCATTGCCGTTGTTATCCATGACACACCACCTGCTTGATGAGAGCTCCGACTACGACGGCCCATGATAGTGCCAACTGCCTTTCTCGCTGCTTAGGGGCTGAGAGTACAGCTTGAGGTATGTTGTGCGATCTGCACACCATGAGTTCGTTATACTGAGAAAGCTAGTTGCTCATCTGCCTTTGCGACAGTCCGACTACCAATGCGCCTCAGACATCTCCACCTCGTTGACATCGACTCCTTCCGTGAACCACCTCTCTTCCTCACTGAGTTCGATGTCATTACCACTCATCTGCCTCTTACGCATACGTCCGTCCTCCGCAAAGGTCCAGTCTTCCAAACCATAACAACGTTTCCATTTCATGCCGTCGGACGCATCCTGGTACTCGTACCAGAACTGCACGGCGATCTTGTTATCGGTGAAGGCGAAGAGCTCTTTACGCAGGCGGTAGCTTTTCTCTTTCTCCCACTTCTTCTGGAGGAAGTCTACGATAGCTGAGGTGCCGCTGAAGAACGAGGAACGGTTGCGCCAGATGCAGTCTTCCGTGTAGGCTTTGGCGACATTCTTGGGATGTCTACCGCATGTCAGAGCCATGATGCAATTGGAGCAAGAGAACATCTGGATGCGAAGACATTAGGTGCTGGGGACATACTGGGTGTTCCACAAATCCTGGGCCTTCTTCACTTTGGCAAGAGCCGTCTCTGCGGTGAACGGAGGGTTGAGGGACATTCTAGAGGATCTGCGAACCAGGCCGATTGAGGTTATGTTCAGACACGGATACCAGGCCTTTTTAGTAGCGAAAGACATGGAACAAACGCAGCTTCACTCTGGAGTTCGGCTTCGCTCTGAGTCAATGTCCTCGTCCTCCGCCGGCACTAAACGCCCTTTCAAGCCCGTTGTCCGAATCGGGATACTAGTATATGCCATCCCGTCCTCATAGTACAGCCGAGTAGCTTTGTAAGTCGTACATGTCAGCAGTATCTTCTACTCACTTGTGCCTGCCTAAAGCAACCGGACCGCCTTCGGCAATGCCAGTTGTTGGGCTCGGATCTGTGCTGCATTCGAAGCTCATCGACTCGCGTCATGCGGGGTGGTGGGGCTAGATTCATATGTCCCATAACGAACCCTCTGATGATCACTCATCCATTCTCAAATCACTCCGATCTCGCGCCGTATATAAACAACAACTTCGCCGAAGCCCTTCAGCCTCAATCCCATACACAACTCATTCACTGCAAACAATGGCTCCTCTTAAGGCCGGCGACAAGTTCCCAGAAGACGTCCACTTTGAGTAGGTACCTCGCATCACACCACTTCTCATCGCGATTGTCTCCGGTATCGCCGGAAATAATGCGACAATACGAGAGCCGTCAAAGAAGCCATTTGCTGACTGCATACTAGGTGGGCGCCAATCACTGATGACGATCCAACTGCTTGCGGTATCCCTCAGGACTACAACGCCAGCAAGGAGTGGCAGGGCAAGAAGGTTGTCCTGGTCTCCGTCCCAGGTACGTACAACCCCCTCGAAGTGTTACCCATCAATGTACTCGAAACTGACATGACGAACTCAAGGTGCCTTCACTCCAGGCTGCCAGGCCTACCACCTTCCCCCATACATCAAGAAGATCACAGAGTTGAAGAGCAAGGATGTCGACCTCGTCGCTGTCATTGCGTCCAACGATGCTTGGGTTATGAACGCTTGGGGCAAAGTCAACGGTGTGCCAAAGGATGATATCGTACGTACTTTATCCCACAACCTCAGGACCCAACCTTCCTAAGATGAAGTGATCGGGAAGCCGGAATGAATATATCAAAGATCTGACATTCAACAGATCATGCTGAGCGATACCAAGACCTTCTTCTCCAAGAACTACGGCTGGGCTGCTGGCATGGGTGACCGCAACGGTCGCTGGGCCATGGTCATTGAGAAGGACGGCACCGTCAGCTACGCTGAGAACGAGGCCAGCCCAAGGGAGGTCAACGTAAGTGTTTCCGCCGATGAGATCAGGCAAACTAGAAACTGACGTTAAAACAGGTCTCGGGTGTTGATGCTGTTCTGGCCCGTATTTAAATGACGCTGCGCGTATACGATATTGATGAACACATGGTACTTCAGTAGATGTAGGACGCCGGTTTCAGTCTCAGGAGACGCTGGTAATACGGCGCATGTCTATATTAGAGTGCTATAGATCAAAAGTAATAGAAGTTTCTAAAATCCAAAAAAAACTCCATTTACTAGCCATCTAAGGCGAAGGTGTCAGATTCAATTCGAGACATTGTTGGAATGCGAGCGTCTCTGCTTGTCGACAGAGCCTTTACTCTTTTGGACACGAGATCTCTCAACAACAATGTCAGTCATTCGAATCTATGTGTTTCACGGGTTTCTGTCGCGTCGCAAAACGAACTGCTTCCTTCAAAGAGAAGCTCTCAAGAGCAGTAGATACAGGACGAATCTTCAGTCTCACGCGACTTTGTGTAGCCAACAATGAAGAGGCTGATGCTTCGCAGCTTTCTCAGGTATCAAAAGCCGCTCAGCAGTCGCGGTTGAAGGAAGAAAGCTGTCCATGAAGCTGTGTGCAATAGAAAAGTGCCCGTTCGCTGCTTCCGAAGAAATTCCGGCGAAATTCCAACCACTTCTCACCAAGCTCTCTGCCTGCTTTCCTTTCCCAAACAACCATGTACCCGGCTGTTACCCATGGATACTCTTGATGGGACCTCATGGGATGTTGTGATTGCTGGCACGGGCATCCATCAATCCCTTCTGGCACTGTAAGCTCTCACGTTCATTCTGTTCCAAGATCCAGCGGTTCTGACTGACCTAGCCTGCCTTGAAGCGCCCTATCACGGTCCGGCAAGAAGATCTTGCATGTCGATAAGAACGATTATTATGGCGGTGCTGAAGCTGCCTTGAGCTTGCAAGAAGCTGAAAGATGGGCTGAGACGCTCGCTCAACACGGCTCACGGTCGACGTTCAGAAACGCTACAGTGACGCGTCCGGCAGAGACCGAGCGCGACGTCAATGGAGCTAAGCTTGGTCCCTCGCGCTCGTACAACCTCTCGCTCGCGCCAGACCTGTTGTATACCCGCTCGGCGTTGCTTCCTGTCTTGGTATCTTCGAGGACACACCAGCAGCTGGAGTTTCAAGCTTTGGGAAGCTGGTTCGTCTACGATGGCGCTTCTTCGGCAAGTGCTGAAGGAGGCACTGCTACAGACGCTGGACGTCTGGTTCGTGTGCCCAACGGACGAGAAGATGTGTTCGCCGACACGTCCCTCCCACTGCGCGCCAAAGGGGCTCTGATGAAGTTCCTACGATTCGTCGCAACCTACGAGGAAAAGTCTGAGATATGGCAACCTCACAAGGAGACACCCTTTCCCACGTTCCTTTCCGACCAATTCAACCTGCCGCCCCTATCACATGGACCTCTTCTGGCGCTTGCATTATCTCCGAGTACCTCGAAAGAGACGACTACAGAGTATGCGCTGCCCAGAATAGCAAGGCATCTGAGATCCATCGGAATGTTTGGTCCTGGCTTCGGTGCCGTTATCCCGAAATGGGGTGGCTTGAGCGAGGTTGCGCAAGTGGCGTGCAGGGCGGGTGCTGTGGGTGGTGCAACCTATGTCCTTGGCAAAGGCATCGCTGCAATCACATCAGACAATCCAGAAGAATCTGAGTCAAAGGCTCTACAGGTTGTTCTTGAAGGCGATGACAAGGTGACTGCAGACTACGTGGTCGGTCTCTCCAACGATCTGCCTCAGCACCAGCCTGCGCGACAAATCGGCACTGAGCAGGCATCGGATGGCCGATGTGCCGTTGCTTCGCGCAGCATATCAATCGTGTCGTCTCCGATGACATCGCTGTTTTCATCAACGGCAGAAGGAGGGCCAACGCCTGCGGGCGCTATGGTCGTTTTCCCTTCGGGATCATTAGGAGATGCATCATCTCCTCCTGTGCACATAGTAGCGCATACATCCGACACAGGTGAATGCGCCGCTGGACACAGTAAGCACTGACCCTTTCTTTTCTCCCTCAATTCAACTTTCCCCCAACTAGCATGATGATCCAACAAAAACGAATACTTATCTACATTGTCTGCAATTACATTGAAGATCAAAACTCTGACAACCTGATGCTATTCCTACGAACAACATTCTTTTGCACACTCACTGCTTTATTCGAATTCAGCTGACGTGCCAATAGCTGTCCTGTACGCGAGCACTGCGTTACCCTCCGAGCAAGGCTTTCCTGTCCTTGATTCCTCTGTACAGCAATTACTCCAGAGCCTCGATGGTGCTGGTGATGCACAGATCCTGTGGTCACTTCGATACGAACAGCACTTCGGTCCAGCAAGCCTTGAGAACCACGATGCTACAAATCGCGTTATGAAGTTCAGCGATAGCAGTCTGGACCTGGCCTTTGATGATGGCATTCTAGACTCCGTCAAGGAGGCTTGGCTGCAGATTCTAGGTGACGATGCTACAGATTTCATGGTGTTCCCTGATCGGCAGGCCGAAGGAGACGAGGATGAGGACGACGTACTGTGAAGATATGATAGATACCCTTAATGCAACAATACCTTTCAAGCTGAACCCGCTCAATCAACGCCTTCCAATACTAGTGAACAATGCATGTCAACCCAACCACGATACTTTCAACGCCTTGAATGCAAGTCAACAATCCCTCCAATCTCCGACCTAATCAACGCCTGTTCGCCCCAGTGACCAAAGCCACCCCACGCTGCCCTAAACAGTCTGATGCCCGACTTAGATTTAGATGCGCCGTCCAGAAGGTGCACTCAATCAGACATCTCATCATCCGCATCAACAAATTGCCAATCAGACTCATATCCATCTATCCCAACCCCGCTCTCCGCCCCGTCGCTCTCGCT
Source organism: Zalaria sp. Him3 (assembly GCA_027923365.1). Classification (NCBI taxonomy): domain Eukaryota; kingdom Fungi; phylum Ascomycota; class Dothideomycetes; order Dothideales; family Zalariaceae; genus Zalaria; species Zalaria sp. Him3. Next base: position 59,952 of record BPUN01000026.1, read on the forward strand.
GCCAGCTTCCTGGCTCGGCCCTGCTGCAACCTTGCTGGTGGGAGACGTCCCACGCAGGGTTTTTAGGGACGGGGAGGGGGGTGAAGGGAACAAGAGGTTGCTGTTTGAGTCTGGGTGCGGAGGCGGAGGAGAGACGTGGCTGCTTGTTGCGCTGGCTGAGACCCGACCTCGACCCCTGCCTCTCCCGAATGAGTGCCTCGGAATGACGCTGGTTTGAGAGAAGGACTTTGGGGGCGAGCGAGGCGCGTGCATCGCGCTTTCGTTGTCGGACTCGGGGGCGTTCTGAGAAGAGGGTCTCTGAGACGGACTCTTCGAACTCATCACGCTTTCGTTGTCGAACTCACAGGTTACCTCACAAGAGGCTTTCTGAGGCGAACTCTTCACACTCATTGCGTTTTCGCTGCCTGACTCACGGGCTTTCTGAGAGATGGCTGGCTTTGCGATGTACGTGTCAGAGTCGGTGTGATCGGTAGTGGTTGGCGAGGATGTCTTTTGATCTTTGACATCAGACTTTTGACGGCTGCTTCCTTTTCGCGCCCCCTTCCGGTGTCGCCTTTTCAGCAACTCAGCATACTGCCGGTGGCAGTAATCCAAGACCTCACGCATCGGCTCTCCGTCAAAGTCTTCTTGTCCGTAGTCCCCGTTCACCAAGTACGCCCACTCATCATACGGGTCGAACGTGATTTCCATTAACTGCCGCTCCCGGATGCTCTCAAACTTTGCTAGCAGTCTTTGAACGAAGCAGTTGTCCTTATAAGGTCCCTTTTTGAGTTTCCGCGTGAAGTGCCGCCATTCTGCGTCCTGGAACTGGCAACGGAGCTTGGTTAGTTCGGAGCCGTCGTAGTAGCTTAGCCAGGTCTTGTGGTCTTCGACGGTGGGCTTGTCGATGCTTCCTTTGGGAGTTGAAGTCGGACTTCGCAAGTCTGAACCTGGGATGCTGGGCGGCCGACATGTGTACATTGGCGACGAAAGGCCCCCAAAGTAATCAAAGGAAGGAGTATAAGGACGAACACGGCGCAGGCTTTCCCTGCTCCCAGAACGACGCCCAGATTCATCTCCACAGACAGATCTGTGCAGCGATCCAGGCCTTGCCTTTTCCAGAAGCTCTTCGATGCTAGATTTGGACAGGCCGAGAGCGATCGCGATTTCCGTAAACAGCTTCTTGTCATGCTCAGGAGTCCAGTGGATTTGGTCGTAGTGCATGAAGCGCTCGTCACCGTAATTGAAGTCAGGACGATGAGCAGGGATTAGAATACTGTGACGACTAGAACCGGGCCTTGAGCGAGAACGTCCGACTCTGGGGGCATCAGACACACTCCTCCGGACGGGGCTTGAGAAACATGAACGGACGATGGAGGGCGGGCATGATGAGACTGGAGGAGAGCGCCCAACTCTGTCAGAGTCGGACGCAGTCCTCCGAGAAGGGCCATGGGCGACTGAAACGGAGCTATTGCACCCAACAGTGGACCTCGAGCGAGCCCGTCCCACCCTAGCCGAAGCGTACGCAGAACCCTCTCTAGGGAAAGGGTTAAACTCAGCAGGGTCGAAGCCTCCAAACACAAAGCCTGGAAAGGAGGGTTCCACTCTGGGCGGATCAGACACATCGTTGCGCCAGGAACCTTCCAGCATCGCAACTCTCCCCTCAAGTTCCGCAAAGGCTTGTTTGGTCACAAGCTCACCTTCATTATCAACGCGAGAGGCCTCGACACGGGACCCGAGACGGTCCAGACGAGCGAGTTGCTCACGAACATCGAAATCTAGGTCTCGGAGCGATGTGTCGACGCTGGCTTTGCCTTTGATCTCGGCGAGAGAGGCCTCGCGATGGACCTCGAGACGGGCCTCGAGACGGTCCAGACGAGCGACTAGCTCGCTGACTTTGCAACGCAGGTCTATCATCGATGCGCCGGCGCGGGCTTTGTGGCTCTTGCGAACCTTGTCTATCTTGTTGACGCGTGCGGTTAGGATCTGTTGCGCATGGTTTCTGTCGCTCGGGATGCCAGTGGTGATGTTAGGTGAGGGTGTGCGGTGGCTTGTGTTGGGTTTCTCTGCGCCAGAGTGCGCGTCCCCGCCAATGTCATGCAATTTTGCTTCTTCTGAAAGGGAAAGCGCGGGCCCGTAGGTTTGGGCACTGGAGTTGGGTTCTTGTAGATGGAGGGTAGGTTGAGGTGCAGAAGTAGGCGATGTATGTTGGACGACGGCGTTTTCCAACATACGGCGTATCAAGGCTTGATGGGCTGTTTCGCACCCAACTACTGTTGGAGCAGTGCTGGTATCCATAGTGTGAGGTGCCCTAATAACCATAGTGTGAGATGACACGAAGTAAAGAAAGGGTGGTGTTCAGAGTCTTGAGTGTGAGTGTGATAGTTGAAGTAGAATGGGTGAGGTATGTTGGGGCAGGGAAGGAAGATCAAGGGGCGAAGAGGGGAGCTACCTTAAGTGTTCCGGAGCCTGCCTGTATGCACCTTCTGACCTCAGTGGACAGTACGGTGGACACGAGGTCTAGCTGCCATGGTATGACAGTGTATTCCCTCACCAGCATACCGTACCACCCATATGGAGCAGTGAAGCATGACGCACAACAAATGCAAGAGGAAATCAGAGCGCATGTGAGCGGAACAAGTCATCAGGTTCGTTGAAGTATGGTGCAGGCGCTATTCGCCTGCAAATCCAGATGGAAAACCCCCGTCATAAGGTAGCATCAACCCTTTTGGGCAAGTATCGTGTTTATCTGTGTTGGTATCAACAGCATAGGGGCGAACGGAGCAGCTGCAAAGAAGTGCTACTCCGTGGCTCCTGGTACTGTGCCGTCAATGACACAGTAAGCATGGTTGTGAAATCAGAACGCCCAAAGCTTTCGTGGTGGATGGAACAGTGAATCCCATAGCTGAGTCCAGACTTGACCAATTGCATTGACCAAGTCGTTCAGATAGACCGTCGACCTCAAACCCCAATTCCATCAGTTCATCATTCCTCATCCATCATTAATCAAGTGACCCCATCACCAATCAAGTAAACTGCTGCATTGTGTAAAGCCATGCTCCCAGCACAGCAGGTGACAGAAACCTTCCCCTCACTGGCGACCAGTGAGCAACAGTTGGCCGCTGTTACCAAACTGACCGCTGTTACCGAAGCGGAGCTGCTGAGTTGTGGACGGAGCCAACACCTTCCTGAGCAGAGTCTCAACAACATTCCACTCCTTGACCGCAGCCTGGGCAAGCGTAATTGCCTTCTTGTCACCGTAGTTGACAACGACTTTGCCAAACGGGTGTTGAGGACGGCCCGTAGCGTTGGCAGCGGACCGCTCCGCCAGCGTCATAGTCGGCGGGACCGTAGCGGTGCGGAACAGGTGGACAAAGTACTAAGTGAGGATCTGGTCAGCGGCGCGAAATTCAGTGTGTGTGAAGCGAGAAGTGAACATACCTCAACAAGCTCAGCCCTAACCTCGACCTTCTTCGCCAACGCCTCAAAGACCCACCAGCCCGCCAAACCATTCATGTAGCCGAACTCGACCCCCTGGATCGCGTCCGCCATGTGGTGCGAGATGACCGCATCGGCAATCTGCGTCTTCTGGGCCGGGCTGAAACCAGGACAAGTGAGGGCTGCCAGCGCCAGCTCCTGCAACAGCACCTTCGTAAGGCCCGGATTCGCATTCCGCTTGACCGCATTGATCAGGAACCGGACCTGGGCCAGCGCAGCGCCGAACAGCAAGTCGCGCTCGCGCAGCGTGACGACGTCGACGGCCATCCATGGGTACTTGTGCAGGGTGGAGATCATATTCTCGTAGGTGCGGTTATGGCAGCGGGTGGCGAAGGGGGAGCGCTGGGGCGTCTCGGCGTGCTTCTGGACCATGACCAACTCCTCGGATGTCAGGAAGCCCTGGAAGCCGGAGTTGAAGGGCTCGTTCGTGGTATAGACTTCGGGGACCTGGCCGTGCCAGCGCACGCACTTGGCGCGGGGGAACAGCTCTTTCATCAACGCCTCCTGGCTGCTGAGCTCGATCTCGATGGCGCGGTCGCCGAGGCGCATGGGGCGGTGGGCCAGGCAGCGGCGTTGGTAGTGCTGGACGATGGCGGTGGCGTCGGAAAGGGCGGCTAGCTCGACGTAGGCGTCCATGGTCTTGCCTGTGCTGCGCTCCATGATGATGTGAATGCCGAAGAAGGGCGAGCCTGAGGGCTGGGAGACGAGACGGGCATTGCGGCCGCAAGCGGCGACAATCTCGTTCTTGGTGCTATTGTAGGGGATCTGTGATGCGATCAGTACGGAAGTGAAGTGAAGGGAAGGCCTGTGGCGACTTACGTTGGAGATCTTGACGACGCCCCAGGTGTTGGGCTTGACTTGACGGCACGGCTCAGTGAGCGGCATGGCTTCGATTGCCTCCTCGTTAGACGGGACGTAACCGTACGGAAGCTTGTCGAACCATGGCGGATTGGGGACCTGGTTCACAAGGTTGGAGTTGTAGGGCACAATTGGCTGCTCCCTGGCGTGCTGGTCTTTGCCGCGCTTGACTGGCGTGTCGTGGACACGGATTTGTGTCACGAACGGGCCCTTCGAAGGGGAGTCGTCATCGTCATCCTCGAACATGCCAGCCTTGATCATGGCTGCAAGCTTTGCAGCGTTGGCCTTGTGCTCATCAGAGTAGACCTTGCCGTTAGCTGGCTCGCCAATTACGCCAGCGTCACTACCAACTGTGCTGTTGCCAGCTTGGGAGGTAGCGGGAGCTGCAGCATGGACGGCAGAGTTCTCAACGGTGGCAATGACAATACCGTTGTTGGCCCTAGGAGTGACAGAAGCGGACGAATGCTCTGACTCATCAATGGAAGGAAGTGAGGACGGGCGTGAAGACTCAGTGAACGGATCAAATGCAATGGAGTTCCTGCGTGGAGCGTTCATCGAGCCCGACATGGCGAACGGACGCTGTGAACAAGCCGCGTAGCCATTTTCGTTATTGTTCCACGGGCTCTTTTCAGGCGGCTGCGGAACACTTGGTTGAAGTGAAGGGTTCTGGGTGGCAAAACTGTGAGCAGAGTTGCCAGCGTACGTAAATGCGTTGCCCAGAGCCGGCGCGTTCTCAGAGGCTTGCTGGAGTGAAGGGTTCTGGGTGGCGAAACCCTGTGCAGAGGGGCCAGCGTACGTGAAGCCGTTACCCAGAGCTGGCGCGTTGTCAGAGGTCCGGGCATTTGGGTGCCTGTAGACACTTTGAGAGGCAGGATTGCGAGCGACGGTCGCGATACGAGCCTCTGGCACAGGAGTTTGGCGAATGAAGACGGGGTGACCCCAGTTAGTGTCCCAAACGCCGTTGTTCATGGCTGACTTGTTGCTGGACTCAGGGGTAAAAGCGGGCGCGTCAACAGACCAGATGTGCTTGACCTTTGCAAACGCAGCGGCAGTGGCAGCTGCGGAAGATGCGAGTGAAGGGTTCGCTTTCGGATCAAGTTCAAGGATAGCAATGACTTGCTGTTCGGATTGTCAGTGAGAAGTAACGACTAGGGAGGGATGAGTTGGGACGTTTTGACTCGCCTGATGACAGAGACCGCACAGTGAATTGACTGAAGATTCCTCGTCGTAACCTTCTAGCATGTGGTCGTAGCAGACATGGTGAAAGCACGGCATGAGACGGTGAGTAGGGCTGTAGATGCATCCGCGACAAGCGGTGCTGCCAATGTGCAGTGGTGCCATAGCGACGGCAGCGGTCAGATGACCTCCTGTTCAATACAGTCAGCTTGTTACGCTTCCACGCAATCACGCGAAGAAGTTAGTTGGTCAGTAACAAAGCGGCGGAGCAGGAAGACAAGTCGACGTTGTTGTTGCGAGAAGGTTGTTGAAGGAAAGGATCTCAGGCAGCAAGGTCGAAAGGACGGAAGTGAAGATGAACTCAACATACCATTTAAGCTTTTATATTGCCGTTTCAAGGAGGTCGCACGTGCTGACTGCTCTGCAGCATGCACGGTTATCTGCGGGACGTCATCCGGTGTAATCAAGGTCGAGGATGCAGTGGCCGCAGTGGTACGTAGTGTGACTGTGAATGCTGCGGGTCGGTGCGCGAGGTGCGGGCATCCCATAGGCATCTGAGCGCCGAAACCACCTGTCGCGCCATGGGACAGTCGAAAGAGGAAGACCCCGGCTGAACAGGCAGTGGCATCGCTGGGTTGCAGATCCTTGCAAGAGCAGCGCCAGCACTCATAGCCTGCTGGAAAGCCGCCACTTCTGCTTCCACCCTCTCTATGGGTCTGGGAATATCATTCAAGGTGGGGTGTCCACTCCATCCTCGCCTCAGGGGCTTCTTTGAAGTGCTGTTGTCCATCGGCTGATAGCCTTCGGTGAAAGGTGGGAGAAAACGAGACGTGTTCTAAGAGATGGTCCTCTATCCGCGGGTGGAGCACATGGAAAGAGAAATCTACCTTGGATGGACGAGGCCTACGGCTGCTTGCATGGTGTCACAAGTGGAAAGAGAAGGAAAGCTTTCATGATCTGACAGTTCAGAGTACCTACCTTGAACTTAGACTTGATAGGTAGTTTTGTTTACGCATTTCGCACCATTCTGACCAAGCAAGTCGCTATAACCCGGATATTAATCCAGTCATAACATCTTGCCTGCTGGCGCTTACTCTCTAAGACTACTCATTCAACCAAAAGCATGTTCTTCCTCCCCAAGTCTCCTCCCTTCAATCCTTCCACCGTACGCACCACCGTCTAGGATCCACTGCTCATTGTCATCGTTATCATCCTGCACCCTCCGCCACATGCTCTTCTTCACCTCCCCATCATCATGCTTGCGCTTCCCCTTATCCGCCTTCGCAACCGGTCTGATCAGCGCACCCATGAGAGGATTATGACTGAACGCGCCGCCCTTCTCTCCACCTCCGGCCACAGCGCCGCCATCCATGACCCCATCTTCCGCCTGATCATCATCGTGATCATCGTCGCGATCCGCAGGCCTCTCCACCTCCGCCATCTTGCGCACGATTTTCCCTCCCACGACATCGATACTAGCCACCACCCTCCTCTTCTCCCACTCCGGTCTGGCGTTCCACTCCATTTCGCGCAAGACCTTCTGTTGCTGCTTGAGCTGCTTCGCACGCTCAGCCGGACTGGCCCACATATTCGTGCCACTGACCGGAATGTCAAAGTCGGCCGCCTCATCGTGGATCGTCGTCCGCTTAGCATTCTGCGCCTGGAAGCCCAGCAGCTTGTCTCTGTGCAGCTTGGCCTTTGCCATAGCCGAGTCGGCGACATCCTCGTCTTCGGCATCACTCGGCGCATTCGACGACAGCGGCGAGGGTCTGGCGGAGGAAGGCTGGGAGAGGAAGTCGCGACCGGTGTAAGCGCGGGGCTTTGCGCTCACTTCTGCACGCTTGTGTGCTGCGTTGTGGGCGTTCTGGCGCTCGACACCTCGCTCGTCTTTCAGGACCCTGATGATGCTGGATAGCTCCTGCGAACTGAGCAGAGGCGTATTGCAGAAAGTGCAAGGACCTAGCCCTTCTTTGACACAGATGATCTTTCCACAGTGCAGACAGTTGGGGGCGATGGTGAGGAGAGGGTGGCGCGTGGCCATGCAGTTGCAGCGCCGTTTAGAGTTGTCGCTGTCCGACAGTGAAGGATTGGTCTGTAGCTCAAGCGAACGGATGGCGGAGTCCAAGTCAGAGAGTGCCGTGCTAGCGCCGTGCATAGCGGTTCCACCACTGATAGTGACCTTCGCCTTAGCGGGAGAGGATGATCGGGACCCCTTTGGTGTGCCTTTCTTGGACGAGGGCGCAGACAAGGCGTCCGATATCAAGGAGCCCGCAGCGGAGGGTGGTGGCTTAGACGCCATGGTGGAAGTAGTCGGTACAGGTGTCTGTACAGCATCTGGCTTCTGCCTTAGAGCTAGTGTATTGGCCAGGGGAGGCTCTTTCTGCTTTCGCTGGCGCGATGAGCTTGACATATAGTCCTCCTCATCCCGTTTGATATATGCGCCTGTTACATTTCCCCGGTTTTCCACTTGCCGCGCAGGCAGAGCATGAATGTTCGCTTTCTTCTTCTGCGGACGTGGTCGGGACCGTGGCGCCTCGGAAGCTGAACCATTCGCAGGCGAGGCGTTTGCGCTGCGTGAGGGCTGAGATACGGGTGTTGCTTCTGCTGGCGCCTTTTGTCTGCGTGTATTGAAAGAGGATATGAATTCGAATGCCTGGGGTGAGTCTCCAAGAAGGTTCTTCAGGTGCTCTGCCGCCACATCCTTTGGAAGGGTATCGGTGTATGTGATGATCTGTTTCAGCGAGTCTTCGTCAAGTGGTAGGAGGCGCGAGAGCTGCGGTAGAGCCCAGGACACAAGGGCAGCCATGATGCGCAGCTTCTAAGATAGTACAAGAATCAAGCGTGGGATGTCTACGAGTGTCGTTCACAATGTGTAGCGCTTCAGGTCCAAATAATGTATGACGTCCAGCTTTACAGTAGCCGTTGGAATTTACTCTGGGATCGCGGGGCGGCCCGCATCTACATAAGATCTTGGGTCGCCCGACAGCAACAGCGAACTACTCAAGTGAGATGGAAATATGTAGCTGCATGAGTTTTTATTCTGTCAGATCATGGCAGCAAGTGTTTGGAAAACGCTCGGATGAGCTACCTTCCCAGTAAGGAGCCACAAGTGTTTGGGAAACGCTCGGATGAGGTACCTTCCCAGTAAGAAGCCACCCCATCTGGGAGCTAATAGAAACCAAAGAGGAAGCTTCCGTATGTAGGGTACCAAATCTTCTCGTACATACAACCTCCCAGGATAAAAATACATGCTGCTATCGCCACACTGATGTCTGGCCGTCTGTCGACGGACACTCAAATATGTACCCTTAGCCCGGTGCTTACGTGCTCATCCCACCTCAGAACGCCGTCCCAATGCCTCAAAGGATATCGCTGAATCAATCTTCACATTTCAAACGGTCGCCCGCAGAGCCTCGGTAGGGGTGCCCACCAGAGGTTCAGCAGCAGGTGGTCCCGCCTGTGGAACCTCAGGCCACGGCTTCTTGACCGCATCCTGAATCTTGACCACGCATCCCTTCGGCCCGGCAACGCAACCTGTTTAATCATCAGTTACCATTCCCTTCACGAGCATAGTTGCACAAGACCAGCAACTCACCATGGACCACGACAAGACCATTCTCCTTGTCGACCTTCAGCACCTTCAGATTCTGCACCGTAACCTGCTGGCCACCCATATTTCCCGGCATCTTCTTGCCCGGCAGCACTCTGCTACCGCTACCCTGCGACCCTCCGGACGAACCCATAATACGGTGCGCGAGAGAGTTACCGTGACTGGCTGGCTGACCACTGAAATTCCACCTCTTCATTCCACCCTCGAAACCCATGCCCCTGCAGTCCGCCCTTGCGTCGACAAATTGTCCCTCAATGAACCATGAGGCGTCGATCACAGTGCCGGTGGGAAGAAGACCGTTGATATCCTTGACTCTGAATTCGGAGACATGGCGCTTGAGAGGCACGCCGTTCGCAGCGAAGTGTCCGCGCTCCGGCCTCGTTACGTTCCTTGGCTCCTTCGTTCCAGCACCAATCTGAACAGCCCAGTAACCGTGCTCTTTCCTGGTCTTGTTCGTAATAACCTGCACGCGATCGAGTTGGAGGACGGTGCAGGGTGTGCGGCGCGAGGTTTCTGGGTCGTAGATGGCCGTCATGCCCTTCTTGATCGCCAGTACACCGGTGCGAGGCGGCAGAGTGTAAGCCTTGCGCTCCAACGCTGCGGTCTTCGAGGTCGTCAGGACTGGCAGGGAAGGGTGCACATTGTAGCGGTTCGGCCGAGGTGGGTGGATCGACTGGATATTGCGCGTGGCGGTACGTGGTAAAGGGGCAAAAGAGGGAAGGAGAAACGGAGGCGGGAGGGCAAACACCCTCGTGGCAGGTCGTGGTGGCATGGTGGTGGTCTTGTACAATTGATGGCGGTTATGCTGCTCTCAAGATGTTCGTAAAGTCTGGCTGTCCAGCGCGCCAAGGCGGTGACAAAAGGCTTGGCAATGGAAGCCGCAACTCACCAACGATGCATGGAGCAGCATCCCCGTCTGTAGCCGGAAGAACAGCATTATTTTCTCTAGAATTTCTGTTCTGTGGAATCCAGAGGCACATGTCTGTGAAAATGACAATTCTTAGCAGTCAAGGGAAAGAATACTCTGTGCGTTGCGTTGGAGAGAGCATTAATCTTGAATGCACCGGGAAGCTTGCACGGTGCATGCATCCTTCCACAACGCTTCTCACGCACCGTCTGGATGATTGACGTTAGGAACCTCGGTGTCCCAAACAGTCTACCTCGTTCCTTCAGAGATACTTGCTCTATTTCCCGCTCGACTGAAATAGAAGTGACCGAGCCCAAACAATCGGAGACTTTCGACACAGCTCCGGAGACTTTCCAGCTTCATCAAAGTACACGACCACTGCACCTTCGAGTACTTAAGGCCGTCCTCTTCTCTCAGGTTTAGTCTTACGGATCCATCGTACCTACTTTCTCAAGACGCACGTCTTTAGGTAACAAGTCATTATGAGCGATATAACAGAAGCCAACAAGCGGGCATGGAAGTAAGATATTTAAATCCTTTCGTGTCTATTTTCGCCTCTACCAATGGACTTACAAGCCCAGTGCCAACGCGTCCTCTTACGAGTCCAAGCCATGGCAACAAAAGGTTGTCACTCAGATAACCGAGGCCATCCACGCCCACGCAACTTGGCTCGGGCTCACCTCCAGTCCGCCCAAGGACCGTATTCGCCTCCTTGACTATGCATGCGGACCCGGCACGGTGACACGCGCGCTACTCCCTTACATCACCGAAGCCAAGGGTATCGATCTGAGTGAGGGTATGGTTGCTGCCTACAACGAGCGGATGTCGACCGAATCCCTGCCTTCTCACATGAGCACACCACCATCTGCAATCGAAGGCAACCTGTTCGCCCGCGAGCCTACACCCTCGCTATCGGAAGAAGGCTACAGCGACTTCGATATTGCAGCTGTAGATCTCGGTTTCCACCACTTCGAGAACCCTGCGTTGTCTGTGCAGAGGCTGGCGGAAAGGCTTAGGCCGGGCGGAGTTGTCTTCATCATCGACCTGCTGCCGCCTTCCGAGGACCCCAACTCAACTGGCGATTTTGTGGCTCACCATCGTGCTCATGGACATGGTCATGGTCATGGCCGTGGCCATGAACATGGTGCAGAGCATGCAGAACCCGCGCCTGAGCTGGACCAGAATGCCAAAGACATCCTCGCCTCCATCCACCAAGATGGCTTTACGTCATCAGACATGGAACTCTTCTTCTCGGATGCCGGATTGGTTGACTTTGGTTATGTGACACTGGAGGAACCGCTGCATATGGAGATACTGGGACATCAGGCTGTCAGGACGCCGTTTTTTGCGAAGGCTAGGAAGCCGATGGCGTAGAGTGATGGCCTGCAGTCGTAGCCTTTAGGAGCCGTCCGGTATTGCATCGCTCTTGCTTCAGGCGGGATGATCAATTTTCTTGTCCAAAGAGACCAATCCCTTCCATCTCATCTCCAGTATCATCGTGACCATTAGCCTGAGAAATACCAGGCTTTCCGCCCGCCAGCTTCTCAGCCCTTCTCTTCAATCCTTCAGCCCGCAGTCTCTCCCTCCGCACATCAGCATCCTCCCAGCCCTCCTTCTTCGTCGCCTTGCCGCTCTCAGACGGGTAGATCAGAGCCTGTCTGAACCTCTCCGTCCTCTCCGTATTCACCCGGAAGCGCTGATTCGCCACCAGCACCATCGTTTCAAGGTACTTCTCGTCGACCATTGGCCTCAGCATACCATCTCTGTCTTCAAACCCAACGACCGCATCGTAAGAAAGGCCATTCGTGCGGATTGCAACCATGACCAACTCAGAGCCATCGGGAGAAGAGGAGATACTGCTGATGCCGCTTTCGCGGAAGCCGGCCGCTTGGGCGGCAATCAGGATAAGCTTTGCCGTCGCCAGAGACGAGGCGAGGACGTGTAAGATCATGGGCTCGAACTTGCAATGCACAAGAGGCATCTCTTGCACGTATCGCTCCTCGGCAGAACCTTGCTTGGGAGTGAGGCCAAAGCGTGACATCCATGTCTCTGCGCCTTGAAGGGGGTAATCGAGAGGATCGTGCGAGACGAAAAGCCATCTGCCTCCACCTTTGCCGCCGGGCCCAGCATTAGGCTGCCTCATTCCCTCTCCCTCGTCTTCGGGGGAATCTGCGTTGGTGCTGATGTTGGAAGATTTCTTGCCTTCCAGATAGACTGCTATGCGCCCCGCACAGCTGCTGGTCGTGACCATGCCATCTTGGACATTGATCTCGTTGCAAAGATCGCGAATACCGGCGTCAACTGAGCCTTTTGGTGAGAGATCGGTGTATTCGCTGTCTGGCACTGCGAGGTCTTTCAAGATGGTAGCCTTTCTGGCTTCGAATGCCGAAGGCATCGGTAGTGCTGCAGGCTTTTGTGGGAGTGCTTTTGCTCTTTGCAGCACAATCTAGAATTTGGTATGTAGTTGCTGAATTGCCATTCATACAGCCAATCGCAATAATCGTTACTCTAGTAAATTTACATTGGCTTCAGATCTGATCTGATCTGATCAGATTCGAGCACGCGACAGATTGCGGGATGACGTCGACGCGGTCCCGTCTGCCTGCAGGTGTAATGGAAACGGCCTTACTTGCAGTTTCAATTGATGTAACTTGGGCAGCAACGCATTCTATAACAATCAGAAAAGGATAGCTGATATAGTCCGACATACATCTTACGCCAATCATATTCGCTCCTTGAATATACCACTGCAAGCCTTCGACATTGATCTTTTACCGTCCCTTTGTATCTCACCACTTTGGCCAACGTTGGATATAGTGGCTGTCATGGCTCGGAGATCTATGAATCAGGCATCTATTGATGAAAGGGAGGATACCCTTAGTGGTCAAACGGATGTCAGAAAAAGACCGCGTTCATCAACAGGAAATGGCACCTCTGGATCCAAGCCCGTCAAGCAACAACGCACGGGATCCCTTCGGTCGACGTCAACGAGGAGCAAGTACTTTGCCCAGGACGAGTCTAATGGAAAAAAGGTAGAAGCAGAGTCTGAGGACGAAGCATTAGGACTCGAGTCCAGCCCAGAGGGTGAAGAGTCAGATTTCGAAGGCTCGGCCAGCAAGGCATCGACTCCAGCACCATCAGGTGAGGACGAGGAGGACGACTTCTCAGATGAGAAACCGGTGAAAAAGCGGAAGTCACTCTCGAAGAAAAGCCCAATCACCGCATCAAAAGCAGCAAAAGGCCAGGAGCTCTGGCGCGAAGGCGTGAAAGCGGGCCTTGGTCCCGGCAAGCAAGTTGTGATCAAGAAGCCCAAGGCTAGAGCTGCAGGAAGCACACCGTACAGCGACTCTACAATCCACCCTAACACTTTGCTGTTTCTCAAAGACCTACGAGCAAATAACGATCGAGAATGGCTGAAGAGTGAGTACCGAATCTCATCAATGGTTGCCTGCACGTTCACCTGCTTCGTTGTTTGGGCATGCAAGCAGGCGAGCGGATGCATGCAGTAGTCCATGTATGCAGGGATGCCTCATGCCCGTGTGCATACTACATGCAGCGGCACGGCAGTGCCATACTTGCGGACGGTGCGCTGTGAGGCGGTCATACAGCCTGCTGCCGCCGCTGAGGTGCAAAACACCAGAGCTCGCGGCACATTCGGAAGTGGAGCTGCGCTGATACCATTCTCTCGCTTCTAGTGCATGACCCGGATTTCCGAGCCTCGCAGAAGGACTTCAACGACTTTATCGAGGTACTGACGACGAAGCTGACCGAAATCGACGACACCATCCCGGAACTACCGATCAAGGATATCGTAAGTCATTCGTCGGCTGCATTTGCTTCACATGCAGGGCACTTGCAAGCGTCACATTATTGACACGGCGGCTAGGTCTTCAGGATCTATCGTGATATTCGTTTCTCCCCAGGTAAGTAAGGTCGCAGTGCAGGAAGCGCTGTCCCCACCTCCCCACCCTCCCTTCAATCAATCAGCCAGGCTACTGGAGCCCCTCATTCGCTACATTCAAATTTGCCTGACGTGGACTAACCACGCCAGATCCCACACCGTATAAGGTATGAAAGGAACGACCCTGCTTTAGGAGACACGCTATTGACGCATACTCGCCACAGCCGTACTTCTCCGCCGCTTGGTAAGATCCCTACAACATTTCAATACCGGTGTGTGTACACGCCACTGACCAAGGCAGGTCTCGCACAGGTCGAAAAGGGCCATATGCTGCTTACTATTTGCAGATCCAGCCAGGAGATAGTTTTATTGGTAAGTTACTGTATTTGCCTTTTCTATTCACTTCACGATCGACCCACACAGCGGCTGCATTGAGAAAGCCTTGCTACGCAAGCAGACTCTGCGCAATCCACACAAGCTTCACTTGACTGGCAGAGGGAACTGAGTGCTTGACATGCTGTCCTTTGGCTTGACTATCGCAATGCACCAGCAACCACCCAAGCGGCCTATGTGTGTGACCTGGCTTCGGTATCACAACTGTTTCACTATGGGATTGGAGCTGTTTGGCCTGGTTCCCACATTCCAGGTGCTTGTCCGAAAGGCAGATAAGTGGTACCCTCACGTACAGAGGTGTAGGCCACCTTTCACGTGGTTCCTACAACTAAAGAGAGCAACAAAGCCCAAGAGTATGAGGGGCTGGCACCTGAGGTCAAGCTCTCATGGCTAGACTGCGCTCCCAGTCTACGCAAACTAAAGACCTCAGAGGAAACTCCTCGCACAGTCGCTGGCCGTGGGTCCTCAGGAGAGCTCTGGTGGCACAATAAATCTCTGACGCTGCGCTTGTTCGATTGTGGTGACATCAGACATGCACTTTCGCAAACAGCTCGTCACCAGATGTGTTGAAAAGTTGTGTTCGACTGACCAGACGGCACTCGGCACTCTTTTGTGGATTGAAACTGCCACCAGCTTTCTTGGCTAGCCAACTCTTACTCCTGAACCGAGATATTCTGCTGATTCCCTGTTTCGGCTTCGCCGTGCAACGTCTCCTGACGCGCTACCAACCCTGGCGCGTTGGTATCTGTTTGATGGATTTACTGACGCGATACGTGTTATAGGAGGTGGGCTATGGCATCCCGAAGCCCAGTCAATCGCTGCGCTGCGAAGCGACATCGACCGGCATCCCGAAAGACTTAAGCGTGTCCTGACGGAAAGTGGTATGCGGAAGGAGTATCTTGGTGGAGCGAAGGACGAGAAGAAAGCCGTAAAGGCCTTCGTCTCTAACCCGACAAACGCGGACTCTGCGTTGAAGACTAAACCCAAGGTGAGTCGCAACCGTGCTGTGATGTGCAGTATACGTATAGTAGACGTGCGCATATGCCTTTGATGATTGCAGACCTTCTGATCCACCGTCACGTCGAGGTTCTTGTGTCGCGATCCGTGCTCCTGCGGCACAGCAGTTGTGGCTGGGACGGGTAGCAGATCATCACCACCCCCATCTTCAAGATATTGAAGGCTTGATCATCAATGATCATCGAGATGGCGATGATTGCTTGACAAGAAACGCGTCGAGGAAGCTTCTCAACGTCCCAGAGTCTATGAGGCGGGGGACGGGTGAGAAAGGAGGGATCCTGGATGCTCCGGCTCTTGCCTCCCGCAGCGGGCTCGCTTCAACCGTCGAGCCAGGGCACACCTTGCCATGTGAGAGGCGTTCAGCAAGGCAAACGGACATTCCTTTCTCAGTCGCCTGCCACACCCAGCCGCTACCTGCAAGATGGCCTGATTTCTGCAGCATCTAGTCTGGACCACACATCCGTTTGACTGCACAAAGCGACAGCCACACTGAATCTGGCCTGGGCAAGCACAATCCTCCAGCTGGGCGCGTGATATTCGCGTTGCGTGCCAAATAACGAGCTTTACCGAGGGAGGATATGAATCTTTGGTACCCTAAAGCGGCTGTCGAAAGCTAGCTGAACTTAGGGAACGGTTCTGTCTCACGCGACCCAGAGGATACGCACACTGATGATTTCAACGAAAAGCCAACAAACTCACCTTAACCAGGACTCGCTGTTTCATCTACCGTGATTGCGTACGCAACCGGGTTTGTCAGAACGCTGATTGATTGGGTGAATCCAGGGCTACAATGCAGATCACCAGGACATTGACTTGCTTCGGCTGAAGAACTTTACGATCGGGAGGAAATTGAGTGATGAGGAGGTGCTTGGGCCGCACGGGATCGACCGCATGGTAGAGCTGCTCACTTGCATGATACCTTTCGTAAGTCGTCACATCGCAACTAACGTTACCCATCCCCGGCCCACACTATTCAGCCACCTCACACCCCCCAACCCTAGACAAAGCGTACCATGGTTGGATGTCGCACCGTTCATCCTGTCCATCCTGCAAGGTGGAGCTGTGCCGCAGAAGAGCAGGAGAACCTTCTGCAAACGGCCTTCGAGAAGCGGCACAGTGCACACATCAAGTATGGCGCGCTTGGGTTTCACCCAGAGGCTTTGCAGTCGACGGGGACCCCGTATGCGGGTTGCGATCTTCGAGCCTTACTTTTCGCGCCTTTGCGGCGTCGGTTATGTGACTGAGTACAGGCTGATGGTTTATTGCCTTTCCGTCTAGATCACCTACCTGAACGGCGTGGTTATGCCCGACCGGCCTGATGATTCGTCTGAAGGCTCTGACGACGATCAAGGTTCAGCAGAGGAAGAATGAGCGGTCGAAACGGGCGGGAAACGGTCGTCCGTCGCGTGGCTCGTTGCGAAAGTCCGGACTCGTGGGCGCGTTGTCGGAGTACCTACGGTTGTACAGTAGAATGGGCAAACGAAATGTTCGCTGTGCCGCATCTGAACGTCTCACCATACACTGCGTTGTGTCGTCGCCTACATGTAACTCATTCGAAGTCCATGCGCACGTCGTGTAACATTTCGCCGCTGTCGTCGCCCATTGCCAGCTCAGCACACCCATTTGCCAGCAACACAGCGGCCCAACACGCTGACAGGGCACCAGCTAATTGGTGCCTGGGCAGGCCGGGTCCGCGTGTAGTGGTGACCCCGGCCGCGCTAGGACGGGAGTACGCGTTAGCGCACGGAAGGCCACATGCGCTAACCATCACCTGACCGCGCTAGAGCGGGAGCAAGGGCCAAGGCTCCTGCAGGTTGGAGCTAGCTGGGCGTGGAAGCTCGGCGGCGTGGGTGCGGGTCTGGCGGGTGCTGGTCGATTCGCCAAGAGATGTACCGGGCCCGAAGAAGCCATGGACTGGGAATGGAAGAGACGAGCAGGAAGTTAGCTCCGTTACGCCCCGCTCCGTCGCCAGTCGATGCGGTGCAGCTGCAGCTGCAGCTGCGTGTCCTGCGTTGTGAACTTGCCCAAATGCAGAGGCCCATCTCGAGTCATTGGTGTTGCTATAGTTAATTGCAAATCACACCGGTGTGCCAGCCACGTCGATACATGTACATTCCATTGCATTTGTATCCATGGGACCATGGATCCGTGTCTGGAAAGACAGACGGCCATGACGATGCCGCGCCGCGACAACACGGCTGCACACTTCCCAGGTTGGATCTAACGACTGAGACACATGGACCCCTGTCGCACGCGGCACGCCGTCTCGCTTAACGGAGCGGCATTCTATTGCTTCGGTCAAAGAAACGTGGAAGCGTGTTAAAGTAGGGTACGTTGAGTTGCAGCACTTAAAAGTTTGATTACGACAACATGGTTGCGGGCGATTCCGACCAATGCGCTGCTTGCTCTGCCTACTTTCCCGTTCCTAGGAAACATCCCAAAGTCCATGTCCCGTCTCCGTTGTCCGTCCGGCCGGAGCGGCCCGCAATGACATGCGTGGCAGGCTGCGGACTTTCGCTTGCTGTTTGGATGCAGGTTGGTTTGCTGACTGTCCCCCTTCCATACCACCGACGCAACCCCCGCAGCGCGGCAGACATGCACGGCTTCTATGTACGACCAAATTAGTCCTGCCGCTCTGCTCATCACCTGCAGCCGTACGGCGGAGCGCACACGAAGTGACCGAACGGTTGTACAGTACCGCAATCAACTTACATGATTCATGACCATGCATCGCCGGTCGGGTATCATACGGCCCCGCAGGCGCGGAGCCAGGTCCTGGATTGCCTCCTGGACATTCAGTAACCGACGTGGCATGGGCTTAAGATGTTCGAGAAAGGGGTCGGGTGCGAGTGCTGCGATGATGTGTCTAAGGCAGGTAGGTATGCAATATGCAATATGGGCGGCTATGTGCTGGACCTTAGCTGCATGGTAAGCGCCGTGGTGTCTGGCTACCGCGCTTATTGCGTACTCTCGTGCACGTCTGCGTCGGTGGGCTGGCTGAATATGGCGTTCTCCTGCCCGCTTCTTTAAATTCATGCAGGTATAGGGTAAGTCCACCAAGAGCCAGTGAATGGCAATCGAGGAGGCATTGACTTACTTGTCTCGCGAGCCGTGCCGTTGCGTGCCTTTCCGCTTCGTGTTGCTGCGCTTGCACCCTGTCACCTACCCACAGTCGCAACTTCCTGATCAGGAAGGGGGAACTGGGAGGCGCGAAGTAGAGACTGAGTTTGTAGTTTCGCGACGGGTCCTAATCCCTCGCATATCAATGCAACCCGAAGGATTCTAGTCAACATGACAGATCGTTATTGCGGTGGCTGATCCCTAGTTCAGCTCGCCGGCCTCGCCCTCGGTGTGTGACGGACCACGCTTCCTTCTCCGTGTAAGCCTCTCCATCAGTACCATGGGACCTCTTGCACTATTCATCTCGTACCAACTCTGCCGTTTGCCCCTGATCCCGGTATACCAGTCCCTATCTCATCTCTGAGTCAAGCTCAATCGTCACTTACAGTAGTCAATCTGGCCCTAACCGGCTTTGCCCACCACCGACCCCCGATCCATCCTATTCAAAACATTCAGTCCTTGGACGTCAGATCCGGCTCCGCGATCGCGCCGTCTTCGGTGGAGCCATTCCTTAACACCCCGCCGAAGACCGAAGCCGATAAGCACGCTTACACACTTTTGGTGGAGTGGTGATCGAGACTTGCAACGGAGGGACCGAAGGAACTTGACGTCAAGGACCTTTCGTGGTGTTCCGTTCCATGTTCCATCTCATCTGCGGTCTCATCTCGACTTTGAATCAGTCATCATCTGATCGCCAACGTTCTTCCCGACTTCGCGGACTTCCGGTCGCGTGGCAAGGCTACATCATTGAAACGTTCGCACGCGGCAGCCTCGTGACCCTGAGAAACCCTCACGTCACAGAAACACCACAACAGCCTGCAAAAGGGTGCGCAATTGTCTGAGGTCAACACGGGCTCTCAGACGCTTGTCTCACCCATATGCACCACAGCCAGAAACGGGCATCTAGCGGGTGGGATGATCAGAAACGAAGCCAATGGATCTTCCTCCTGGAATTCGCGGCAACGACGCGGGCCCGATGTTGGTGGGCTGGTCCCCACGTGGCAATAGCAAAGCCCGAATGGTAAGACATGACGGATCACGGCTGGCTGGCGTTTTGGTGTCGCTGTTGCCAAGCATACCACGCGCTGGCGAGCGGGCATGGTCATGTTTTGGTCAGTTAGCGGGTTTGTCTCACTTTTGTCGCATCCTGCGACAACGGCTTGGGTCCCCCTTGAGTGGGATCTGCAAAATGGCAATTTACTCTTTGGGTTTTGCGTGTTGAGTGGGGAGGATGTTGCGCTTTGGTGTAAGTTACCTTTTACTCGTGTATAACTGACCGGTGGAGAAGAGACAGGTAAGTGATCTGACGCCGCACGTTATAGAAATCTGTAAGCGAACAAGTCGGCAATCTTCGCATTGGTGGACCATTGCACGGGTCGAGCGGAGCTTCCCGAACCGGAAACACCTTCGGTTTTCTAGAAGGATTCTTCAAAACCCGTCCGGCGTCAGTCAGATCCAGGTGGAACGTTAACCAGGGGAATTCCCAGGCTTCCCTGCGGTGTCGGACCAAGGCAGCTAAAAACATCGGCCCGTAGATCAGCATCATCAGCTACGCACGCTTTTCGATTGGCGAGCATCCTTTAGCTTTAGCTTTACCGCCGGCAAAAAGAATAGAGCTAGAAAAGATACTTGCTAGGACAGGGCAGAAAGCCAAGAACTGGGTTTGGGCACTGGAGCCAGGACGGCGGTCGCGAAACCCGTCCCTCGGCTGTCTGTCGCGTGGCAAGCCCGCATGGCTTGACGAACAGGGCAGGCAAGCAACCTGCAAGCGGCGGCGACGGCAGCGGCCCTTGGGAGCCTTCCCGAGCGTTGCCCGGCTGCTATTAATTGTCATTGGCTCGCTAATGCCGGCCCGCCCTCCCGCTCTCCCATTGCCCCCTTCTGTGAACTCGCGACTGCGACTCCGTGGTACGGGCCCCGGGAAATGAAGTCGAGCTTGCAGTAAGTTCGCGTTAAGATATAGTACATTATGTGACTTGATGCTCACTTAGCCTTACTGTGAGTACCACAATACGCAGACGGCAGGCCCCTTGTAACTTTGTAAGTTAAGCACACCACGCAGGCCTCAGCTGCGGTACCCGGCGCCCACGCTAGCCGCATATGAAACAGCGACCGAGGCGGCTTGGCTTGTTCCGCTGTCCTGCTTCTGCTTCGAATCGAAATTCCACGTCAGGGTTCCTTCTGTGGAAGCCATTTTCAATAATCTCGCTCGCCCCTGTCAATCCGCATTTTTGCCTTCGAGTCCGGCATGCACCCCGCGAGCGAATCAGGCGTCGTTTGTTGTCTCAGCGCAACATCGCAAATCGTGCATCGGGCAGAATCGTAGTGCGGCGGTGGGGACGGTGCCCGGTGCACACGCAGCGTAGAAGGTCGAAAGTTGGGTTTGGGAGCGGTGATTGGCTGGGCTGGGGTTCGCCTTCTTTGCTGTAGTCAGGATTTTTTACCGACCTGACTAAAGGTGAGGTATTGCTGCTCATGAATTGTGAGGTAACTGCAAAATATGACTATACGTCCTTATTCCCATCGGCATCGCCCTTTCCTTGCACATCCCTAATCCAGACAACAAACAACATTCCTGCAGAGCCGAAGTGCATGCAGAGCGTCTGCGCAGCGCCGCAGCCTAACCCCGTGACTGACCTACGGCTGCACTGGCGGACCGCAACCGCAAGGCTTCGTGCAGGTCAAGCAGCGGGACATCCGCAGCGCATGCATCCGACGCCGATCAGCGGCAGCCGTGAATCGTGATCACGCCAACGCGGCGCTAGGCGGGGGCTAAGCGGGCCTAGGGGACGGCCCAGTACACAGGCCACGCGCTGCGGGCTGCGCCAGCGCCAGCACCAGCGAACGCACACAGACGTTTTGGAGGTGCAGCGCAGCCCGAGGCCAGGACGCGGACGCTTGATTGTCGCTTGACGGCTTGACGCTTGACTTGACGCGGACCGCAGCCCAGGACGCCTGGCGCACCAGCGTGGAAGCATGGAGCGTCGACGGTCACCGGTATTGGTGTGCAGGGGGTTAATCGTGCGTCGAGCGGCGAGCGGCGAGCGTTGCGTGGAGCCGTCCACCGTGCCTCGTCGATGCGTCTTCGTCTTCGTCTTCGTCAGTGGAGGCGCGTGCGCTCAGCTCTTCACTACCGTGATCAAACTACCTTTTCCTACAGTAGTAAGGCACATGTACCGTAGATTAGCTGGCCACTTAGACCCGTCACTTGGGCCCCCCGTCTCTTAGACCCGTCAACTTAGACTCTCGCCCAGCGCGTGTTAAGTTCTGAGGGTAGTCACGTATCGGCCGTGGTGGCTTGCCCAGCTGCGCGCTCATCGCTCCCGACCCAAATAAAGTCACACAAATAGCCGCAACCCCACTACGCAAACCGACCGCGCTCCCGCCCTCGTTTCCTCCCCGTCGGTATCCAGCCTTTTGCCTGTTCCTACCTGCATTACCTGCATACCTGCATACCTCCACCAGGACGAACCTCCCGGGAGTTTACATACCTGTACTTTCCTGTCCGCCAACCATCGCTGCTGGGTCGCTCCTTCCCTTTCTGCAATATCTCGGCAAACCTGACAAACCTGATACTCGGACACCGGACACCGGACGACGGACAACCCTGACAAGTGACATTCCAGCTTTCTTACTTGCCGAGGCCGCTGACACGCCGCACCTGGACGCATCTCTTCCATTCACATTCACCGCACACCGCCAGACGAGTATACTACATTACAGATACCTGTATACTACGAGTATACCAATCTGATATATTATCTCTACTGCCTCCGCCAACGCAGCCTCATCTCGCTCCCGCATACCACACGTGGACTACCTTAGGTACAGACCTCCACGCGGCATCGTCCCTATCCACATCACACCCACACACCCACATCCCACTTGCGCGCCGCCTCGCCCCCTCCACACAAATCTCAGTCAGCCGCACATCTGCGTGGCCACTTCGCCGCCGCCGTCTCACCTTCCAGTTGACAACGCGGGACCACAAGACACCAGCTGCACCTCGCGCCGCCCGGCCCGCGCCTTAACCTGTGCGAACTCCCGTACCGCTTACCGCTTACCGCACGTCTGGCCTGCAGCTGCACGACGCACTCAGCTACATCAAGCCGCGTCGCCCTACTGCTCAATTCATAACGAAAGCACCTCCGAGGTCAGTTTCGTGCGACCGCATCAGCATCGACGACGTCGCATTAGCCCCCGGTGTGGCACCAGAACAAGCCTGTCCCAGAACAAGCTTACCCGTGCTCCGCGACTGCGGTCTGACTCCGCCCTACCACTACATAATGTATCCGAACCCCTCTGCGACGGGGCAGTGGACTCCAAACGGCCCTCCGCCCACCTCACAACCTCCACCTCCACAAGCTTGGAGCCCACAACCGCAAACCAACGGCCAGTACCCTCCGCGTGCGCCTTCCCAAAACCCTAACCAGGTGAGTCAAACATAACATCCACTGTGTGATGGGGGTGTGCTCCTTGTGTAACATGGCACTTGTTTGCGACAGGAGGACCGGATATGTGAATACCCGCTGACAAATGACCGAGCAGATTCCTCCCATTACCCAAGCGATACCTCAAGGCCCAGCAATGGCCACCCTCCAACCACAACACCCAGATCAATATCGCAACCTAAACCTTCCTCCTCCACCTCCGCCAATGTACGCGCAACAGCCAGGCTACCACCCACAGCAGATGGCCTACGCTCCTCAGTCTGCCCCACGTCAGAGGACTGCCATCGCATGCCGGTATTGTCGTAGACGCAAGGTATGCGAGAGGGCAGAAATGAGGAAGAGGTTGAATATCATAAACTAACCATATACAGATTCGTTGCTCCGGCTTTGATCAAAGCACTGATGGTCGCTGCACCAACTGCACACGCTTCTCCCAGGAGTGTATCTTCACCCCAGTCTCCGCACAAACTCAGGCCTTTGTTAGCGCCACTGCCCTGAACCGCTACCAGAATGGGGGTGCTCTTCCACCTCAGCAACTCTACGGCGCATATGGTCAACCCATCCACCCACAACATCACCAGGCGGACCCCTACGCTCAACCCCCACACCAATATCCTCCACCACCGAACGGTCAGTACCCACAAGGACCCTACCCACAGCAGCAAGGACCACCACCACCAGGCGCACCTCAACAGCAACCCTATCCCCCACAAGGCGAAGGCCAACAATCGCAAGCTGGTAGCCCAGTGCCACCCCCGATGGCCGGCCAAAAACGTCCAACAGAAGAACCACACACGCCAACGCTCCCACCACCCAACCCCGCCGCGCCCCAAGTCCACCGCTCCTCCACCACCGACAGCGGCCACTACAGTTACCCGGACCCGACCTCGCTCACCCCGGGCACAGCAACGGCGCACTCTCCAGCATCGTCAACCGCTTCCTACCATTCCGCCCAGCCGCCCAACCAGCCGTACTACAACTCCAACCCGCCGCCCCAGCCGCGCCGCCAGAGTCCGCAAGGCTACCCGAACCCGTACGACGTCGCGCGCAACAGCACTTCACCCCACGCCGGACACGTAGGCGTCGGTACGCCGTTCGGCGGCGCCACGAGCGCGCCTGGGTCTGCGCATGCACCGACTTCGCAAGGGCCGCCTCCGCAGCACCAGCAGCAGGGCCAGAACGGGACGGCGAGGCAGGGCGTCAGGATCAACGAGCTCGTGGGACCGCATCCGGGCGCTAAGAGTCCGAAGGAGGCGGCGGTTAAGGTCGAGGAGGGGATTAAGTTGGAGAGGGAGGCGATGGCGAGGGAGGAGGAGAGGGGAAGGAGTGCGGCGGATAGTGATATGCTTAATCAGCTTAATAAGAGGATGTAGCATGCCCTTAGATGGGCTCTGCGGTGGAGGAGGAGGAGTGAAAGGGGGAGGAAGACGGATAGCTACTTGGATGAAGAGGAGACCGGAGGTGGTTGAAGCTGGCTCTTCTGCCGCCCTTCCGTTTCGTTCTCTTTTATTTCGGTTCTGAAGATATCCCGCTTTTTTGTTTTGGCAGATCACAGCACATTCAGCAATCTTTGCTTTTTGTTTTCCTTCGTACACATCACAGTCACACCGGAACCCCAGTTTCTTTTCTACCTGCTATGTGCGTTTTCGTTTTGCAAGAGCGTGAACAAAACTGTCCTTTCCTCATAGCGTTGGGCTGGCTCTGTCTTTTCCTCGAGAAAGCGTTGACTGCTTCTGTTTTCCAATTTGGGTCGGCTGTCTCATCAACTTTTTCCGCACTGCTATATTCTGCGTTTCTCGTTTATTTCTGCGTTCTGCGTCCTGCGTTCTGCTGTCTCGTTTCTGTCCCAGTTCTTCTCTGTCTCGGGTCCGATTAGCGTGGGTGGTTGGGTGGTTGGTCAGTCGATTTAATCGGGTTGGGGACGGGTCGGGGTCAGGTTGATGGGTTCGTGGGTGGGGGGGTGGGCGGCTATTTGTGACTTTCCATGCAACATCTGTTCTCTGCGTTCGTCTTTTCGGGTCGGCTGTCTGATTTATATTTTGCACGTCTTTGTCGCGTTGGATAGAATGATGGGGATTGGACCTGTTCGTCCTGGTTGTGGTTGCGGGTGGAGAGGGAGGATGTGGAGAGACGGAGAGGGGGGGAGAGGAGAAACGATGTGTTGATTTGATTTGATTCTTTTCTATTTCTTCTTTCCGGTTCTAGTCCCCATGTATTGAAATAACACTTTTTCATCTATCCAACCTTTCGTGTTCCCCCTATACCCTGACCTCATCCATTGATCTCCCATCTCATTCCAGCCCCTTACTGTTTACATCGCCCAATCGACCGTCTGGTCCCTGATTCCTTCTCCCTACCCCCAAGTCCCACATCCACATCCACAATCTTCGCTTCCGCCTTCGTGAAAGCGTCGTACATGGTACTACCATCCCCATCGATCTACCAGTCTTCGAATTTCTGCTGCAGGACGTGTCGTTTTTTCCTTCTTACCGCCCTTTTGGGCATGGATGAGGGTGCACGATGATCCGGAGTGGACTAGGCGTCGTTGGGAGCTAGACGAGGATGGTGAAGGCTGGTCTCGGACGATCTAGCGGTGGGTAGGTCGGGAGGGAGGGGGGCTAGCAGGGAGGCATGGAGCAAGGCAAGAAGGGATACGCCGGTTGAAGTCAGCGTCAGTCTCGGCGGCAACCAGTGCAGCCTTTGAGGGAACCCTCGGGTCCATACTCCCCAGGGCCGGATAGCAGCACTCAGCTCAGAAGGCCAGGACAGACAGGGCGTGCTGGGCCAGGGCCGGGTATAGATAGATCAGGATAAGCATCCGCGGGATGTACTTCACCTCGTCCCCCGCTGCTTCGCCATAGCTACCTATCTATCTATAGCCTCCGCAAAGCCCGTATACGTTATACACGTGAACGGCCGCTCGCATTCCTCAACCCGGGCTCTCTGGTTTCCGTTCGACGTTGTCGACACGCAAGCCGGATTAGGTCAATACCTACCGTAGCTTGACTCAAAGTCTTGCGATCCTCTGACACCTCACATCACCGCAGTCAAGTATGCCATGCCGTTCACACCGTATCGTATATATTCATAGGTACACTGAGTGTCCATTTCGATCACAGGAGTCTCTTTTCCACTAAATACCACGCTTACATTGAACCCTGGAACCCTCCTCTTCCCTCGCCCAGTCCACGTGCCGCTACTGCACACATCCCTAATCACTATTCTGGGCCCCAACCAGCCCCGTACAGTTGAACCCCTGCGGCGCCACCACACTATCACAGAGATACTCCCCCGGCACGGTCCCATTAACTATATCCGTCAACCCGACCCCCTCAATCCTCACGCCCTTACACGGACTCGCCGCGCTACACTGCAGCACAGCGACAACATCCGTATCGGCGACTGTGCCGCTGACACCCGTCAGCGAGACGTTGTGGATGTTGAAGAGCGAGGTGTCGCAGCCGCCGGTCGCGCCGTTGTAGGATGTGCATTGGGTTATGGCGAGAATGCCGGTGTTGTTGTGCGTCGTGAAGTTGGAGAAGTGCAGGTTTGCTGCGTATCCGATGCCACCGCCGCCACCGTTTGGTGGCTAAGAAACAGAGAAAATCAGTCAGTTGAATGCCATGCACACGCTGGGGCAGCCCTGTGCGAAAGTGCGCGGCTGTGCGGCTGTGCGGCCCCCTTGCTCGGAGGGGTGGAATACATGACACGAGGAGCTATACTGGGGAGATAAGGTAGGTAAGGAGAGCACTTACATAGCCCTTCGCAACACCCGTCCAAGTCTTAACATAAGCGACATACTTCGTCCCATAGGTGACAATATCCTTCGCGGTGACATTCTCAATATACTCGAAAGTGTCGTTATACTGGCCGATGCTGCCAACCGCGACACCAAGCCCGTTGTGGAAGGTGCAGTTGGAGATGTGGATGTTGGTGCTGTTGGCTTTTTGGCTGATGCTGTCATCGCCGTTGGTGATGGTCCAGCGTTCGAAGGTGATGTTGTTCGCGTAGATGGTGTCGCAGCCGTCGGTGTTGCTTGTTGAGACCTGTGGGGGCAGGGGTTAGGGTGGGGATGAGATGGTGGAGGGGAAGGGAGGGGAGGGGAAGGGAGGGGAGGGGAGGGGAGGGGAGGGGAGGGGAGGGGGACGCACGGGGCTGGAGGAGGTGTTGTTGACGTGGATGTCGCGGAGGAGGACGTTTTCGGAGGATATGATTGTCATTGTCCTTGCATGTCTTTCTCAGTAGCAGTTTCGGGACCTTTTCCCCTTGGGAAGGAACGATTACGGGCAGAGAGCTGTGAACAAAGGATCAGGATCGAACCTACCACATCTGACTCTGCAGAAAATTGAGTCCCTCGATAATAGAGTTGGTCGTATTCCGCACCGTAATCTGGTGCGGGCGACGAGGATAGTTGGACGTGCCGTTGATGAAATCATACCAGACCTGGCCATTACCATTGAGGGTGCCATATCCATGCCCATACCAATGGAGGTTGTCGCCCCCGAACTGCCAGGCAGTGGATTGGTTCTGATAGCCCATAGGCAGCGAGTTGTTGAGCCAGTAGTCGATACTTGTGTCCCACTTCCAGCGCGTCAGTCTACGTCTACTAACAAGGGGGTTTGAACAGGAGTGAGCGATACCAGCAAAGTGCCACGGTGATCGATATCGACGTTGGTGAGGTAGGTTGTGATCATCACGCTTTTGATATGGTACGTCTCGTTCAGGGAAACTTTACCACGCTGGCCTGGCGGATTGTGACCACATTCATTGAACGCGTTGATGATACTAGGGGCGTCATCACCACCGTTAGAGGGTGTAACGATGCATTCGCGATGAATCGGATGTTGGTGTGGATGGTGGTTGATCCAAGCCTGAGCATCAATCCGGCCAGCAAGCGCTGTCAGTACGAGGGCTAGGACCGTGAGAAGCATGATGAGCAGGCAGTACAAGAAAAAAATAGAAAGAGAACCTATCATGTAGCCTACAATGCGCCTTGCGTGCTATATAAGAACATAATCCAGGCTCGGGTTACAAGTCACCGACTTCAGGAACGAGCGGTACGAAGATGGAAAGTGATGTGGGGATGGTGCGGTACAGAGGAACACAGTGCAGATCTTCGACGTCAACCTTGAGCGGGGTATGGATTGTCCGAACTTATACGTGCAGAATATGAGCACAGGCAACAGGGCAGGACTGTCATTGTTGATGAGTAATAGGAGATTGGTGATCATGTCGTAAAAACACCGAAACATCCATGCAAGTCAGTTACTGATTCCCAGAAGAGTGGTGGAGTTCTGTATCTGTTGTCACACAACATCCATAACATTATTTTTACCAGTACATACCGAGTCCACAGAGGCAACCACCGCCCCAGACCTGTGACCGCCTTGAGTGGAGAACGGCTTTTGGCTGACAAGCATAGCGGGTGGCGCAAGGCTATCCATGCGGATATCCTTAACAGGTAAATCAAAAGCTCCAAGAAGCAGTTCCTACCATCACATCAAGCGGCTCAGACACAGCTGGGATCTTCCCGCTCCCAAAAGCATCGAATGCAGGAACATCGTCCACGGCCTCTGCACGATAGTACAGGCTCACAGAGCCTTAAAGATACGGTGTCTTGGGTAGGGGCATTTGACTTGGTGCCGCGCAGTCACTTAACTACGTCACCCTAGTGCTTGCTATTTCTTCAGCTAACCATTCATCATTCCCCCGTCTTCATGATTCTAGAATAAGTGAGGCGTAGCCAGCACGATACGGTCCATTCCGTGGCATAGAATGATACAGCCATGAGGCAGGCGACTTCATGACCGTTATGACTTCTCGATGCATAGATTATAGCCCCTGCGGTGCTACGTGAGTGGGCTAGCCTGCTAACACAGATATGACGGATCCTAGCATGCATGCAAGAGAAAGAGCACAACCGTACTGAAGCAAAGTTCAGGCAGAGCCGTCGGTATAACGAGAAGGTATCGAGCGTGCGCGCTGTCTTGATGAAGATTGGTCTTGATTTCATTGATGGTCCAGGATTCTATTGTCCTGGCTTGTGTAGTAAAGTATTCAGAGCGGAGCCTCCACGCCGCGATTTACGACGGAGACGGCGTGGCAAGGATGTCTCGTTGGCTCCATATAAGCTGTATGTCAGCCTCGAGTACAGCGATGCGCGTTTCCTAATTTCTTCGTTTGCCTCTCGAGGCGTGCTGCTTGCCTCCCACCCGTTGTATTGTCTCCGTGTTCGTCTAATCGAACTGTGACTGGATGTCAGCAATGTAGCAACATAACGGTTTATCACACTTACAGGTGTAAGGAAAGACTCGGCGACGAAACGTGCCCTTGCGTTCAGCTGCCATGATGTCAGTCGCTTGCCATACTCTAAGCCCCGGAACGGAATAACATACGAAGAGCTTCATCTCCGAGATCTCCTTATCCACCTCCTCCATAAACTCGATAATGAAATCAACAAGTTTATGCTTCAACATCTCCTCAGTATGGAAGTTGGTAACCAGGAACGAAATATCATAGCCCTGTCATCGGTCAGCATCCTCTTTACCCCTTAATATTAACCACTTGTCTGGTCTAAACCAACCTTGACCGGCTTCCTCCGTAATATAAAAAACGCCTCTGCCCTCTGGGTCAAGAACCTAGTAAACTTATGCACAAGAATGTGCTCAATCTCATCCGCCTGCTTTATCCTAATGGAAATCCGAACACTGTTGATACTGGGTTCTATGAAGACCTTCTCATTCTCATTGCGCGATACTGTGAGCGGATTGAGCAGCACTTCCGGGGAGCTCTGGGCTTCAATTTCCGGAACATTGTGTCGTTCTGAGGTTTGAGAGGCGAAGTTGGAGAGGGAGAGGGCGGCGGTAAGGGAGGAGCGCACGCATTGAAGGTAGGGACGCAGGGATTGGGACTGTGAGGTGTTAGACGGAGGGTTGCGTGGCCTGGAGTGAGCGAGCTTACCATTGTGGATTGTTGTGAGCTCTAAGCTCCTTTATACTGCGCTGCGACGCCAATGATATCGTATCTTGGAGCGGCTCTGAGGAAGTGGTGGATTTGAGCGCGCGGAATTGAGATGTAGTATATCGCTCCACGTATACGCGGTTGGCTAGGCACAGGTGAGGTGGGATGCGGTGCTCCAGGTCGAATGCGGAGAGTCCCGCAATGACGACGCGCGAGTCATGGCTGGCGGGACGATGGCGACGAAGCTCATGGAATACACAACACCGAACATCGACGTATACTTTCGCCTCCTCTACTACTGCTACTTACACAGACTTCCACAGCCATCATAGACACCATGGCTACCATACCAGGTAGGTATCAAACTCACCATCCTCTGTACGGTTTTCAAAAAGCTAACAACTCCTCCCAGTCATTGTGAAGCACCAAGGCAAGAAGTACGACGTCGAGCTCGACCCCTCCGCCACAGGTGAAACCTTCAAATACCAGCTCTACAGTCTCACAAACGTCGAACCCGAACGGCAAAAGATCCTCGTGAAAGGCGGCCAACTCAAAGATGAGACACCACTCTCCTCCCTGGGCGCGAGGAAAGGTCAGACCTTCATGATGATGGGTACGCCCTCGCAGCCTGGTGGAGAAGAAGACTACAGGCCGAAAGAGAAGATGAAGTTCATGGAGGATATGACGGCGGCTGAGGCGGCGCAGATGGAGGGCGCGATGCCCGCTGGTCTGCAGAATTTGGGGAATACCTGCTACCTCAACTCAGCGCTGCAGACGCTTAGGGCTATCCCCGAGCTGAACCAGGAGTTGCAGAGGTACTCCGAGACTGGAGAGTCGGGCGCCAGCTCATCACTTTCCAGCCTGGGTCAGTTCGGCCTCGGAGGTCTGGGCTCGTCGATGGATATGACAGGCTCCCTGCGCGATCTTTACAAGCAGATGGGTGAGACTCAAGAGGGCTTCCCACCGCTCATGTTCCTCAACGCCCTCCGCTCCAACTTCCCCCAATTTGCGCAAAAGTCCAAAACCGGGCACGGCTACGCGCAGCAAGACGCCGAAGAAGCCTGGTCGTCGATCATCCAGACCATGCGACAGAAGCTCAGACTCAAAGACGGCGAAGATGCCGGCCCTTCTAACTGGGTAGACAGGTACATGGCTGGCACCTTCGACCAAACCATGACCTGTGATGACCCCGCTGCTGACGAAGAGCCCATCAACACAAAGGACGTCTTCCTCAAGCTCGACTGCAACATCCGCAACGACACCAACCACCTGCGCGAAGGCATCAACATCGCACTTAACGAGACGATCGAGAAGACCTCGCCCAGCCTGGGCCGCGAAGCCACCTACACCAAATCCAGCCGCATCTCCCGGCTACCAAAATACATGCCCGTGCACTTCGTGCGTTTCTTCTGGCGCAAAGATACGCAGAAGAAGGCGAAAATCATGCGCAAAGTGACCTTCCCGATGGAGCTGGACGCCGTCGAGTTCTGCACCGACACCCTCAAGGAACAGCTCATCCCCGTCCGCGACAAGATCCGCGAGGTCAGGAAGGAAGAGGAGGATGTGGAGCGTGCGCGCAAGCGCCAGCGTCGCATGAAGAAGGAGGCCGAGGACAACGCTGGCCTCGGCGCGCCCGCGGAACCGCTGTCAAAGCGCAGCGAGAAGGAGAAGGAGCGCGAGATCAAGGCCACCGGCCCCGCTAGCGAGGCGGACCTGAAGACCGAGAAGAAGGCCGCGGGCCAGGATGTCGAAATGGCCGGCACGGAGTCGTACAAGACGGATGCGGAAATCGAGGCAGAGCGCGCTGCCTCGATCCTGGCGGCGAAAAGGGATTTGCTGGCCGCGGTCGACCCGGAGTTGGCGAAGGATGTGGCGGCCAACCAGACGGGTCTGTTTGAGCTGAGGGGCGTGATTACGCATCAGGGTGCTAGCGCAGATAGTGGGCATTACACTGCGTATGTGAAGAAGAGTGGGCGCAAGGGCGCGGATGGCAAGGTGGCGAAGGAGGATGGCAAGTGGTGGTGGTTCAACGATGATAAGGTTTCGGAGGTTGAGGCGGAGAAGATCGAGACCTTGTCTGGTGGTGGTAAGTCAGCGATTTTCCGACTGTCTTCTTAGCATTATGGGCGCAGTGCGTATACTGACACGAGAATAGGTGAGAGCCACTCTGCGCTTATCTTGCTGTACAAGGCTGTCGAGCTGCCGTCGAAGGAGGAGCTGGACGAGGAGGAGAGGGCGCAGAAGGCGAAGGCTTGAGCATGGCCGCCGCTAACAAGTGTGATTCTCAAGCAGTGGAAGTCATGGCATGAATAGATGAGCATGCAGCAACGACAGTACAGCATGGAATATGACAAAAAAAGCCGGTATAGACCATAACAACCCTATCCACACAGACCCCGTCTCAAACTTTCCAAGCCCCACGGACCCATACCTACCCTACTGCTTCAACGCCAGCCCAATCGAGCTAAGATACCGACACCGTCCCTGCAACCCCGCATCCACCGTCTCCATCCGCGTCTGATTCGTTTGAAACATCAACCTCCGCCACCCCTCCCCCTCGCTCTCCGTCCCCATCCACTCCTCCCACACCGGCGTCCCCTCCTTCCTATACACATTCGGATCGTACGTCCTCACAAAACTCGTCCAATACCCCTGCACAACCCCCACAATCTCCGCATTCACCCCGCCCGGTTCGTAACTCGCGGGGGCACCCCCGTTCACGTTGGAGGGCCCCCAGATCGCGTTCACCTCGATCGTGTGGGTCACGCCGTAGCCTTCGGCGTACAGCACGGGGTCGATGACATTCCAGTGGTAGTTGTAGTTGCCTGAGACGTTGTAGGAGAAGTAGGTGGAGGAGATGAAGAGGCCGGGACACATGTAGCGGGTTTCGCCGTAGGCGTTGGAGAGGGCGCGCCAGTAGGGGCCGGAGTCTGGCCACTGTTCTGTGGTCTTGGGGTAGAGTTTGTTTATGGTGGAGAGCTGGTCCAGTGTGAGAGCTGGAAACTGGTCTTTGAGGAAGGTGTCCATTTCCTGGGGCAGCCTTTCTGTCAGCGGTGCGGGTTGCAGAGTGTCGATGTCAGCTGGGGGAGGAAAAGGGAAAAGAGAAAAGAGACGCTGACAAAGGGAGCTGCAAGGGCTCGAGAGAAAAGGGTAAAAGGGAAGCAGGGAAGAAAACTCACGCCAACGGTACTAGTATTCTTCGGCGTAAACACCGTTCCCCCGTTCGTATCATCGCCATAGATCGCCGGCACCCTCACAAACTTCCCCTCCGCATACGCCCTATACGTATAATCACTGACTATCCCTCCATCCAGCACCGGGCCGTACATATACAGCGGCGCATCCTGCGCCCCCGGGAACGGCGTGTTGATATTCACGCTCTGCAGGAACGTGGCATTGAGCCCGCGCAGGCAGGCGAGGGTGTTGTTGGAGGACGCGCATCCGGTGCGGATTACCAGGTTGTCGTATTGGTACTGGCATTCGGGGACGGTGCGGATGGCGGCGAAGGATTGCGATTCGGCGGCTGTGGCGTGGAAGAGGTGGAAGTCGCGGCCGTTGTAGGCGGTTAGTTGCAGGTTTACGGAGGCGGCGCCCGCGCTGTCGCCGCCCATTGTTACGTGGCCTGAGTTGCCGCCGAACTGGGAGGCGTCCGTTAGTGGACTGCGGATGGGGATGGTGGAGCGGTTGAGGGGGATGGGGAGGGATTACCTTGCTGATGTGCTTTTGCACCCATTCCAACGCTTTCCTCTGGTCCTTGAGGCCGTTGTTGGTGCTGTTCACTTCTTTGGCGGCTAGGAAACCGTAGGGTCCGACACGGTAGTTGAAGTTGACGACGACGATGTTCATATCGCTGGCCATGATCAGGCCGCTGCCGTTGTAATTGGCGTTGGAGTTTGTGTTGAAGCCGCCGCCTTGGATGAAGAAGAAGACGGGAAGCTTGGAAGTTGACGTTGCGCTGGATGGCGCGTAGACGTCTAGGAAGAGGCAGTCTTCGTCCGAGGTATTGCTCGGTGGGCTTGAGGTGCCTGGCGTTGAGAGGCAGATAGGACCATGCTAGAGTTCTTGTCAGATACGATGCGCCCAGGAAATTTGGAGTGACATACAGCATCTGCAATCTGTATCGTACTGTTCTCGACTGGATCCTGCGGTGCAGCAAACCGCAGGTTACCCAGTGGAGGAGCAGCATAGCGCACACCGAGCCATTGAGTTATGCCATTGCTTAAGGCTGTTCCCTGGTATTTAGTATACGTGACATCCACGAGAGGATCAACAGCTGCGACAAGGCTGACGCAAAGAGCGCCTAGTGATAAGGATAGAAGCATGTTGGCGGAGAGGGAGAAGCAGCACGGAAAGAGAGAACCTAGACCTGCGGTTGGGGACCACATCACCTACTTATACTACAGCATTGCTACGAGTCAAGGCGCGGACTTCAAAGCCCCTCACTTAAGGTTGCAGCGATGCACCTGCGGTCGGATGTTAATCGCCTTTGGTAATGTTAGGTGATGTTTGAAGATGTGGTGCGGAGTAGTGTGGGGTTCCTGGACGATCCTGTGCAGGCGCAGCTGCTTGAACGTCATCATACTGAGCCTCGGAGGATCTCATTCCGCCTAAATTTGGATAACGTGAAACAGAGGTCATCAAAAACTCGAGTCATTAACTACTAGGTAAAGTGTAGAGCTGGGACGTGACAATGGTATGGGAGGCCTTAACAACTAGCGGGCTGCCAAGGATGTTACGGATATATAGCAGCGGTAAACGATGAGCCAACCTACATACCAATGAGCCAATTAAGAGCAAGACAGACAGTCCCAACATAGAAGAAAGAGATCCATGAAGGGGTATGGAGACTGGCACTCAGAAATCCGTAGCATCGCCTCGTAGCTTCCCAAAGTATTGTAAGTATCTCCAGCATGGATGATCGTCAGATCCCTAAAAGACCTGCAAAAGCGTCGTATAATCGAATACTGTCCAGAAATATCCGCACTATTTAGCATTGTGCCCAATGCGATAGTAATTCTTCGTCCGCTTAAGCCTTCCGTTCGCATCCTACAATCTCATTAGCCTCTACCACTCCATGCCATAAGCATGAAAGTCCTTACCCTAATATCGTCCCTGAACACCAGCTGATGATCATGTATAGCCGGCACCAAGTTCTCCGGCAATCCTAGTAGCTCCTCCAAGCTACCGAACGCCAGAGGTTGACTCAAATCCGCGTCCAGATCAAGTTGCGTAGGAGGAGGCTGCTCTGAGTTCGCTGTATGACTCCTCGAAGTCGAACCTTGCCGCGCATTGCTCGCGTCTCGTGCGTCTTCTTTGCCCTTCCTTTTCCCTGTCCGTGGAGCTTGGGTAATACCGAAAACTTTCTTCTTGTTCGGACGCTTGCGAGTATTGCTCATTTTCGTCGACACGCCCGCTTCGTATTGAGTACGATACTGAGCAGCAATACTCTCAGGTCTATACTGCGGGTACTGGTCGAAGAAAGAGTTGACCGAGAAGCTGTGAGATTCTAGCGCGGTGATTGTTTGACGTGCATTACTGAGCTCGGTAAGCGTCGTTAACCCATCACTCCTGTATTGGGGGCGTCGGTATGTGGCCTCTGAAGGACTACCTTGCGCATACTCCTCGTTCACCAAACCCACAGCAATGTTGCTCGGTATACGCCTGATCTTTGCCGAAGCATCCTCCGGAGCTTTTGCGGACTCGCGGTCTTCTACTGTGACAACGGTCGAAGGATTTTCCACATCGCCCGTGTGATCGCGTATAGTCTGGGCTGAGATCGGAGTTTTCATTACTCCTGGGTGTGAGGTCTGATTCTGCTGTTTGACCTGCTTCTGGTGGTTGGCCTCCTTCTGCTGGTTGACCTCTTTCTGCTGTTTGACCTGATTCAGTTGTTTGGCTTGGTGCAGCTGTATGGCCTCGTTCCGCCGTTTGGCCTGGTCTAGATGGAAATCCTGCCATCGTTTCCCAAGCTCGCGGAAATCGCGGAGATCGTTCCCAAGTGTTCCAGCGGGGAGCTCCTTATACTCACACAGGTTCAAAAGCAGAAGTTCGTAGAAAATGTGGTGCATGGATATCATATGTTGTATTGACATTGGTTTCACGTCGGAAAACGAGTCGATTGCGTCCTCAATCCTGAAGTGCCCATCGTTTTGGCACCAAGATATAAATTCATGGATTCCCGGCCATTCTGTGTTAAAACGAGACCGTGAGGGTTCGAATTCCACGTGCTCAATTGGTAGAACTGCCTTGATCATTTCGAGGTCTTCATCCGTGAAGCTTTCATACTCAGGCCTATGTGCCTCGAGAAGCTTAATGATCTGGTTTCGGAATTTCTTCGAGGTGACCGATCTTTCTGAGTTGGTTGCTGCCTCGGCATCAGGCTTGGAAGAGCTGTAAGGCTTGATCCGATGCTCCTCACCCCGGCGCAAAGCCCAGAAGTTTCCTTTGCCAGCAGGATCATCCTCGCGACGGTCCTGCTTCTCGAAGAGAGGTCGGTTGCCCTTGGAGCCTGCAGAGAGGGTGGCGCTTATATGGCTCTGCCACTTGCTAGTCTTGTCTGCAAAGTCATAACCAGGAATATGATCTGCGATCCACTTGCAGATCTCGTTTGCTGGCAGTCGATGCCCCGGTGCATCCAGGAGTGCCATCCCAGCAAGCTCTGAATTGGTGTAGTTCGGTCGGCTAGAACGAACGGAGCGTTTGCTGGAGCTACCAGGAGTGCTCATACTCGCATTCGGCTCGGACGGTTTCGACGGTGTGCTAGGCTGTGGCTTTGGAAGAGCTGAAGGTCCGTCTTCTACTACTTCTGGCTCGTCGTGGTCGACACCGTTGATAGTCGAAGCACCCGCAAACGTCTGTTTAGGTTCCAGATCAATTACATGGCTCCTCTTATCGAATGTCGTATTTTGGAGGCGTCCAACCACCGGAGACGCCGAGTTTTCCACTAATTCTGGCTCGTCATGGTCGCTGCCGTTCACAGCCAAAACATCCGGCTGCGTCTTTTTAGGTGCCAGATCAATTGCACTGCTCTTCCTGTTGATGACCTTCTGTCGGGGGCGTCGCTCAACCACCGGAGACGCCAGGTCCTCCATGTTTACGTCTACAACACCCTGGTATCGTGGCTCCACTGGTGCCATCTCAGAAAGAACACTGACATTAGGGTCAGGTGTCTCTGGTATCGAGTAAGCGGAGCTTCGACGAGGCTCTTCCGCAATGGAAGGTCTCCTGCACTTCAAGCTATCAGGTGTTAGCACAGCCAATCGGAAGCCCCATGTATACTTACCATAAAGCCTGTATATCAGCAGCCGGAGAGACTCCTGCAAGGATACGTTTACCGCACTGAGAGCAGTTTGAAGCATGGTTCTTGACTGGTGTCGCCAGATCTCTTTCGATAGATTTTACAGGTTGTCCACGATCAGTAGCTTGCAAGGCCTGCAACACTTCGGAAGCATCCAACATCATGTCGTCATGGGTGACATCCAACCCAGATGGTGATTCTGGGACCTCAGCCGTCCTAGTCTTGGTCTGCGGGATAGCTTCGGTGCTGACTGTCGAGCCAAGTTTCTGCCGCTTCGTAGGACGCTCGGGATTCTCATTGTTCGGCGTCAGAGCTTGTGGAGCGACGGGCGCTGGTGCTGGTATAGTTCTAGGTTCCACGCGAGCCTTTCTGGTGCACCTATAGCACTGCCATGCTGGATCCGGGGGAAGTCCGGGCAGCACAGGGACAACTGGATTGTGACAGCCCCGATGGTAGCGGCGCTTACAAGTCCCGCAGTTGACTAGAGGGTTTGTGTCAAGAGCAGATGGCTTCTTGCAAATATAGCAACGCGCAGATGTGCTACGTGAAGTGCCCGTTGAAGATCTATCAGAGCCAGTCCGCCAGCTTTGCACAGACAAGTTGTCATCGCCGGTCCTGCTGCTA
Source organism: Zalaria sp. Him3 (assembly GCA_027923365.1). Classification (NCBI taxonomy): domain Eukaryota; kingdom Fungi; phylum Ascomycota; class Dothideomycetes; order Dothideales; family Zalariaceae; genus Zalaria; species Zalaria sp. Him3. The sequence continues at coordinate 97,743 of BPUN01000026.1, forward strand.
TGCCGTATCTGACGCAGGGAGGGCGACTCTAGCCAGTTGGATCGATGATAAGGTAGTTCAGCGTTGCCTGGACTTGTGCGGCGCTCATTATGTGACGGAAAAACTGCCTGCAGCCCCTGACCTGTAAACTTGACGAGCTCGTCTCTCGTCTCGTTCGACAGTGTCTCGACGGCGGGGGAAGATCGAGCCGGGTCGTCCAATTCTAGCGGCTCATAGTCACTAGATTCTTGCCCAGCCGACGGCACAGACGGCACAGAAGGTACCATGGACGCTTCACGGCGCGCTGCGGGTTGAGGACTTGTGGGAGTTGCCTGTCGTACCCTCCTGGCAAAAGGGCTCTCAGTGGGAGGCAGCCCGTCCTTGAAAGGTGTCATAAGCATGGTGTAATCCCACAGCTTCTGCATATTGAACTGCCTGTAGCATTCCTGCAAAGCAGTTCTACCCGAAATAGTATCAGGAAACAGTACATAGTACCCAGAATCGTCCATCTTTACATCGAATGGCTGGTATCTCTTGAGCCTCTTGGTGAGATGACCTATCGTAGAACCTAGCACAGGCACACCCTCTCTGGATATGAAAATGTGTGGGACGCGTCTCGCAGTATCCGGCACAGGTTCGAGCCCGCGTCGACCACCTTTAGGGCCCTTAGGCACCTTGCTGTAGTCAAAGTCCGCAGCCATGCCCTCGTTCCTGATTTTCGTATCGCGTGAAATAGAGGTACGTCTGAGCAGATCTATATCAGAGTCACGTCGCCGGAGAAATTCAGGAGAACGCTCTTGGGAATAGCCAGGACGGTACCGATCACCAAAGCTTGTTCTCTCAGATCGGCCGCTATCTCGCGTGTGACTCCGGGCCAATGGCGGTGGTGAGACTGCAGCCATTGTAGAACGAGCGCTGGCAGTGGTTACCAGTCCAGGAATAGTATCAAAACCCTCTGATCTGCGCTGTTGTGCTGATGTCAGTACTTTTTTATCACAGCTGATACGCCTGAGATTGTCATATGAATTATCGAATCAGATCTTTTCAGTTTTGTTTGGATCGTCAATTCGCGCAAGACGAGGTTTCATGCCACCAGCTGATGTGCTCAAACCGGGTTGCTCGCCGCAACGCTGTACTTTGTAATCCCAGGAGGTGAAGTGAAGAGGCATGAAATACCTTACGGTGATATCAGCCTGAGGGATTGTATGCCACCGCCGTTGGCTGCTGGCTGTCCATGCCGTGGTCAGCAGCTCCATTAGATGGCAACTCAATGTGCTCCACTAGAAGCGAACAAGACAACCAAGATTTGTCTCGAACTCATAAGAAGCTCTCCAAGCAGGATAACAAAGATAGCGCGCGGAAGCAACCACAAGCATAAACAACAAACAGCAGTTGACCCAAACCATCTGCATTGCTATGCGATAAGTCCTTTTACCATTGGATCATCATATGTAGGAAATGTGTCAAGTATGAAAGTCCATGATCACTTACTACCGACATATTGCCTGTCTTTCCAAGCTCGCGACTGCTCTCGAAAGACGATGGCTGCTGGCCCATGAGGGCCCTTCAAGGCGCAAATAGAAGATGTTCGAAGCGTAGGACTCATACCACTTGTGATACAAGCAGATCTGTGGCGGCACGGCTCTCAACGGTCATGGTAACTCGCATTGTCACCAGTGGAGCATTGACGCGATCTGGTGGTTTGTAACCCTGTAACTCTGTGGAACGTTGCGACACGCCGGTTTGCAGGGTGAAGATTGCCTGCCAGACAATGCGTTCCTGGCTCTTGTTGAGCAAAGGTGACCGTCCTGGGCGGCACGAAACAATCTGCAACCGGCTCTATGCTGTGTATCTGTTTATGGGAGATGTTGTACTGTAACAACCATTGTTGGAGTCTGGTGGAAGCTGCCCGCATCTCGAAGCGGAAGTGACGGTCATCCTTATCGATAAGCCCTATAGGCAACGTTCCTGGTGTTGGGACTCCAGGCCCCCTTACGTCTGTCTCACTCCCGTCACATCGATTGCGCTCTGTCTGTATATTCGAAGCTCACTCCTCAAGCGTGAAAGCAGCTCTGCCGATATGGACTTCTTGAAGTCTGCCGTCGCATCTGCCATCTCCAAGGGACCCGCTTTCCCCTACACGTTTGGAGACAGGGTAGATATTGACCAATCTATTTGGACACTGCAGAATGGAACCAGAAGAGTGCGCAGCTAGCCACCAACATACCAAACTATGGGCTAACATCCTTGTGTAGGAAGACGGCTCTAAGTGCAGTATATTCTCTTTTGATGTGAACGCGAACAAATCACGACTGCCCCTCGCAAAGAATGCGCTTCGCAAGTTCCGTACATTTCGGCATCCTGGCATTGTAAAGGTCTTAGATACCGTCGAGGTGCGCTTCTAGTGTGGAATCAATATATGGCAATGAGCTTACAGGAGCGCAAGCTAGACAGACACCTACATCTACATTGCGACTGAACGGATAGAGCCACTGGGGTGGAAGACTAGAAGGAAAGCATTATCGGAAGAGAGTATCAAGTGGGGATTACACCATGTCGCCAAAACGCTTCGGTTCATCAACGACGAAGGTACATCCGTACACGGCAGCATTCGTGTTTCGTCCATTTTTACCACCGAGAGCGGCGAGTGGAAGATTGGAGGCCTGGACGTGTTGAGCTCCATGAAAGAAGACGATGCGATAATCTACACATACGGCAGCTTGGTACCTGACTCTGGACGATATGCTACGCCTGAGGTAGCGAAAGGTGGCTGGGACAGTATCAAACGAAACCCTGTTTCTGCGGTCGATGCGTACAATTACGGCATCCTCATATCGGAGGTATTCAATGGAGGGTTCTCCGGCACAGACCAGGTTGGGTCAACGAAGGGCATTCCACCAAACATGCAAGGCAGCTACAAGCGTCTCTTGCATGCTAGTCCCAAAGCCAGATTAAGCGTCGGGCACTTTCTGGAACAAGGTCAAAGAGCTGGCTCTTTTTTCGACACTCCACTGATCCAACTCTCGGAGGGCATTGAGAACCTTGGCCTGAAGTCGGAGACCGAGCGAGAGACTTTCATCAGCGAACTCGAAGCTGTGGCGGAATCGGACGACTTCCCAGAGGAGTTCTTCAAGGTGAAGATTCTCCCTGAGTTGCTCAAATCTGTCGAATTCGGTGGCGGTGGTCCGAAAGTGTTCGCTCTGGTATTGCGAATTGCCAGCAAATTATCAGAAGATGAATACACCTCCCAGATCACACCTGTGATAATCAGGCTGTTCGGTAGCCCCGACCGCGCATTGCGTGTGTGTCTGCTGGACAACCTTCCGTTAATGATTGATCATCTGCCGCAGAAAGTCGTCAATGACAAGATATTCCCACAAATGGTAGGGCAACACTCACCCTGACACGTGTGGCAAGGACTAATGAACTTCCAGGTTACCGGCTTCACCGATTTAGCTCCTCTTGTCCGAGAACAAACCGTCAAAGCAGTCTTGGTCATCGTGTCGAAACTCTCAGACCGCGTCATCAACGGCGAGCTCCTACGTTATCTAGCAAAGACCGCCAACGATGACCAAGCCGGGATCCGAACAAACACGACCATTTGCCTGGGAAAAATCGCTCGAAACCTCGGCGCAAACGTGCGAACCCCCCATCCCTAACCTTTTCCGTTGCCCACCAATCTAACAAATCTCCCAGTCCCGCACCAAAGTCCTCGTAGCAGCCTTCTCCCGCTCCCTCCGCGACCCCTTCGTTCATGCCCGCAACGCCGGCCTCATGGCCCTCGCCGCAACCTCCGACCTTTTCTCCGAAGACGACTGCGCCACGAAATTGCTCCCAGCTATCTGTCCCTCTCTCGTCGACAAGGAGAAGATCGTCCGAGACCAGGCAAACAAAGCCCTCGATGTTTACCTCACGCGGATACGTAAATACGGCGCCAGCCTCCCCGACTCGATCCTGCCTCCGCCCACCCAAACCACCGCGACTGGAGAAGCAGTCCCACGCATGTCTACGCCGCAGAACGAAAACTCCTGGACCGGCTGGGCCATCTCCTCTTTCACGAACAAGCTCGCCACGGCCTCGGGCCAGATCGAACCCTCGAATGGCGTCGCTGCCGCAGCTGCTACTACGTCAGACCGCTCCGCCTCCGTGCCCCCAGCTCTATCGCGACAGATCCCGCTTCGTCCGAGCGTCACATCCCCAACACCCTCCGCCTCAACAATCCCACGCGTCTCTTCAAACTTGCGCAGCGCGCCTGCGATCCGGTCGGCAAGCCAAGAATTCGAGGCCGAGGAGATGGAGGACTTCGGCGACGATTGGGGCGCCATGGACGACACGGTGGACGATGTGGCGGACGCGTGGGCTGAGCCCGAGCCCGAGCCCGAACCTGAACCTGCACCAGCATCTTCCCGGGCCACCACCGCCGCCATTTCACCACAACCGACGCCAACAAGTGTATCTAAGAAGGCCGCGTACGACGACCAGGGCGAGCCGGATTTCGCGGGCTGGTTGAACGCGCAGGCGGCGGCGAAGAAGGGGCTGGGATCGGGGTCGAAGGCGCTGCCGAAGGGGCTGGCGAAGAAATCTGCTACGTTGACGACGACGGCGGCGGCGGCGAAGACGGTCGCGGCACGGGTGGTTAAGGCGCCTGTGGTTGGTAGACCGAAGGCTGTGGAGAAGGAGAAGAAGGACGAGGAGGATGATTGGGGTGAGGCGTGGGATTAGGATACGGGTTAGACAGGGGTGGGTGGGGCGGGGAGAGAGAGAGGGAGACGGTGGATGTAGAATAATGTAGTTTGCGGTCGCAAGGACAAGTCGATTAAATATGACAACAATACCTAACTTACCCACTACCAACCACCGCAATCGTCCCCGCTGATTTCGTACTGCCTGAGCTTCTAGAAAGTTATTGTGAGTACCTGTAATCAGGCCTTTTTACATTGTTCCGTCTTATTTCCCATAGGAACGAGGGAGGTGCTCCTTGTATATTATTATTAGTACCTGCAAGTAGGCATTCTTACACTGTTTCGTCTCATCTCCCCCGTATATTTACTACGTTGAAGTAAGCGATCTCGCACCCAGACCCCTGCGGAGATTCCCTATCTCTTGCTTAGCGCCTAACGTATGCTGTCGACGCGTCTCCACATCGTTCGCCTATCTTTGGGATTCCGTACCTGCCGATGGCAGATGGCCGGTGGGGATGGAGTTGGTCTGACGCGTTTCCAAGTAAGTTAGGCCAGAGTTGTTATAGCTTTCGAACATGATGCTGCTTCCGTGGGATACGGAGACGGAGATAGCGCGTGCTATTCATGACAACGCTGTGTCCTATACTACCCATGGCACGCACGAGTACCTTGGCGCTGAACTACTTGACTTGCCTCAGTCTAGTAACATGCATCGGTTGAAGTCGGCGGATGGTTTCGGCTTTGTCTCGCTCGAATGCTGTCACATGCTTGAGCTATCCAACATCAGATGCAACGGGCCTTGGGGATTTGTCTTCGCATGTTGTTGCATACACAGACAGGATGGTCGTCTGCACATCGTCCCCAGACTCCTTTCGCGACTCGTACAGTTGCATGTAATTTACATGCCGGGGAGCCGTGCCATCCAGGAGAGGAAACCAGAGATGTGCAACCTGCCATCTCGTGTCTGCCGCTTGAAACAATGCAACCAGTATCCTTCGGTGTACCCACTACCCACATGAAAACAAGCTATACAAACAGGTAGAAGCGTCCTAAAGTATGCGTTCCGTCACAATCCGAGCGCGTCGTCACAAGACGTTGACCGTGTACGCCGCCTTCAGTAGGAGTGGGTACTTGTACTATTTGTATAGGAGGTCGGTAACGATCGACAATTTTCCGATTCGTCGCCCTGAAACCCAGCTGCACCTATCACAGGCTCTCACCCAGCACCAAGCCTTGAAGAGCCGCACAACAAGCCCTTGCCGACAACCGTTGCGGCATCCCCAAACGGCATGGCCTTCTCTCTTGACGCGCGTGGCTTTTTGCCAAAATACAGAGACGTCCGACGACTCCACAGATTGGCAGCGCGCAGTCGAACGAAATGATGAAATGACGTCGCGACGTCGCGACGCCCCGGTTTCAAGGGTCCACAGTCACTCCACAGCGCTGTGGATCCAATAACACCGGCTCGGGGCCCCGGTGGGTGAAGGGTTACGAACTTATGGAGCCTTGGGGATATATTGGGGGTGGGTAGCCCCAGTCAAATGTGATTTCTTAAGTGCTTCGTTGGAGGAACTCTAGACTTTGAGATTGATACACGCACAGGAATCAATCATGTATCGGATCTCGAATATTTATGGTATGTGACATTGCCTAATGGGGAAATTCCAGGCTCGGGCTAACAGGAGTGAATAGTGCTTGCCGCCTTCGGCACCATTGGCGGTGCTCTGTTCGGCTTCGATGTCAGGTATGTCTATCATAGAGCAGATGAGCTCTTGCAAATTGCCCGAAATTCCGTTCCGTGAACACTGACACAATTCTCAGTTCCATGAGCATGTGGATCGACACGGACCAATACCTCGACTTCTTCCACAGCCCAGACTCAAACCTCCAGGGCGGCATCACCGCATCCATGTCCGCTGGCTCATTCATCGGAGCCATCGGCGCAGGTTTCCTTTCCGACTGGCTAGGCCGCCGCTTGTCTCTCGTCATCGCATGCTTTATCTGGATTGTCGGAGCTGCCATTCAATGCAGTTCGCAAAACGTCGGACAACTCATTGCTGGGCGCGTCGTCAGTGGTCTTTGTGGTAAGATTTCTACCGCACAAGAAGCACACATAAACGGGGTTCGTTGGCTGATGCAGATGTACAGTTGGTATCACCTCGTCTCAGGTCTGCGTGTACCTTGCCGAACTGGCTCCAAGCGCGATCAGAGGTCGTATCGTCGGTATTCAGCAGTGGGCGATCGAATGGGGTATCCTGATCATGTACCTCATCTCCTACGGATGCTCCTTCATGAACGGCCCAGCTTCCTTCCGCGTCGCATGGGGTATCCAGGGCGTGCCAGCTCTGATTCTCCTCGTCGCTTTGCAGTTCTTCCCTGAAAGCCCTAGGGTAAGCCCAGTCCCACCCCCACCCAAGAAAAAGAACCACCCAAGACTGACACATGGTAGTGGCTCGGTGGTAAAGAACGCTGGGAGGAATGTCTCCAAACCCTGGCCATCCTGCACGGCAACGGCGACCCTACTCACCCAGTCGTCCAAGCCGAGTACCTCGACGTCCGCGAGGCTGCCCGCGTCGCCGCTGAATCCAAGGACGTCTCCTTCCTCGGCCTCTTCGGCCCTAAGATCTGGAAACGCACTCTCGCCGGCACGTCAGTGCAGATGTGGCAGCAGCTCCTTGGTGGAAATGTAGCCATGTACTACATCGTCTACGTCTTCACGATGGCTGGAATGGTGAGTCACCCCCATCCCAACCCTGCACAATTCCCAGACCAATCCACTAACACCACCCTCCGCAGACCGGCAACGTAACCCTCTACAGCTCGGCAATCCAATACGTAATCTTCCTGGTAACAACCGGCGTCATGCTCCCCTACATCGACCGCATCGGCCGCCGCACCCTCCTCCTCTCCGGCGCCTTCCTCTGCTGCATCCTGCACTTCACCATCGCCGGCCTCATGGCCTCCTACGGACACTCCGTCTCCAGCATCAACGGCAACGCCAACCTGCGCTGGTCGATCAGCGGCGCGCCCGCGACCGGCGTGATCGCCTGCTCCTACATCTTCGTCGGCATCTACGGCCTCACCTGGGCGCCGACGGGCTGGATCTACTGCAGCGAAGTCTTCCCGCTCAAATACAGAGCCAAGGGCGTCGGACTTTCCGCGGCCACGAACTGGATTTTCAATTTCGCGCTGGCGTATTTTGTCGCTCCCGCTTTTACCAATATCCAGTGGCGGACGTACATCATCTTCGGCGTGTTCTGTGCGGCCATGTTTGTGCATATATTTTTCATGTATCCGGAGACGCAGGGGATGACGCTGGAGGAGATTGATGGCGTGTTTGAGGGCAAGATTAGGCCGTGGAGGAGTGGGGGGGTCAAGAGTAGGTTTGGGGAGGAGGTGGAGAGGGTTAGGAGGGGGGAGAGTTTGGATATGGGTGAGAAGGGCGATAAGGAGAGTGTGGTTATGAAGGAGAGTGTTTGATGGAAGAAGAATTTGTTTTTGGGACCTGCTTTTGGGACCTGTTGCAGGTGCAACTATTCGGATACCATTTAGATCGTAGGAGTTTGTTCCACTCAATATTACGCTTACATGTATACATGTACGTTGAAAGTGTCGCCGGTGTTTCAGAACTGCAGCCCCGTCTCCCCTATGCGAAGTCTCGTCCGGGCAGAACTGACATTCAATATACAACTCTATAACATATATACTTCCCTACAACTGTGGTAATAGCAGATTTGTGCCCACCAAATGTACTAGATCACTCTTTGTGTTAGGCATTAAATGAGCATAGATGTGGAAGGGAAAGACGGTCACGTGATGTGAATCTGGACCCTGAATTCTGGAAAGCTCCGAGGGTCTCTGCCCGGAAACGAGCGCCTCTTCATGCAAGCCAAGAAGAGCTCGAGCGGCCCGGGCACCTTCTTCTAGACAACCACCGCAACTTCCTTTTGCCGACAAAGGCTGACTGGTAGCTTGTCGAAACAACACTTGACAGGCTGCTGTGTACATACATTATTCGCCCAGAGGCACAAGGAGCAGTCGCCATGAACAGCGTGATTCCGAACAATCCCCTGTTCGCTCCCCACCTCTTAGGAAACTCTCGACTCTCACCCTCTCACTCTGGTACGCTTCGCACAGCATGGCTACCTTGTTATTTATTCAGCCTTGCGGTACTAATGTATTCTTGACAGACAACTACACACCAGAGAGGATGTCCGGCCGGAAGCGGAAGGTAGACGATGACTTCACCGATAGAGACAATGACGAGCGGATGTCGACCTCGCCCTCCCCAGCTTTTGCCAACAGAGGGCTACCTCAGGCCACTACACCTCGGTCTATCAAGAGGACTCGGACGAATGTCTCCGGAGGACGTCCGCTGGCATTGCCACGGCTCTTAGAGACCTTGAGCGCGGATGATATGAGGAACCTACTACAGACCATCTGCGACCACAACCCTTCGATAGCACACGAGGTCGTTACGAAGGCGCCTAGGCCAAGCATCGATGCAACGATGTCGGTCCTGAGCAGATACGAGACTTCTTTGAAAGAGGCTTTTCCCTACGGCAACCGCCCAACCTCAGACTACACCTACAACAGGGTGAGGCAACCGATGCTGCAGTTGCTTGATGCTCTCAAGGACTTTACACCACATTACCTTCCACCGAACGAGCCACACCTTACTGTATCTCTCACCTACCTGGATGCTGTTACCAACATCATCCACCGCATTCCGAATTGGGATACCTACCAGCACAACCGACCGAAACAGGAGGCATACGATGAGATAGCGAAGGCATGGGCACTGGTGGTACAGGAAGGATCGAAGAAAGGAGGAGGGTTTCACTTGCAGTTTGGCGGTTGGGATCAGAAGTTGCTCAAGCACAACCAGGAGTCCGGCGGCCGGATGGAGGAGGCTGTGGAACAGTTACGAGCAGTGACGCCAGGAATCCAATCGCCTGGCTCATCGACTTTCAGCCCTGGTCCAGGAAACGACGAGAGGGCTCGCATTCGCCAGCAAATTTTGTCAGGTACATACGGACAAGACCTTTCCGTCGGCGTTGGGCAATGGTAGAATCATGACCAACAAGGGGAGCACCCGCGGTGACCGGACGGCTGGTCCGTCGAGGATGCAAAAGTATGCGTCACAAGATATTCAGACATGGTAGACTGGGAAGAAGAGACAGTGAGAGAGACATTGGAACGGCGCAGGAAGGCGAGGGCAGCGGATCACGGCCGTTGCACTGATGACACCTACAAGATACCCTACACATCGGAGAATTAGTTTTCTTCCGGATACTGTTCGCTGCCATCGCATAGCGGATGAACGGCAATCATGACCTGCATTAGGTGGAGTTTTTCTTTGGGAAGGCATATTTGTGGTTAGGCAAGGGTATAACTTAGGTAGTAATGACAATGATATTGACATGGAAACATCTGTCCTCTATATGGCCATCACCATGAGGTGTTCTCGGACTAATGTAGAATCCTCCTGTGATTGTACTAAGTGTAGCTTTTGCACAACGGAAGGAGCGCCCAGAGCGGCCAACCTGCCATTCTCAGAACTCTAGTCCGCTGGGTCGTATCTTCACCGTCGCCTTTCACTCGGTAAACCTCAAGACTTGTGCCAGCCAAGCGTGAGTTTACTCGTACAAAGAGAAGTCATGCTGATCGCGAAGTAATCCGAAACTCTCGAGACTGTCCGCTTTCCTCTAGTATACATATCGAAACAAGACATTCTCCTTATCAGTAAGACCGGCATAAGCCTCATCGTCCGCGATATCCTCATCCGCAACAGGATCATTCCTATCCTTAGCCTTGTTAACAATCCCATAGTAGAGGCGCAAGACCACGATGACAGCCAAGCTAATACACAAGAAGACAACCAAGACGAGCTTCGCAGGATAGTACCCCGGCGCATCCTTCGCACGAAAGGTCTCAGGCCCGATGATGTTGGCGGCCGCAAAGGTGATGTTCAGGCCCGCCGTGGCGTACGTGCGTTTGGTATGGCCGGCCGTGTTGCACGTTAGCCACTGCCAGGATATGAGCGATACGCCGGGGTTGAAGTTGATGAGATACAGGCCCGCTAGTAGCCCGCCTCGCATCGTGGTTTTGCAGAAGGCGAGGGGACAGGCGCCTAGAATAGACATGAGACCGCCGAAGATGGTGACGAGCCACCGCCTGCCGTACCAGCGGACGAAGTAGGCGTAGCTGAGCGTGGTGATGACGTTGATGGCGCCGGAGGGCATGTTGAGGAGTGCGGCCTGCTTGGACGTGTACCTAAATCCTTTGAGCAGCGTGGCGGAGTAGACGGTGACTACGCCCGCGCCGGTGGAATTCAGGAGGACGATGAGGAAGATCGCCCAGGCCTGGAAGTCCAAGAGACCCTCGAAGAGCTGCCGGGGGTGGAAGTGTTGGTTCTCGATCCCCGTCTGGTTGATCTTGACGTGCTCGAGCAGAGCGACTTTTTCTTCGTTGCTTAAGAAGCGCGTCTGCATCGGGCTGTCTGGGACGGCGAAGTAGACGAATACGCCGAGCAGGATTGTAACCAGGCCCAGGATGAGGAACATTAGCCGCCAGCCTGATAATGCGGCATGGGGAGAGACGAATTGGAAGCCGAAGGAGACGAGACCGCCGATTATCTGGCCGAAGCCTAGACCGCTGTACCAGTAGGCGAATCGAGGGGCTTGCTCTGCTCGAGTGAAGTATTGGCTGCTGAGCAACATGAGTGCAGGTGGAATGCCGGCCTCGAATGCTCCACTGATTATGCGGACGGCTAAGAGACCGTGATAATTGGTGAGCGCTGCGTGACATGCCGTTGCGATGCCCCAACCCACCAAGCAGATACTAAGCCACCGAGCTACTGGGAATCTGTTCAAGATCCAGATATTGGGAAGTCCTGCGATGAGGTTTGCTATCCAGAACGCCGCAGAGGCGTTTGAATAGTCGTTGCCCGTGAGGTGAATGGCTGTCGCCATTCCCATTACTTGAGCATACTGGAGTGTTGTTAGCTGGGTTTCAAAGTCTTGGAGGAGTGACTGACATTCAAGAGTACTTTGTCAAGGAAGTTCATTGTGTAGCAAAGACACAGAAAAGGCATGACGCGCATGTCAATTCGTCGGCGCAAGGACCGAGTAAACCCTTCATTTTGGGAGAGATTGACACCTGCATCGTCCTTGTAACTCTCTAGGAATGTGAGGGCATTGTCTTTCGTATCACCCTTTGGCATGGCGTTGGTGGAAATGGTTGGCCTGCCCGGACCCGGGGGGCTCTCATCATTCTTCTGTGGCATTGCAAAGGCAGCTTAATAATCGAAAATGCACAGATGGGAGATCCAGAGGTAGAAAAGGGTGACAGCGAGGACGAGACGAGCTTCGAAAAGATGCAGCTTGATAGGACAAGTACCTAACCATGACAACCAGCGGGGTGACACAGAGCTCAGCCTTGCGTTCAGCTTTGCGAGAAGGATTGATAGCAGCTTTGTGATCGACATTGCATCTGCAGCCGCCTTGAATGCTGTTATCCGGGTTTTCTTAGCCATTGGTGCAAGGCTGCAACAACTGAGGGGTCTCTGTGGATTTTAATGTGCGAATGGCTCCGGGGTTGGCCTGCACGCTTGCTGGAGATCAACGTCCTGCGTGGTGGTTTTGTTGTCACATGTGAGGACTTGTCGATCGCCATTGGAGCGCGGATAGTATATCTATTTGAAAGTTGAGACTACGTGTCTCTGCAGGGACTAAGAGAAGCCCAGCTCCTTCCGTTCTTTGGATCTGGTTGCGTTCCGCTTGGTCGTTTTGTTCGTTTCTGGGAACTGGATTCTCGACGTCAGCCCGTAAAGTCGAAACGCAGCAATCCCCATTCATAAAACATAGTACAAGCTTGATGGAATGGTGGATCTGACCGAACAATTGAGATGGGTGAACGACGCCGCAGAAAGCGAGGCCAAAGGTGTCCCTGGAGCTCACCTCGAGCTTCTCAAAGCCATACAAGCGCTGTCTAATGCCGTCACGACGCCGGCTGAGAAACTGCTGCGCATTCGCTTCCAGCCCTATTTAAACGTCTGTATGCGAATCGGGCAAGAGCTTGGAATCCTACAGGCGCTTGCTGCGACAGGACACAAAACAACAGCGGCAGAACTCAGCGCAGAAATCAAAGTGGACGAGCTGCTAATTGGTGAGAATATCTCACCTTGTAAGGTGTGCAGGCTACTGACCGTACCAGTTCGTGTAATGAGGCCTATTACACTCGCAGGAATCGCCGACGAAGTAGGAGTGGCAGAGTATGCCCCCAATGAGGCAACCTCTTACGCCATTCAAAAGGGCATCATTGGTGACGTCAAGTTCTAGTCCGTCAAACCAAAACATTTGCCACCACAGCTCCAGGCAGATGAAATCGCTGACACTGCGCCAGTACCGACATAGTCTTGAAGACGTGCAGCAGCGTAGGTCCCATGATGCGCGACGACAAATTCCACCAATTTCCCACCGCTGATCAGATAACTCCGGTGTCCTACACACTCGGAAAACCTCTTTTTCCTTTCCTGTCAGAGAATCCAGAGTACGGTACAGCTTTCAACGACTTCATGACTGCTCGTCGCCAGGCCACGTGGGACAAGTGGTACAATGTCTATCCGGCGGCTGAAAGACTTCCTATACGGCGCCTCAAGACAGAGAAGGACGCCGTGCTGCTCGTCGATGTAGGCGGCGGAACGGGCTACAGGACGCAGCTCTTCAGCGAGCACTTCCAAGGTTCCTGCCAGGACGCTTGATAGTGTAAGATCTACCTAAAGTCGTTGGTGGGATTAGCATGCAAGGCATCGAGCACATGAGCTACGACTTCTTCACCCCTCAACCGGTCAAAGGGGCCAGAGCGTGTTATTTCAAGGCCGTGATGCATGACTTCAACGATGAAGTTGCGGAGAAGATATTGCAGAATACGGTCGCGGCCATGGAGAAGGGATACTCGACGCTGCTCATTGAAGATTTCGTACTTCCGGAGAAGGGTGTCGGGTGGAGGGCTGCACACCTTGTAAGATGCATTGAGTCTGTCCTATTCGAACTGATGAATAACAATGTCAACAGGATATCGCCATGATGGTGCTTAATACTGGTATCGAAAGGACTGAGAAGCAGTGGAAAAACTTGCTCGAATCTGTTGGTGTGAAGATCGTCAAGATTTGGTCCGTTGGCGACATCTCCGAAGGAAACGAGGCTGTCATTGAGTGTGAAAAGGTATAGAAGGAGATTATCACTGCCGGAACAACTGATGTGCCCCCGCACAGTCCCTGTGTGATCTAAACCCATGGAGTGAGAGTGAGCTTGAACGAAGCTAGCACTTCACTTGCTAAGACCATACCCTAAGGCCGAACGCTTTATGGAAGACCGTTTACACTATCTCCAAAGGGAATATCGTCGCAATGTAAACGCAGGACTTGCTTTACTCACTTGCACAACGGTCGCTAAACCGAGCAGTATGATGTGGAGGGAGCGGGGTACGAGCGCGGAGTGTTTGCGGGGCAGCGAAACGGCATTCGCTTCCGCGTCGTTATATAGTGAGCGGAGCGCTATAAGATTGCCGGCATACGAGGCGGTAAATGAGATATTGAAATAATACAAACCTCTCATATCCGCTGGCCTACAACGTTGGTAACAGTGCAAATCAGGTGCATAGCCATTCAGGAAACTGATTGTCGTCTCCATCCGAAGAGCAAGGTCCCGTCCTGTGCAACGTGCCGGGTCCCGTAACTGGCCGCCATGTCAGAGCAACTCCCAAGCATCGATGAGTCGATACCGGAACACAAGGAGCTCTTCTACAATGGAAGCTGGCATCAAGCAAAGTCGAATGAGCTCAAAGAAACCATCAACCCAGGCAATGGACAGGTCATTGACAAAATCAGTCAAGCGGGCAGCGCAGATGTCGATGCAGCAGTGCAAGCCGCACACAAAGCCTTCATCAGCTGGCGTAAAACGCCTCCTGCGCAGAGAGCATCATGTTTGCGTGAAGCAGCGGATCTCATGCGTAAGCATGCGAAAGAGCTCGCCTTGCTGGATGCTCTGAACACAGGCAACCCGGTTGCGGAGATGTTGAGCGATGCAAATGTTGCAGCCGCCAGCCTCGACTACTTTGCTGGACTGATACCAATGTTGAAGGGTGAGACCATACCAATTTCTGACGAAACCTTCCATTACACCCTTCGAGAGCCACTGGGGGTTGTCGCCCGCATAGTCGCTTTCAACCATCCAGTCATGTTCGCAGGCGCAAAGATGGGCGCACCTCTTGCAGCTGGAAACGCCGTGATCATCAAACCACCAGACCAGGCTCCACTGTCGTGTCTTCGACTAGCAGAGATCCTTAGCGAAGTTTTCCCGCCTGGAGTCCTGAGCATTCTCCCTGGAGGCGTTGAATGCGGAAAGGCTCTATCAACGCATCCACTGGTGAAGAAGGTCACGCTAATTGGAAGCGTACCAACTGGCAAGGCAATTCAGCGTGCAGCGGCAGACTCCTTGAAGCC
Organism: Zalaria sp. Him3; assembly: GCA_027923365.1. Taxonomy (NCBI): domain Eukaryota; kingdom Fungi; phylum Ascomycota; class Dothideomycetes; order Dothideales; family Zalariaceae; genus Zalaria; species Zalaria sp. Him3. The sequence continues at coordinate 112,911 of BPUN01000026.1, forward strand.
GACTCTTCTCGAGCTTGGAGGAAAAAATGCACTAATAGCATTCCCGGATGCAGATGTGAATAAGCTTGTGGAGGGAGTCGCCCGTGGGATGAACTTCACGTGGGCCGGACAGTCTTGCGGGTCCACCTCGCGAGTGTTCCTTCATGAGTCTCTTCATGACACCGTGCTTGAGAAGGTGGTGGAGTACGTCAAGAAGACATACAAGCCCGGAAATCCTACGGAGATGTCGACAACCATGGGACCGGTCATCAGCAAAGAAGCGCATAAGCGTGTCCTCTCATACATCGACTCTGCAAATCAGGAAGGTGCACGCCTAGTCACGGGTGGCAAGCCTTCTGCGGAGAATGAGGCCATTAAAGGCGGTTTCTTCATCGAGCCAACCATATTTGCGGACGTCAAACCGGAAATGCGTATTGCAAGAGAGGAGATATTCGGTCCTGTCATGTCAGTGTTCAAATGGACCGATGAAGAGGATCTCATCCGGACGGTCAACGACACCCCGTACGGTCTGACTGCCTCTATCTATACCAAAGATGTGGCAACGGCGCATGAGACCGCCAAGAAAGTCGAAGCAGGCTTTATATGGATCAACCAAGTAGGAAGACATTTCTTGAATGTGCCGTTTGGGGGTGTCAAGGAGTCTGGGCTTGGCCGTGAGGAGTGCCTGGACGAGTTGCTCTCGTTCACTCAAACGAAGAGCGTGAGCTTGAGCCTTGCTAAGTAGAGATAATATCGTAAGCCAGATGCTTTATTACTGAGAATGTGTGAGAGACAGGTGCGTACCTAGGTAAGGACGAGAGCGCGTCTGGTCTTCGCGTCGAGTCCGTGATGAAGCCGGCCAGCAATCGCGACCTGGGATGATTTTGCAAGCGAGCTTGTGTGGAATACCAGGGCTGGCTCCCAAAGTTAGCATAACTTACTGGGCTTTGCGGTCTGCAGGAGCCCTTTACACAATATTCTTATGTTAATTGTTTCTAATTGAATGTAATTTATAATAGCCTGGATGGGCTACGTACGAAAGGATAAGAGCGCGGTGTGGAGGCATTCGCAGCAAGCAAACATACATGCGATATCTCTGAAAATCTACGCCCTAAGGGTTGCAATCTAATTTTTAATCGGAAGTCGGAGCTACTGTTAATGATATAGAAATGAATGGGATTCTGGGAGCATCTATATCGTGTTCTAATAACGCTTTAAGAGCCCTAGAGTAGTAAAACGCGAGGAAAAAACGAAAAAAGATATACAGCTGCCCGGGCTCGAACCGGGGACCCTGTGCGTCTTAATGACGTCATTTGTTAAGCACATGTCATGACCAACTAGACCACAGCTGCTAATTGATACTGATAGATCGTTTTAGAAAATCCATAACAAAAGAAACGCGGGCAAAAACGGCCCCAGGACCTTTAAAAAACGCCCACAACGTTCTCCTCGGCATGGACTATAGCTACTGATTTGATGTTTATTATGGGTTTAATACGATACACTTTCTTCTAGACGGCGATAACAAGCAAGGTTAAGCGGTAACGTATCTCGCATCCCGATCTTACTTCATCCTTCTTTGGTTCAGCTGCAAACAAGTACACGATGTTTTAAGTCCTAGTAAGACGACATAGTTTATACACTCTACTAGTAGCAATATGATTATATATACTTAATAGTTGCCTCTCCCACTATACCTTAGCACGCCGCGATGATCGACCATAGTTGGACCCATGTACACATCTTGGACAGCCACATACGCAGGCGCCTAGGAACCCAATTGATTCTGGAGGCCTATAGGGCTATATTCAGAAATCTAGGCATCTGCCTTACCTTATGCCACTCTCTTTCCCCGATTCCAGAGCCACTAGTGGCCATTGGGTGAGAAGGAAGAGGGACAGCAGAAGTGAGCTCGTAGGAATGTTCATTAGGATCTCTCTCGTACTAGTATTAATCAAGGGAGAAGTATCCCCTCCGTCACTGATTTTCCTTGCCCCACAATGACTCTTCACCTGCTATCGTTTTTATCGTTTCTCTTTGGGTCGTGGTAAGAAATTTAAAGAATCAGAAGTATCTCTGTGCTATCTCTTCTCCGCCCGTAGAGAGTCTTCTTCTTTTCTAGAGTCACGCGCTTTCGTAACCACTCAATGCCTAAGGGGGAAGGCGTTTACTTTCAACCCAACTGAATTGAAACTCACCTAGGTGATATCTCCATTAGATTGGAGTTTCTCTTATGTCATGACATCTCATTCGAGTTCATGCACTAGCCGTGCGAGGCTCAGTGGACAGATCCATTTGCCGTCCGGAGAAGCACCCGTCCGTTTAGTGATCGCTATCAGTACTCACATAACAGTGATTGTCCACTAAAGTATGAGATCCAGTATGAATATGCTGTACCCTTTCTTGATCTTTAGCAGGAAGCTCGCGGCGCTCGTCTAAACCGGGAGAGGAACCAGGAGGCAGGGGAGGTCAGGCCTGGGCGCCACTAGACCATTGGGCATATAAGGTGGAGTGCCATCTCCGCCAGCTTCAGAACAGGAAGTCGATACAGAGGACGCAGGGTAGAGCACTAGGTGCAGCATCGCGTTAGCGTGAGCATCCAAGCTGGTGTGTATGCTTTGACGGCTATAGTGGTGTAGATAGTTGTCTTCGCGACTGTAATGACAATTCTCTACCAACATTAATTTATACATTACCTTATGTACAAAATGTACCCAGCATTTCTGAGCTCTTACTCGTCTCTACGCAGTTTTGGCAAATCTCTACCCGTTCGCACCTGCCTATTTCTCTACCCAGTATGTCGCACCTGCCTATTTCTCTACCCAGTAGGTCTGAGCTCTATCAATGCTCTACCCAGTCTTGGCAAATCTCTACCCATCTCCATACCTGTTTCTCTTTCCGTTCTAGGAAGGAACCCAGTCTCGGCAAGTCCGGGTCAAGTTACAGCTCGCGGTGGGTGATCTAGAGCTTTGGCAATGCTTCTACCCAGCGTCGACAAATCTCTACCCACCGCGAGCCATAAGCCCACTGGCAAGTCTCTACACGTACATGTTCTCATTCTCTATTCTCTGGGCTCTAGTGGCATCCGCATATTACGGCTTCATAGAAGTGATTCCATATTGTTGGTATGTATCCGATCCATATTGCCTCTACTCCGTCTGCCCTGCATCACTTTACTCCGTAACCCTCTCCTTCTCCCCTGTATCACTCTCCCCTTCCACCAGACTCTCCTTCATCCTGCTGGCTCTCCTTCTCGCATCGACATACATCATGAACTCTGTATAACTTCTTGGCAAAACATGGATATCCTTCTCCACCGTAAAGGTATAATTGAACTGCCCTGTCGGTCTCGCAACGCCGTGCTCGACATCCCTGACCTTCGTATCCACCCTCACCTGCACCCGTGTGTATTTCTTTCCATCCGGTCGCGACGTCTTTTCCATGGTGTCTTCGCCATCAGACCCATTGACAAGCGGCGGATCTGTGTATACGACTGTCGCGGTCTGGTACAGTACACTGCCCACTGGCACCGGGTTTTGGAATGTGCTTGGGTCGAGGGAGACGAAGGTCGGTCTTGCGTGTGCGAAGGATGCCGCAGCGCAGAATGCCAGCTCGAAAGTCTGCTTGAGTAGGAAGCCGCCAAAGATCATGAAGTGGTGACGGTTACGGTACTGTGGCTGCATGATTGCTGCAGACGACAGGCAGGTGGCCTCCATGAAGTGCACGTTCTTGGGTTTCCGCATGGGGTCGTTCGGGTCGTGGTATTTAAGTTGGCGCTGCCACATGGCGTGGATTAGGTCGGATTCTTCGTCGTTAGGAGTTTCTTTGAGAAGGGAGCGAGACTTGAGATCTTTGCGGTGTTGGCTGTTTTTCTCGCCTTGAGCAAATAGTGCCTTTTCTTCCTCCGTTTCGGGTACGATTGGAGCAATGCTGACTGGCCTAGGATTGGGTGGTGAGCAAGGAGCAGCTTTACGGAAGATGGCTGTAGACTTACTTCTTCGTCCCCGGGTCCAACGAGACCATCGTGAACTGACAGGTCAGAAGTACATCCTCCGGTTTGACCTTCTCACCCTCTTTCGGCGCCTTTGCAACCTGCAATGACACCTCCATGCTGCTCCTTCCCGTAGCATAGGTCACCTTTCCGCTGTACTCCAGATCGCAGATCTCTTTCAATGGACGATTGATCATAATCCTATCACAAGCTGCTGTTACTGTGGTGACTCCGTCGCCCGTGTGTTTGTATGCCACCACTCCTGATAAGGCGTCGAGGTCCATGAAGATAGTGCCAAGTCGAATGTGTCCTGAGGAGTTGAGGTAGGTGTCTAATAGCCATGGGTCTTTGCCCAGCGGAAGGATCTAGCGCTGCATCAGTCAGTCGTATAATTGAGAGTCCTCGGTCTGAAACACGCACCACGCTGTGGTAACTATCTGACATCTTCTTGGGGGAAAGATCACGGTCTTTTGGTGTCTCTGGCTTCCCAGAAGCCTGAGTCGGATCATGACCTTCCCTTTGCTTGTTTCTTAATGCTTCTATCCATGGTGTCTGTACTCGATTCTCTGTCAAGGCGCGAAAGACACCATCGGTTTGCAGGCGTGTGCTGGTGGAGAGCTGTCTAGCTTGCGGGATCTTCTGATGGAGATTGGGGCGATTGCTTGGGATTTTCGTGCGCAAATGGCGGAGTAATTGGGTAGTATGCTTGGGAGCCATTGCTCCTGTCTTTCCAATTGGAGTATCGCAATTAGTTTCAGTGCGAACAAGTATACAGTAGGCGAGAGGAGCAATGTCCGTAGATAAACATGGGACTTGGCGTATGATGTAGCCGGCCCCTCCACGGCCTTGGACCCTTCCTCCACTCTTTGAGGCCCGACACTACCCGAAGGCCGTTGTTCCTTCCACTTATGGAACACCCCAAAGAGCGCGCAAAACCCTTCAAAAGTCCAACATTGAGTAAGCATGTGTGCTAATAGCTCTGATAACTCGATATACCGGAGAAGGTTTATTCGGCCCTTCGTAGGTGGTTCTGACATATGAGAGTCTCCACCATAAAGCATTCTCTGGATCTTGGACATTTACAACTTGGCTATAGAAACGCCGGGCTCGCAGTGCGCGTCTCGAATACTGCTACAATATCATGCTTGAAGGATGTCTCTATCAGTATACCAGACTCACCCAGCATAGATGAGCTGATCCATGGTTTCGCATGGGCTTCCCAAGGAAGCACCTTTCGCCTATGTCTTGATATCACATGGGACAAAGAGGTGTATATTGAATCACCTCGGACTACATTGATAGAATACGTTGCCGCAGCCTTGCGAGATGCTGATGTAGGCCATGTCAGATAAAGTCCGATGTCGTGCTACTGACACTATTGCGCTCAGCTCTGGCGACAGCTGGACCTCACCCCCTCACTCACTATTGAAGCTACCAGAGAAGAAAACGCCCTAGGGAGACTCAGCCTTCATCTATCGTATGACCATCAGCCTGGTAACACTGCGAGAAAGCCACCACATCGACTTGCAGAAGGCTTGCCCTGCAGCGATGTCAGGCCGCCCATTGGCATTCTGGATGCAACCCTCGAAGAGGTCGAATTCCATTTGCATGTGACTAGTAGCAACTGTGCTAGAAGGTATCGGAGAAGGAATCCACTCCACGAGCACCAACAGAGCGCCCTCAACTCTATCGATCAGCATGACGAACTTTTACTGGAGAGAGACGAAAGAGACCTGGTAGAGGAGTGGGACGAATACGTTTGCTCCTCCGACGAAGACCTCTTTGAAGAAAATTATGACGGTGACTTTACAGAACTGCAATACCCTGAAAATGACGATCTGGACATGTTTGCAGCAGATCTTCCGGATGCAGATGTCTCACAACATGCATCCAGCCTCACTTTCGGAGAGAGTGCCATGGCTTTTAATACGGACGCCGGTATCCCAAACTTAAACCATCCTCCAGGACGCGCTGTGATCAACGAACCAACTCTTCTCGCATTAGTAGATGCAGCCATCCGACACTCAGTGACACCGGCGCCTCGTCGAATTCCCGCAGGGATCTCCGTGACCGAAATAGCGGATTTCAAGCGATTGGCAGACCTAGCTCCAGCAATCTTTAGTCCCAAACACCTATCTGTAACGTCACATCTGATTGCATCTGCAAACTTGTTCCGTGCTGACTCCGCACATGACAGGCAATCGCAACGCGTCAGGTTTTCCTGCCAACCATCAGTCATGCATTGGCGCATTCGGTGCTTGCCAAAGCACAGTCAGATTGCTTGAGATCCAAGGTTCGTGAGATTACACGACAGGAGGGAGGCAAAGGGACGTCAACGGACTCTGACGGAGATCTTTCTGCCACAATGCATAGGACAGAACGCAATGCAGCTCAGCAGGCAATCTCCGTGCGGCTGTGGCGACTGATGCAGCGAGGATTGCGCGACCCTGCATCTGAGCGACGTCTGCAGCCGTTGACCAATGCTACCCCAGAGGCGCAGGACGTCGTCGATGCAGACGCTATGCTGTCAGAAGGCCTAGGCGTTTGTGAAGAGAACACTGCGTCGGAACTTTGGCTGAACGATGAGCTGGCAGATGATGCTGCGTGGGACAACGAACTTTTAGAAGACGAACTCAGCCTCGACGATGACCTATTTTGATCAAACAGGCGAGAATGATGGTCTCAGTCGATGGAGCAACGTTACCTCTCTGTTTCCGGATGTCAGACTGTCGCGTCATCCTGGTGTTTCGCAGCAGCGACATGGCGTTCGGGCGCTCGATGACACTATTCCAGAAGGCATCGCATCCGGAACGGTGGAGCAGATGGAGTCAGCGACTGTCGACGACTCGGATATGATCGTGTAGCCTGGCTGCCTGGAACAGGTTCTCGCGTACAGACGGCAGCTGTCGCGCAGACTCGGGACACCGAAAGCTTATGAGCCTTACCGACCATATCGCAATATCGGTTCGCAAGTTCCAGTCCATGCGTGTCCAGGATGACAGGGTGCTATCAATAATTTACTCAAATGGTGTTGCAAGCGACCTTGTAGGCCTTGAGAAGGTCAGGAGAGGAAGCGGCATTAGGAGATATGAACCCATGCAGTCTATTAGCCGTCATGGCCTATCCATGCAGAACAATCAACCCTTATGCTATACAAGCGGACTGCTTCCGCTCTGGAAGAACAGCATCGGTACCCTTGCCGAAGGATTCCATACGTGGATCTTGGTACGCTGTCAAAGCAGGTCTTACTCTAAGACAATGTCTATGAAGATCGACAGACCTTTCTCGCAGAGACTCCGACCACGATTGTAGTTCATGTAGTCTTGTCATGTGCTATGGGAAAGATGTCTCATCTACAAGTTACAAGACCTAATATCCTCATAGACACTGCAGGTTATAGGGGTTCTCCAAGAGGCTGAAACCCGCAGTGAATTCGCGTCAACCCTAAATGCGCCCCAAAGCGCCTCATTCCGTCACCTACATACGTCTACTTCAGCCGTTCAAACGGCACCCGTCTTTCTACGATTCCAAATGAAACCAATAGCGTTTTTGATGAACCGTAGAGTTTTCCATTTGCGCTGCCGACTTCCATCTTCCCCAAATGTGGCTGGATGGAATGGGTCTGGACCTTTGGATCCTTGACACGTGAAGAGAAAGGTCTGAGCCAGAAAAATCCCATGGTGATCTCCCGACTCAAGTGGGTGAGGTAGCGCTCGAATAGTGCAAGCGAAGGGATCCGAAATCGTGGAACCGAGCCTGGCATCCTGATCCTTCCCTCTCCCTTCCCTATATCGCATTGTACCCCAGTCACCAAATGGTATTATACGCCAGTCCTTTGCTCTTTGCACCTCGAAAACCTCCTGCAACGGTATTGTATGAATTCGTCTCGTGCCGCCTAAATGGGATGGACCGTTAGTCACCTTTCAGCCAGTCGAGAATAGAACCGGTTGACCCAAGGATCTCAGGAGCACAGACGTCGAAGCCGCTGCCGGCGGGCGTTGTAGCGTAAATCTCGAGAGCTAACGCCCCAATGCGTCCAGAGTGAGTTCCGGGTGTTCCTGCGGTAGAGAGTGACTAGGGTGACGAGAGTGACTAGACGCCGGCACGTGTTCCGCCGCGCTATTGCATCGTAACAGGTCTCGGCAAGTTGATCGAGTAATTTATGGGTGCAGGAACATGAATCATGTTTAATTCCGATACAACGGACCGTGTGTCTCACCTCTCTGGTAGCTTAGATGGTGGCCCGCGGGAATAACCTAAATCACGTGTGGAAGATTAAGTTCTGTTCTGTCATGTGGGCGCTGCGCACCGTCGTTTGGAGGATGTCACTCTACACTTTATCGAGGTGGCTAGTGTAGTGTCGCGCGACGGCTTAGATTCGGAGTTTGCAAATGTCGAAATCGGGGCTGCCGTGGAGTGGAGATTGGCTTTCGGTAGCTCTGGCTGTGGAGAGAGTCGATCCGCGCCATCGGGAGAAAGATTGAAGGAGATGAAGGACGGCACGTGTATGGTGACTGATGAACGACTACTGTATGTACGAACACTCGTAGTTGCAGTGGTTTGAAACGGACCTTGCAGCTGTTTACATATGCAGGCACGAGCAGAGATGCATTGAGGTTTAGGAAGCTCGTTTGACGCAAAACAAACGCTCTGCAGACTGTGCCGTGATGCGAACGTGCCACAAAGGAGCGGGCGGTGCGGGCAGCGGGCATTTGATCCAGCTCACTCGCAATTGGCTGCGATATAGCGGCGCCCAGGGATCCTGCAGGGAGGGTCTCCCCCGCTCTGCAGGAGCGCTGACCACTAACTTATCTGTCCTTCCATGTCGAATCACTCGGCTACCACACAGGCCACCGACTGGAGTATCTTAGCTAGATGATTCCTGGATGATGCGCTGCAGGGTTGCCGACGCACCGTCCACGTCCGTCCTGAGCTGTGTGGTGGGCTCATAAGCACAGCAGCTGTCTCAGCTCGGTGGCATTGTTGTACTGTGCTGCGCCTGCAACGTATCGGGAAGGCAGACAAGAAGGATCGGCTGTTGTGTCGCGGAACTGCGTTGTAGTGTTGTAGTAGTGTCCGGTTTGATGACCTGAGATTGATTGTTGATCTGTTGGTGTAAGGTACAGGTGTTTGTGTACCACCCCTTGCCTCGCCTGGCTTGCGATAGTCTTGCGATAGCCGTTGAACTCTCCGAGTTGTCCCAGCCCGCACACCCCGGTTCGTCCTCCCGTTTGGAAGCTGGACGGCCCCAATCCCACGTACCCTAAGGCTGCGGCGCTGCCCCTAAGCCACTGGCGGCCCAATAGAGTGGGCAGAAGTCTCCAGTGTTCGAGGGGACTGGCCTACTAGGTACCCTAGTACTGCTAGCAGCTAGCGGTAGTCGCAGGCCCGACCGTTCCTTCCCGCTTCTGTTTTGCGCACAAACGCCATCTACGACTTCACTGCGTCGAGGCCCCAATAGCAGCCAACGCCCCCCAAGCCCAAGCTCTATCGTTCCGCCCGCCCAATCGTCCTGTACACAGCCCTAGTTCAACTTCAGCAGACGCAGTCTTCCCTAATTCCCCTTCGCTACCGACATCAGCTTTAGTGCATGCCATAGCGCCAGCCATGTACATTTACTCTATCCCTCCGCAACCGCAAAGGCATCCTACCTCTGACTGCAAGCTTACCGCGACAACCTGACCGCTCCGGATCTCCCTTGGTCAGCACAACGAACTGCGCTGCGGGGCTCATCCATACTGCTTCGAGCATCTGCAGTGAACCCGGACGCTGTGCAAGGGACTTGGGGACAGAACCTGACACTCTTCGCACCTGATATTATCGCTAGGGTGCCATCCTTGACGTAGAAACCTATTCGCTGTACGACTGCTTGCGCGCCTCCCTTGCGACAGCGATATCTGCCGTCTTGGTCGATCGTTCTTTCGGGATCTCATTCTCAACTTCTCAACGTCCTGGTTTCTGGTACTGTCAGCAACTGTCTCATCTGACTCGGTAGACTTTGGAATCACGAACCAGTTCTTGGATACTCGGGTCTCCGGCTTTTAATCCAACGTTCACGAACTGTATTTTTCCACCTAGACACCCTAAGGACCGTTATCTGGAACAGAACCCGCGGAGTCGGTATACTAAGAGACAACCCACGTCAGCGCAGATTTACTTAAGTCTCTGAAGCCTCAATCGCCGTATACCGCGGCAGTTGCATGTGATTGTGGTTGTGACGACGCCTTGGACGGTTCTTCATACTACGACTTCACTTCAACCACTTCACTTCGCCTACCAGGCACGGAGAAAGGGGTTAGCAACGCCGCGAGCTGGTCATCAGACCTCTCTATTAGTCAGTGCCTTCATTTCCTTGCTTTCAGCAGACCTCATCCGACTTCTATCAACTCGCACCTTCACTCGTTTACTCCACAACCAACATCGACCACCACCTGCGACGCTGTCAGAAAGAGGAGGATTGCGTTTTGTTTCGAAGCATTTGCTTCCGTTTCAATCGCTAATTACCTCTTGTAGCAGATCACTCACATTTAGCACGTTCGCAATACCCACCGTTCACGTTAAGAAGCTTCAACTCAACCGCCGGCCGCAATGGCAGCCTCCCTCACGTTTGTTGAGACCATGGAGCAGATCGACCACGCCGATTACCACGTGGGTTCGATTGTTCCATGGCACTTTACTCCAGGCATCATCGTTGCCTCCTTCTTCGCATCTCTCACCGGCACATTGCTCACCGTCGAGCTCCTTCACCGCAAGCGTCTGGGCAAGTCTCTGATGAGTCGGTAAGTGAAATGTCACATCACGTCACGTCCAATGACACCGACTAACGCCTTCACAGTTTCCAACTGTTTTGTTGTGCTGTCTCCATGGGCCTGATTGGCATCTGGGCTATGCATTTCATCGGTAACCGCTCCATTGTTCTTGCTGATGGCCAAGACTCTCTACAGATGGCTTACAGCCCCGGCTACACCACCCTATCTTGCATCTTGCCTATCATGGGTCTTACCTGCGCGTTCTACCTGGCTGAGCTTCCGCTCAAATGGGGTACCGCTCGTAGGACGATCGACATTCTATCGGGTGTCTTCGCAGGCCTGTCAATCGTGGGCATGCATTACGTCGGCAACCTCGGTGCCACTAACTATAAGCTCATCTACCCTCCTCGCTTCATCATCGCTGCTTGTATCATTGCTGTTGGCGACTGTATCATTGCACTTGCTCTGTTCTTCTACTTCAAGGAGAAATGGATCAGCGTGTTCTGGAAGCGTCTGGGTTGTGCCGTTCTTCTGGCTGTTGCTGTCTGTGGCATGCATTACACTGCCTCTGTCGGCTGCACATACCAGTTGAAGTTGATCCACCCGGTCACAACGGCACAGCGGAACACGTCTGTAATCGTGGCCGGTACTTTGGTAAGTCAAGATTTCCACAGTACACTTTACCTGACGCTGACTGCTCCTAGTGCTGTGTTGCTGCCGTTTTAACGTTGGGTGTTCTTTTCTGGGCCAACAGAAGAGACAAAGTCCTGCTGAACAGGGCCCAGCAGGTGGTGATTGCCTGTGCATTCTTCGATCAGAATGATCAAGTCATGGTCACCAACGAAGGCAACTTCCCTTCTACGAAGATTGCTCAACGCTTCAACATTCAGGTAACGTTGCTCTTTTCCACGTAACAACTTAGCTAATGACTTTGCCAGTCCTTTAACGAAGAATTTAACGCCTCGCACCCAACGTTCCACTGGATCTGGAAGGTCGCCCACAACTGGCCCAGCGTCTCCGACCTGATCGGCAAGATGAGGAACCACATTCGCCGCCACAACCCCTACCAGCACGAGTCCGCCTTCTCTACCAGCAACCAGAGCAGCCTCTATGACGAGGAAGCCTACAACGACAGCACCATGCTCTTCCGTGAGAGCTTCTGCGTTGCAGCTCAGGATATGACGGATCGCCTTCAAGGTAAAGACTTGAGCATCCTTGGCCACTTGTATGAGCAGGTTGTTGGCACTGGTACTCTTCCAACTCCCGTTCGTAAGGGCGGAAAGTCTGGTGAACCATCTTCGGAAAAGGCTCCCTACACGTTCGAGAAAGGCCAGGTTCTGTACTTCGTCCGTCGTCTCCTACCCACTGAGGAAGAACACTTCCTCGCAAGTGGTTACCGTTTCGCACCACTGGCTCGCGTTGAGACCTACATTTCACGTACACTGCAGGTTTCCATTGGCTCCCTTGAGACTCAAGTCCAGGCCTTGAAGAATTTCGCCGATCTCGTCAATCAGCCCGTGGAGCCAAAAATCGGTGCTTGGTTCGTTTGTTTCGCCATGATCGCCAAGGTTCAGCGCAATTTCGAGGTTCTTGTGAGGAAGGACGAGCAGCATGAGATCCCCGATGCCATGCTCAACGACATCCCTCTCAACAACTGGCAGCTCAACTATATCAGCACCTTTGACGGATGGACTATGTTCGACTTCATTCGCGTCGTCAAGCACAAGGATCTACACTCAAGTGACCTCTCTCAAGAAGAGTTGGACATGATCCATCTCTTGAGGGACTGCCTATCTGTCCTCCACGACCAAATTGGAAACGAGGACTGGTTCAATGAGCTCATCTTTAACTGCAGGCCTATCAATGCACGCTACGGTCCAACGAGCGTCTACGGCAACACCCAGGTATTCGGCTTCACGCGTCTCCTAGACATCCACTGCGGTGTCTCGAAGAACTCCGACCAATTCGCCTTCACTGACCTGAAGTTCCTATCCTTGCGCCAGCAGTACTATCCAGGCTGCTCAGACCAAGGACGTCTTCGCCGCGCCATCCACGCCGAGTTCGGGCCCATCCTGACCAAGAAGAATGATTCGGAGTTCGATGACGTTCGCCGTGGCAGCGTTGCTCACTTCGCCAACAAGCAACGCAGTTTCCTCCGCCGCAAGCGCTCTTCTCTCTCCCAGAACGATAGTCTCGTGAAGCCAGACTCTTCCTCCGAACGCGGCCTCGTCTACGACAACGAGAGCCCCTTTGAGCCCTCCATGCCACCCTCCACCAAGGGCCTTTGGGGCGGCATTCTCGCCACCACTGATACCGTCATCGTTGAGCACGATCAGAGCGCAGGCAGCGTCGAGATGAAGAGCATGGGTCCTCGCGTTACCGCCACTGCCATTCGCGACGAGAGCAAGGAGGAGTCAACCTACGTCGACGTCCTGTACCAAATGGCGAAGAGCCGTCCCTCCCTCCTTCCAAAGCCAGTCATGCCGCGTCCGAACATCGGCGAGAAGCTCGCCTCGACCTCGCGTCCGACGCTGGGTCTCCAGACCAACTCTGGCTAGGCGCCAGGACCGGCTTCGGGGATCCGTTTCGGCGCGATCGTTGAGGTTACAAAACCGTGTTCGTCGCCACAAAGGCGTCCTTCGCCACCACCAATGCCAAGTTCTCCACCACCACCAATTCCGCGCATGCCGATGATTCCACGCGACGCGAGAATTTATTGGCGCCCAACCGTCAAATTTGTGGTTGAAGAGAGTGGAGATGCGACATGGGATATTGAGATGGAAGATATGGATGAGATGAATGAGACGGACGAGGAATTCCTTAGGCGTATGATGAGAGATTGATACCCACCATGCGCGAGCGAGCATACTTTACTACGGCAAGCATGCATATCGAAGCATTGTTAATGAAGTCCACGGGTATACGACCAGTGGCATGATTCCTTTTCACCGATATCGTTGCCAGCACCAGTACCAGCATTATTACGCAGCATCCTCTTTGTACTAATACCAACAACAAAAATACTTCATCAGCTGGGTCTTCGGGAATTCTTCCGCTTCGATTCTACGAGATTTAGGGGACTTATACGGCTTCTTTCCCGCCTTCCTCGTTCCTGGATGCATCTGGCGGGCTGGGTACTTCTGGCGTTTCGGGTTGGGAATGGAGCTGGTATACCCTGGTGTCTTCTGGATGGGAATGGATGAGGCAATGTTGTATCACCATGGAAAAACACAACGATTGATAGCGGATGTGCATTGATGAGGAAGGAAGAAAGTAATCGAAAGGTGGAAAAACATGGCGAGGGAGCGAATGAACATGAGCACGATCCGGAACTGCAACCAGGGCTATACTGCAGGGCTGATCATGTGCGTCTGGTATGCACTTTAATGAAACCCCTTCGGGACTTAACTTTCGTGATTTTGATTCGTGTGTTGTACTAAGCAGCGCCTGACTCTGCCGTGGTATAATTATAAGTATTCCGGATCCCCAACGCCGTCGCTGTTTCGTCCCTATGACCCCTAAAGCTATTCACGGGAAAACCATATCCGCTGAACCGAGCCAAAACCAAACCCCTCGGATACGTGCCACGACACCGTCGTTCCGTCTGCAGACGTATTCACCACAAACATCACCCCGCAGCCCCAAAGCCCTTCCTCAATACCACCCCCTTAAGCGACAGGCGGATACGGACTATGATACACCCTCCCCCCCGTCATCTGCGCAACCGGCGCAACTGGGGCAACCGGCGTATCGACCGCACCGCTCGTCGTCCCGGGCACACCATACCGCGGCACCCCTCGCCGCTTCGGTGCCTGCGGTGGTGGTGTCGAAACCAGCGACGGATCTAACAGGTGCTCGATCTGCAGCCCGTCGTCCTCCCAGATGCTGCGCTGCGGCGGCAGTTGCGCATTCGGTCTGACGAACCGGCGGCGGGGCGGTGCGGGCGCCTGTCGGGGATAGGGTAGCGACTGTGGTAGTGGTGCGGGGGCGAAGTTATTTGTTGCTGTTGGTGGTGGTGGTGGTGCTGTGGATGGTGTGGATGCGCCTGCTGCTGCTGCCGCCACCGCGTCCGCCTCAGCCATCCGCCGTGCAGCTGCGCCGCGCCCGGTCGCGTGCGCTAGACTCACGGGACCCATGACTGGGCCTGGGGGCGCGCTGCCTGCTCTTTCTCTGCCCATGGACAGGGCTTCGGTCTGCAGCTCATCGGCCTGCAGCTCATCGGCATCGTCAAACCCTTCGCCGGGTTCCTCGCTCTCTCTGCCACCAGGACTTTGGCCACTTTGGCCACTTTGGCCACCATGGCCACCCTTCCACATCACCTTCGCACTCGCCCTCGCAACCTTCCCCCTCCCCCTCCCCCTCACCCCAAGCCCACTCCTCGAAATCGTCCTCGAGATCGTACTCGTACTAACACTCAACCCAAGCACCTGCAGCACATGCCCCTGCATCTCCTCAAGCTCAATCCCCGGTTTCGCGGCCATCAGGCCGAGCAAAAACTTCTCGGTGTCGTTGGTGAGCAGGCGGGGACGCCCGATGGGCTTGGTTTCGATCCGCGATACCGTGCCGTGTTTGCGGTATTTGGCCATTTTGAGGTAGATGTTTGTGCGGGAGACGGTGGGGACGGCGGCGCGGATGGAGGTTGCGTTTTGGCCCGCGGCGATTAGGGCTTCGATTAGGTCGTTTTCGGCGGGGGTGACCATTGTGAATGTTCGCTGGCTGGGTGAGTGCTGTGGGGGGTTAGTTGGTGGCGTGCTTGAGATGAGGATGATGGTGGATGATGATGTAGTGAAAGGAGGGGGAAATGGCAGAGACCTATATGACGAGGCAGGGGCGATATGGATTGCGGGAGGCGGAAATAGAGGATGATAGTGTGTATAGAGCTACCCTACATCTGAAAGGTGGTATCTCAAGTGCCTGATTTCAAAGCGTATGGTCCTTGGGACTTGTATGGGACTGGAAGGTCGTTAGTCATAATCACAATTCAAGGCTGCCTGCCCTGGGCCACGACGTTCCTTTGACACTAGGAAAAGGATAGAAAGCATTACTAACGACTGCAGAGAACTTACAAGTACAAGTTGGAGTGGCAATATAACTCCCTTTAGACTCTGGCGTATCTGCTGGGACTCCCAATAGTTATGAAAGCGAGTCCATACTGGGAGACGATGAAGTCGCGACGACGCGAAGTGGCACCCTTTCATGTTGCCAAGACCGCGGCTCTGCGCGCCCGCACGTCACAGCCCGCAGCTATCAATCGACAACGAATTTACCATTCCAATACTCTGCGCTTGCACCCCTCCCCTCTTCACGACTCATCGCCGCGTTATACGCTCACACAGTCACAATGCCAGAAATAACCCCCCTCGCAACCCTCTCCCCGCCCTCCACAACCCGCACCTGGCTCTCCTCCCCCCACCCCACCCTCCCCTTCCTCGCGACCGCCTGCTCCGACAAAACCGTCAAGATCTACTCCCTGACCTCCTTCACGCAACTCAGCACCGTCGCCGGCGGCCACAAACGCAGCATCCGCTCCGTCGCCTGGAAGCCCGGGTCCGGGCCTGGCGGGCCGGGGAAGGAGGGGATCGGAGAGAGTGTGCTGGCCACGGGCAGTTTTGACGCTAGTGCGGGGATTTGGAGGCGGTGGGAGGGGACTAGCGGGTTACAGAGTGGTGCGGGTACGGATGGGGAGGAGAAGCAGGAGGTGGACTTTACGCGGCAGAGGCAGGAGGAGGATGAGGATGAGGAGTGGCGGTTTGCGGTGATCTTGGACGGCCATGATTCCGAGATCAAGAGTCTGGCGTTCAGTCCCGTGTCGCCGTTGCTTGCGACCTGCAGCAGAGACAAGAGCGTGTGGATCTGGGAGGAGCTGGAGGATGATAATTTTGAGACTGTCGCTGTGTTGCAGGAGCATGAGGGCGATGTCAAGTGTGTGGCTTGGCATCCGGATGAGGAGTTGCTGGCTAGTGCTAGCTATGATGATACGATCAGGTTGTGGAGGGAGGATATTGATGATTGGGCTTGTTGCGCGAGGATTGATGGGCATGAGGGCACGGTGTGGTGGGTCGAGTTTGAGGGAAAGCAGAGGGCGGGACTTGCGACACAACAGGGCGATTTGAACGACGAGCAGAAGACGCTGCTACAGGAGAGGGAGAAGGCAGGGCCGAGACTGCTGAGCTCGAGTGATGATCTCAGCATCAGGATATGGAGGAGGATTCCGAACGAAAGGCAACAGGCTCAGGTGGGCAAGCCAAAGATTCCAAGCATCATCAAATCCAACAGTATTGAGGAGGACTGGTTCGAGGAGGCAAGATTGCCAAGGGCGCATGAGAGGGCCGTCTACGCCGTCTCATGGAGCAAAGTCACAGGTAGAATCGTCAGCACTGGAAGCGATGGCAAGATCGTCATCTACGAGGAGCGATGGAAGGCTGCTCCAACAGACTCGAACGGCGACGCCAATATGGAGAACGGCAATACAGGCAATGGGAGCTTGACCGAATGGGTTGTCTTGGCTGAGTATGAGAACGCTCACGATGTGTTTGAGATCAACCATGTGTGCTGGGCCAAGCGCGCCGACAAGGGCAAGAGGAGCGATGACGAGGAGGTCGTCGTCAGCACGGGCGATGATGGAGAGGTAAGAGTGTGGACGATTGATCCATGATAGACCTACGAGACTGTTTGTATCGACAAGGCAACGACTATGGCATGAAACAGTGATCGAAACGCTGGCGGGGATACCGACAAGACATCCAATGAGGCATACAGATTTCGTCCGGATACCACTTCGTCAATAAATTGTATTGACCGGCGACCAGTACTGTTGTGCACAGAAGTCAGGAAACCGGTATCGGTATTCATAATAACCGTTGGATACACCACTTGATCCTGTCGACCGGATTCGACGTCCTGGCAACGGCGGCTATAGAAATGTGCCGGTGCACAGTCGTGCACAGTTAGAGCTCAGGAATTGATCGTCGTAAGAAAGGCATACTGGAGATGGATTCAATATATGGCCAATAGAAGCGTCAAGTAATATACAAAACAGTCGAGAGGCTTGTCTATTGGATCCAGCCACCCCCAATTTGTTCCCCCTTTTGCGAATCCCGCCAATGGTAGTGGAGCCGAAACAAGGCTGCAGAAACGGGGCGAAATTCTCCATTGCAAACCGAGATTCGCCAGCAAGGGGTAGATTGTTCGGCCTGTATAGAATGAAGGCGTACGGGGCTGTTGTGAGGCGGTCGTAAGGCTGGGTGGCAGGGAGGAAATGGCCGGTGGGGAGGACGTTGGGTCTCGGCCAACGGTTTCATGAGCCCAATCTTGCGCCTATTTGCAGTTGGAGATTCCTTCATTGACAAGAAGCAAAAGCGGAGCGATGGTTACGAATCGAATGGCGCGGCGAAATGTGTATAGCAATGCTTAATAGCAAGGCTGGAGAGCTGAGTAGGGAAGAGGCGTCGTGCGTGTCATCAACATGGACAGCCCTGTACCTGCATTAAGCCACTTCGTTTCGACGCACGGTTCAGCGCCTAAGCTGGAAATAGGAGATAGACAGGGGCTTCCGCATGGCTTAAGCTATTCTATCAACCTAGAACGTCGCTTGAGCCTTGAGAAAGATGGCCCAAGGCGTTGCAATCTACCGTCTTTAATAAGAACCCCTATTGATTGATATTCCCCGCAGTGAGCCAACTTATCGAAGCACGTTTGTGCCCGCAAACGGCTTGGATCAGGGCGCCGTATGACCAGCTGCGCCTTATGGTCTCAGCATGCTACTGCATCAGCGCCCCTGGTAAATACTTACGTGGACCCAATGCAAGACGGACGTCGCACGGCATCCTTTTGGTTAATCTGAATCTACTCCCTGTTACAAGCAGCCACTCAAGTCCTAGTCCGAAGACCGAAGGGACAATCATCTCGCCTCTCTCCTGCCTAACAAAACACATTCCTCGACTATCCCTCGCGACTCGCCCTTCTTTACTTGGAGACTCCCACTTCATTCGCTCTTTACCCAAAGAATAACTGTCACTACTGTTGCGCATCACTTTTTGGGCAGACGTACGCCTCGATCTTTCCAGCTTTATAACCGTCAATCGTCTCTCCCTTTGTTTCTGGTTCAATACCGAAAGCGGCTTTGTTTGGGACGGCATTCTGCTTCTTGCAGCGTTTTCTCTACTGCGACACCAAGCCTCGAAAGACACCCGGTTTCAGCAACTAGCCGTTCGAAAGTCGCCTTTGCAAAAGTAAATCCACTGCATTTCCAAGGCGGACGCGGGAGCTTGCGCTTTTCTGCTTGCTTGTTTTTATTGCCTGGTTCGAAAGTCGCCTTTGCAAAAGTAAATCCACTGCATTTCCAAGGCGGACGCGGGAGCTTGCGCTTTTCTGCTTGCTTGTTTTTATTACCTTTGGTGAGACACTGCAAGCACCCGTCTGTTGTGAATCTACACAGTTGGGCGTGCGTTCCTCCTTGGTTCACCTGCTGATTGGGTTCAGCTGATCAGGAGCCTTACACTTCCCGCGCGGCGAAACTAGACTTATACGCCCTACTTCTAATCTTAATTTATTCGGCAGAGGATTGCTCACTGCAATCCTAAAATCAGGGATCAGTCAGCCACCAGGGGCTGAATCCGCAGAGCCTCAAGAGAAATGGAGTCAGGCTCAGGAAACAGACAACGCAATGCTTCAATCAGCGATATTGCACCAGGTAGCCCGGAGTTGCAGAGGGAAAGAGGGAACATGATGAGCAACACGGCTACAAGCGGAACAAGGGATGGAACTGGAAGGCACGGGGCCAGCATGGCTCTGCCATCGCATACCAAAAGACCAAGCGAGCATAAGGCAAGGATCGCTTTCAACTACATGCCAGCCACAAGCCAATATTCTCCTATCGAACCCACATCTACCCCTGAACCAACCAGACGCAGCGAAATGGACATATTCAATGATCTGCTGCTACAGCTTGAGCAACTCTCCGGGCATGAGCCACAAGATCTAGTACGGATATACGAAAACGCCGCTCTCTTACCGCCAATCACGCACGAGTCTCTAGCAGAGCTTGATATTGCCAGAATCATCAACAACCCAAAACTACGCCACGATGTCAACTTCGACCGAGAGCTGCACTTCAGACCCAATACTGATGGTCCCAGAGGCAAACAAAAGCAAAAGTCGGCAGAAGAGTACTGGACTGCGCTGGCCGCAGAGTTGAAACTGTATCTCCACATTGGTAAGGAAATACTCACATGCAACAATGCGGCTGATGCGGAATACTGGGAACGGATGATGCTGGCAAGTCAGAAGCGCATGCCCGGCATTTTCGAAACCATCAAGGAGGTACTGAAGACGCTCGTGCCAGAGAAAGACCAGGCAAGGGTGATGGAAAAGCTTGATGTTCCCATGATTATGCAGGAGATTGGTAAGGGCGTCTTCGACCTAATGGATCTCGCCACGTGGCTTGCGAAACTACTCAAGGATCACTGTGCACCAATGCGGGATGAGTGGATAGATCAGATGGTCACGAAAACACAGCAAGGCGTACAAGAGGGTTCTCAGCAGCGGATAGTTGGCGGTCTCAAAGAGTTGCTGGGCATTCTTGAAGCGATGAAGCTGGTTCGTTCGGAGCTTTCTCCTGAACCCGATCACATGCTAACTCTCCACAGGACGTAGCCAACCACCAAATCCGCCATCTGCGAGGCTTGCTCATTGAAGACACCGTCAACTTTCAGCAACGCTACCACTTGCACCGCATGACCTACGGACGCCTCAATATTTCACGCTCGCTGAAATGGTTCGAGACAGAAACCGTTCTCCTGCAACACAAATGCACCTCGCCCGACCAGATCTTCACCACCGCCCTTCTCCGCCTCCTCCTTAGCGACCGCCCCGTCAACCGCTTCTACGAAACGTTCCAACTCGACGCCGAACGCCTCAAATCTCTCCGCACCGACCTCCACAACCACATCCACCTCCTCATCTGCGGCGACGTCTTCGCCGACCTCGTCCCCAACCAGACATCTCCCCAACTCCTAGCGCAAGCCCAACACCAGCTCCGCGCAACCCTCGCCGACATCGTCGGCGAATCCCGCCGCTTCGAAGCCTCGCTCGGCAACATCGCCGTCGAGATCGTGAGGCTGGCACTCCAGCTCTCAGGCGAGCAGGACTGCTACAACGCGGATATGGTCGAGCACGCCGAACGCCAACTGCGCGTCGACCTCAGCGTCGGCAGCATGGCGTTCCGGAACCACGCCAACCGCCTCGTCGAAACCCTCGGCCCCCAGCTCTGCGACAGTGAAAGGCAGAACCTTAAACTTAGCGTTATGGCGCTGCATGAGACAATGATGCCGCCGGTTGCGACGCCGTTGTTTGGCTTGGTGGGTGCGGGCCCGGTGCCGGTTAAGGAGGACCAGGGGCCGTTGGATGATGTGTGTCGCAGGATCACGCATTTGGCGGTGCTGCATTGGCATATTTGGTCGCCGTTGGTTTATTGCGCGGAGTTGCAGCAGCAGCAGGATGCTCTCGCTTGCGATGAGGCGGACCCAGCGAAAAGGAGCGCGACGAATTCTCCGGTTCAGAGTGAGAATGTGGCGCATACGCACACTGCTATCTCTGTCGCGGGTGTGCAAAGCTGAAAGACCTCCACTTGGGGACACAAGCATCACACAACATACGAGCTATGATCGCGACATGGGATTATTGCTAGTGGGTAGAGTGCTATTGAGCTTTGGGTCGTGACACTACAGCATCACGGTCACAGCCATGGGAAGCCTGGCGTCTCTCGGGACGGAGTATAGCCTGTGGGCGGTTCTAGGCTGATTGTACACTTGTGCATAACATCCTTTCCTTGATTTATTGTTTTAGTTGGCATATTGATACCCCAAAGCGTGGACATTGGGATACTGGCGTACACGGGTTAGCAGGGTTGGGAAAGAAGCAGTATTGTTGCATTATCGGCATTGGTTCGACGGTCTTTCTAATACCATGCTGTTTCCAAGTAGCTCAAAAAAGCAAAACAAAATATCCATCATCATTCGAGTGTTTGCACCCTGCATGTGCTTGCTATTCCTTCCTCGTTGCGCACGGTAGAGCTGCTGGCAACTGCCACAACCGCCCCACAAGATCTGATACGAACCATCTCAGCAGCCAGAGGACAGTGCAAACAGGGCGAGCTCGAACGCTGACTGCCCGTGAGCATCATACATGCACACAGCGTCATGCTGGCACCCATGTTGTGCTTTCCTCTAAGGTTCAAGCCAAGCGCAAACATGCGTACATGCACGATTATGTATGGACA
This sequence comes from Zalaria sp. Him3, assembly GCA_027923365.1. Lineage (NCBI taxonomy): Eukaryota > Fungi > Ascomycota > Dothideomycetes > Dothideales > Zalariaceae > Zalaria > Zalaria sp. Him3. Next base: position 134,908 of record BPUN01000026.1, read on the forward strand.
GTACATGCATGTCTGTACCTCACTGACGCACTCGTGCCTTCTGACCAACTGCCGTCACCCACCTTCGGTAAGGTAACCGCTTGCTGGCTACGTCCCGAAAAAAGACGAGGCTGCCCCGTACATACAGTACAAGGGTGGAACCGAACGCCGGTCACGGAGCCGCACCCGCGCGTTTGCTACGGTCCAGTATTAGCCATACATGTAAGTTAGCCATCCATATCAAGGCCCGTTTCTAGCCGACTTTCCCGTCCACTATCCAGCCCACCAAGACATTCACCTCGAGCTTCCGGAAATAAGTCGCCGTCTCCACAGCGCTGCGTAACAAGCATTTCGTCGCAGAGCTTGTTTTCCACTCTCGAATGAGTTCGGCACTTGTGATTCGCTCGCTGGATGTTTTGGCGTTTGTTTGCCGCGTGGGACGCGAAGTCGGACCACCCCCACGTTCTTGGCGACATGATGATGCACGACCGACGATGAGATCATTTCCATCCACTCTGCTTGCGATTGCATCTGCCGGAGATGGCGGATGCGGCTGCAGCGATCGAGGATCACGATGATGATATCCACATGCATGTTTCGATTCGGATATTTCAAGGGACATTCCCATTGAACCGCTGTTTCTGCTCTTTTCCTCCTGGATATAGATTACACACCTGCTACAATTTCCTACATTGCCCTTATATCTCAATTGGATCATTGCAGGTAGCAGATTCCCTACGTACCGCTCTCGTCGACTACCTTAGATAAGACAGTGCATACATCTGTACACCGTACACCTATAACTCCAGAGACACCCTAGAGACAGACACCTGTCAAAAGCTACTAGAACGAACCAATCGGTTGAGACATCACTCTGTAAAGAGTAACCAGACACATCATGGATACCAAAGGACCAAACCCGAAGATCAGGTCCACGCCTCAATACGCCGAGTACCAGCGCGAGGCGTTCTGGGCTGATAATGAGGGCAAGGTTATGCCATTTAACACTGGTAAGCTTATCCCATTCTACTTGATGATGCCAATTGGCTTCTCTACCACGCCCTCACGACCACCAAACCCATCCCTTTCTCCTTTCTCCTCCCTGCCCGATTCCCAATCTCCACCATATCCTCCAACCCACCTCCAACCTTCATTACACACTCCAACCACCCCACCTAACGCACCCCACAGACCCCGGCGCCCTCGAACAGCGCGCCAAAGAAAAACTCTCCGAAGGCGGCTGGTACTACGCCTCCTCCAACGCCGGGCAATCGACCACGCACCTCGCGAACCGGCAAGCCTTCTACCGCCACCGCATCATCCCTCGCATGCTCGTCGACACCAACAAGCGCGACACCGCCTGGGAAATCTGGGGCCACAAGACGTCCGCGCCCATCGGCTTCGCCCCCATCGGCATCAACAAGATCTACCACCCGCACGCCGAGATCCCGGTCGCGACGGTGGCGAAAGAGCTTAATCTGCCGTACTGCCTCAGCACGGCGGGGAGCACGAGTATTGAAGACGTGGGCGCGGCGAATGGCGCGGGCACGAGGTTTTTCCAGCTCTATATGCCGCACGACGACGAGCTGACCGTCAGCCTGCTGAAGCGGGCGGTGGACTCGGGATTTACGGCTTGCATCCTGACGGTTGATACGTGGCAGCTAGGGTGGCGGCACGACGACGTCGCGCACAGCAACTATGCCTTCTACCACGGCATCGGCGCGGATCTGGGGCTCACGGACCCGGTGTTTCAGAAGCGGTTGAAGGAGGCGGGGATCGATCCGAAGACGCAGCCGAATGAGGCCGGCGCGAAATGGATTGATAATGTGTGGCATGGTCGCGCGCACGATTGGAGTAAGATGCCGTGGTTGATCAAGACGTGGAAGGAGTTGTCCGGCGGGAAACCGTTTGCGATCAAGGGGATTCAGAGTGTGGAGGATGCGAGGAAGTGTGTTAAGGTTGGGTGTGATGGGATTGTTGTTTCCAATCATGCTGGGCGGCAGGTCGATGGCGCTACGGCGAGTTTGGATGCGCTGGAGAAGATCGTCGATGGTACGTTCTTTCCCATTCCCTTCCTTTCCCATTCATTGTCCCTTTCCTACGTTCCCCCTTTCCTGCCTGTCTCCTGTTGTCCTTCAGGGATTCGAAGACAGAGACTAACACCAACCCAGCCGTCGGCGACCAAACCTACATCATGTTCGACAGCGGAATCCGAGGCGCATCCGACGTCGCCAAAGCCCTAGCACTCGGCGCCAAATTCGTCTTCATCGGCCGTCTCTGGGTCTGGGGTCTTTCCATCATGGGCGTGCATGGCGTGCGCCACGTCATGAAATCGCTGTTGGCTGATCTGGACATCTTCATGAATGTGGCTGGCTTCCAGAGTATTGCGGATATTCAGGGCCATAGGGAGATTTTGGAGAGTTTGCCTAAGCAGTATGGGTTGATTGCTGAGAAGAGTAAGTTGTAAGAGGGTAGGTTTGGAGAAGTGGCTGGAGAGGGTGAGGGGACGTAGAATGAGAAGGCATTGAGGTGTGCTTTACCTATGACAAGATACGATAAATGAACAGCGTGAACAAGGATGGATATGTTCGGATGACTTGTGCCATTCGGTGAATGAAGAAGACTTGTGGTGGACTTTGCAAACGCTGCGTGAGGCGCAGACCTATCTTGCACGACTCGTCCATCGAGAACGGCAGATGATGTTCCATGCATCATGATGTATATGTACGACCACCGGCTCGCAGTACCGGATATCAGCATACGCGCTTGCTGATGCTTTCCATTCGATGTGGGTATCCGTCCAGCCTGGCGCTCGAACGGAGTAAACGCGGCCAGCTTTGTGCTGACTGGCCGCCCCATTTCACTCAATAGACGCGGGCCGGGTCATTCAAGGTGGGACCAATCGCTAAGTTGAGGCTGATCACGACCCCGGGAAATGAACCGGTGGCTTCTTGTCCGATTGGGTGTTTGTGGATGTTTGTTGATGAAAGTCAAGTAACGCTACACCGGTGATGAATTCGCCGGCCTGGTGGTTATGGCCAAATCGAAGACGAGAGTGCAGAAAGCACTTGTCGAATGAGACTTCATTTGTCGGAACTTCTGAGCCAGGCACAGGGTATTCAAGCCCACCATGGGGGCTTCGGTAGCCTGGGAACACGGGTGCAAAAGCTGGACATACACTGCAAGTACCATTAGGTTCGATTCGTAATGTTGAGACGCAGATAGCTTTCCTGGTCTTTGCCTGGCTTGGATGACCCGCGCGTCTGAATATCCTCCGATGGTGTGTCAGTGCCTGTGATCAGCAGTTTAGGATGGTCAGGAGTTTAGCTGAACCAGCCGGCAAAAGCCCGAACAGTAGAGAACACAGTGAGAGTAGCACAGGAAGAACAAGGAAGTAGGGAGAAAGGGCCGCCCCTGCAAAGGCAAATTAATGGAAAAGGGGTAGTTCACCCCACGTAAGAACACCGACAGACTAGTAGAAGGCTCGCGTATCAAGATCGGAAAAGCTGTATCTGAATAGCATATGCGATCATGCGGACCAGTGCCTTAGATCGGCATCTGCGCTTCTATGTGTTTTTAGTAGTCTCATGCCAGTATCCGTAAATCGGATCAATAATGTGAGGCGTGTGCCGCGTGATTTGCGTATATAATTCGTTCTTAAGGCTGGCTAAGTAACGCTCGAGGTTCATTAACCCATCGCTCCATCGCAGCACTAGAGTTGTTACACTTGGAGTTTTTAGGCGGTCTAATAAGATTGAAAACTAATTAGCTCGCGGTGCCACTAATTGTACTTAGTGATGAGGCGCAGAAGGTTAATAGAAGGCGCAGAAACAGCCCGCCCTGCGTCCACTTCGACCTAGACTAGTCGGTTATAGACAATACACATTCTGCTTGTTTACCTAAAGCAGCGGTAGCGAGTCAAGCGGTGGGCTGTCACGTTATGTAACAGTGTGTGGACAGTATGGGTCGAAGCTGCCGCGGATGTACGTTCGCTCGTGCGATGTGTTACACAGCATGCAAGCGGGCATGCACGCGGCGTGAACGTCGTTGAACCTGAGCGCCGGGCCGGCGATAACATATTTCACTGCGGCAATGGCATGCCGTGCTTGGTCTTATAGGAGGTGAGCGTGGTACCGCCTGAATGTGTAATTGGCAGGTCGCCTGAACAAGAGGGGTGAGAACGATGGGTGGCGTTATACGCGCGCTGGCGCTTGCTTGTGATAGGGATCTTACGACTGAGGGTGCGACCAGAAAGACTGCTTACAAGGCCTATCCTGGGCATGGAGGCGCTGATTGCCGCTGCGGAGACTAGAAAGCGTCAAGAGAAGATCGTCCATCTTCTTCACGTGGCTGTCTTGGTACGAGGCTCAACCCGCGCTTGGCAGATGTTCGGCCAGTGGAGAGAATTAGAAACGCGACCAAGTCGTCTCTCCAGGCTGAATCAGGCTGGAAAAGACCGACTTCATGTGCCGCTGTCGTCAGATGGCGTATTTAAGACAGGGCGCTTACGCTCTGCGGCCTGCCGAGTTTCGCGCTTGGTGATATCGCACGAGCGATGAGCGCTTAGTGGGAGATGGATGCATGCATGGCCAACTGAAAGCATGGCGCGGCACAGCTGAGCCTAAGCGATTGGTGCTTCTCTGGCAGTAAAGCAAAGGGAAGAAAAGGGGGTGTAACAGCTAGCAGACTGTGGCTTCAGACGTTCGGGATGCGAGATGATGCATCGGTGGTAGATACATGTACGTGTAAGATAGCTGTAGTAGTAGGTAAACCTGGTAAGGTATGCCGGAGGAGCAACCTGGAAGGTACCTATATACCTATATCGTAGGAGGAAACCGTAGGTAAAGAAGGAAGGCGCGAATAGGCGCCCATGACGAGCAAACGGGCGTTTCTACGGTACATACCGTATGTACCTGTACCTATAAGGTAGGTAGGTAACGCCCGGCGTCCAGCTGCAGGTGGTGGATGTGGGGTAGAGTGGCGCTAAACCCGCCAGGCGCGGAACGTGGTGCACGGGCGTCGGATACGCGCTCTAAACTGGAAGCCGATTGACGCTCGTGGCTTCCGTCGCGGCTGATGGACCGGATCGCACCTGCTTCATTCACTGTAACCGCCGCACATGTACCGACCACATGCCTACCCTCCTTTCCACTTTGCTGTGCCTCCTGTTCCCACCCTACCGACGTTCATTCTGCTTCTACTCTCTTCCTCCTGCAATCCTGTACACTCGCTATACCATCATCTGTATATATCTTACTCAGTATATCTTATCGCGTACCTCTGCATCTCTAGTCCAGCTTGCGCGCATCGTTGACCGCAATACCCAACTTAGCCGACCAGCTGTACCGCAAACCACCTTCACCCCCCTCATAAGCAGACCGCCATTTCTCTGTATGCTCGTGTGTATTGTATAGAACCGGCGCAATCGGGAACACCGAGGAAAAGAGTGGATCCGGCTTCCGTTCATGCGATTCACAATACCGCTGCAGCCGAATAAGCGCGCGTGTCATTGACTCCTTTGCGACAGTCGCGGATATAGAGCAATCTCAAGTATACAAGACGCTTGTTGTAGCGCAACCATCATACACCTTACCCGCTTTGAACATCATGATTCCGGAAGACCAAAACGTTCAGTCGGCAGAGCCGCCGGCGGATACAGACCCTGGCAGTGTAACCGCAGCCGCCAAGTCTGTAAACGGTAATCATATCTCACCACCTACCAAGATCAGCTCCTTTCGCTCAATCAATGGCTCGTCGGCAGAAGTGCATCATGAACGTCTATCGCCGAAAGAGAACGGAGATGGACCGGTTTCTGTCCCTTCCCAAGATCAGAAACAACAAAGGCAACCGCATACAAATGGCGCAAATGGAGGGGTTAGAAGCCCGCCACGCTATGCAAAGATCTCCCCTCGAATCCCACACGAGGATCCAAGACAAGAACAAGACTCTGAGCGGCAACAGGAGCGACACGTCGGAGTAAAGCGACGACGTTCTCTCGAATCGTACAGGGCACTAGACCATGCACAAGTGGCGCAATCCCAGGCGGCCTCTCCTGAATACGAATTAACACCAAAGAGAAGGCGCCAGACAGGCGGTCCAGATTCTGAAAGAAACTCGTCCGAACAACACCGCAGGTATACCTATCCTGAAGAGCATTATACCAGGTAAGACGGCCATTCCTCATGAAGCAACCTACTCCTGACTCAAACTGCGTACTATAGCCGAGATGCTTGGTTTGAAGTGCAGCCGCCTACGCAGCGTAGTGGGGAACAGCGCGTGGTGGAGCAGCTCAGAAGAGATCCTCGAGACCGTGATCTGCAGAGTGAGCCTGGAGCTTTCGGTAGAGCTTCACAACAGCCATCGGTTGCAGAGACTGAGCAGTATGCTTCCAATATGCAGGAAGACCATCGAAGAGACGACAAGATATCTCGCAAGAGGATCTTTACCAATCGTGTGAAAACAGGATGCCAGTAAGTGCACCAATAAGGATTATTATTTTGACGTGACCTGACTTCCTGGGCAGCACATGCAGATACCGGAAAAAGAAGTGTGATGAAGGGAAACCGTTCTGCACCAATTGCCTAAAGGGAAATTTCGAATGCCGAGGCTATGGGCCAAAGTCTGCTGTGAATGACCCACCTGGAGGTGTGACGAAGGGGATCAGGAAGAAGACACAGCAGAAAGGCCAGCAAGACCCTACAGATTACGAGCCGTCAGTAGAGCCCCAGGCACTGAATCACGATCACCTCCCGGTTATGGGCCCGACAGGTAGTGGCAAGTATGTAGTGCTGACATCTAGGAGCAGCGCACCCCCGCGGCCGATGCTAGAATGGGTCAACGGTCAGTTAGTCGGCCAATCCGTACCACCTCCACCTGATCCACGCTATAGAGGCCCCTACGCCGAACCAGTGCGGTACATGCACGTTGACGCTCCCCCTCCGCCCTGGTCCGAACCAGGTCAGGCGCCCTACCATCCAGGAATCCTCCTACCGCATCCCGAATTCCGTCGCATACCGCCCACATCCTCCCCAGAATTCTCGCGCCACTCCACCTCCCCCGAAGCATTCCGTCGCCCCGGTCCTACAGACCGCTATAACACCACCGGACCCCCAACCAGCGGCATCTCAGCTTCCAGTCCGCCCTCCAACTCCACCTCGAGCGGTAGTAGCGGCAGCGCTATCAAAATCATCGCCAACCCAACCTCCCTGCACGCCGTCCACCTCGCCTCCTCAGCCCTCTCCACCAACAGCGCCGACCTAACCGAGAAAGAGAAAATGCTCTTATCCCGCCCCTTCCGGCACTACGAAGACGCCTCACTAATCGAAGACCGGGACCAGTGTCGCGAGGCCGTAAAACGCTTCAACGAGATCTCGCGACACCCCTCGCAAGCCGACTTCCGCGCGCACCTGTTCCGCGAGATCGTCGAACCGGCCCGGTTACGTGAGGTCTTCCTCCGTTCGGGCGAGAAGCATCCGGTCGGCAGCTCTGGCGCGAATGTGGTCGTTGAGGCGCCCTTCGAGGCCGAGTATGGGTATAATATCCACCTCGGCGATGACGTGGTTGTCGAGAGCGGGTGCAGGTTTTTTGACGCTGCGCTTGTTAGTATTGGTGATCGCTGTATTGTGGGACCGGGGGTTAAGTTCTGCGCGAGAGGCGTGCCGCTGGATAAGGGGTTGCGGCAGGGGAGTTTGGGGGTTTGTACGGCCAAGGAGATCGTGGTTGATGAAGACTGCTTCTTGGGTGCCGATGTGGTGGTGTGTGGCGGGGTGCGGATTGGGAGGGGAAGTGTGGTTGCGGCCGGGTGTGTTGTCAGTCAGGTGAGTTGGGTCATGGGCTCATGGGCAGTTCCCTTTTCGGCTGAGCTGGTGCAGGGCCTGAAGCGAAGGGGATGTGTATGGCGTTATGCTGACGCATTGCAGGATGTGCCCCGCGATGTCCTGGTCGCTGGAAACCCAATGCGTGTTATTAAAGGCATAGCCAGCAGCAGCAGCCGCACCAACGGCGATACGCGCGACGACACTCGCGACACTAAACCCAGGTTGATCACTATCGATGGGCGCTGAATGGACATGCACCTTGTTCCCCCCTACACTGATTCGAGCGGCAAACAACCACCCTACGATTACCACTGATTACATCTGAAACCGAAGACGAGAGCGAAGGCAGGGCCTTTGGATTATGATAATGACGACGTTCCGATATGAGTGTTACGATACGATATGATAAATACAATAGGGATGAGGATAATGGTACAACGGGATACAGGGGATATGATCTATATGATCTATATGATACCAGTTGGAACTCCTGCTAGGTTATGTATTGTATGGTAGCAGGACCCTGCGCGGCGCTTTCTATGTTTGTATTTACGATACCACTCTGCGAATGGATTTTGCCTTTTCTGCTTCTTCTACCGCTCGGTTCCGTCAATCCAGTGCGTAATATCTGTCAGGCTGGCTCGTCTTCCTGCTCGGGGTGCCTCTAACGTGCCCGTCCCCGTCCCAACCCCACAATGCTGAGTTTTCTGCCTTCTTAAAAAACTATCCTCTTTCCCGGCTCCAAGTAGTCCGGCCGCCAGTTATCCGTCCCTGCTCCGAAAGCGACAATGCTACAGCCCGCAATATATCAACATCCCATACCGGGTACGTCGCCCGCACCTGCGCGCTTTGAGCGACGGCTGTGTGCGCAGAACAGCTCGCGAGTGTGTGGGGTGAGTGGGTGCCCGCAAAGACTCCGTCCGTGACGCCCATAGCTCCTAAGCTCTTGCGTACCATAGACGAGCAGGACATATAGCGACGCCTTGGTGAAGGTGATGCCTTTTGGCTTTCATGACTAATCTCTTACTGTCTTGCAGGTCTATTGTCGATGTATGTGTGGCAAAAAAAATGACCTCTGTGAAAGGTGTGGGTGGCCATTACAATAGTCGCCCGTTCTTTTTGCTTCTTACTGACTTTTGTTCTACTCTTGCAGTCTTGTCTGTTTTCCGATATTGGCAACCAGTACTTCTCACATCCATTTTCATCACTGGTATTTGCATCTTGCTGTCTTGCTGTCTTGTAAACCTTGCAACTAGCTCTTGAAGGGGCGTCTTTTCATAGTCTTTCTATTCTTGATTCTCTTGCCCACGGCCCACACGAAACTTCTCCTTCTGTTCCATGCCGACGCCAATGTTGAGAATGAAAGGCGATATAGCTCCCTTTTGGTTTTCTGGGTCCGCAACGCATAGAGAAAGCAAAAAAGAGACTAGCAATATTCCCCCCATTACCTCTGCCTTATCCATCATGGACCTAGGCGCTCAGAATGAATGAAGCAAGCGTGATCGTTGAGCCTGTCGAGACGTAGCCTACGCTTGCCGCTTATGCATTCGGGTCGGAAAAGGAACTAAACCATCGTGGCTCAGATCAATCGCTCAGTAAGGAGCGTATCCGCCACCGCCACGTCCACGACCGCCACGGAAACCGCCACGGTATCTGCGCATTCTATCAGCTTATGTCATTCAGCACACGGGTGAACCGATCAAAACATACCCGCCACCACGAGGCGCAAAAGGCGGGGCGCCGTAACCACCACGGCCGCCACCGAATCCGCCGCCGTATGGGGCGCCGCGACCCCTTGGAGCGCCGCCGCCGCGACCGCCGCCACGACCGCCGCGGTTCATACCCGGGAGGTTGGTGCGCTTTGGCACGACCTGTTCGTGAGTCAGTACGGATCTTCCCAAAACCGTCGCGCTTGCATAAAGCCTGCCAGCAACCGGCGTGCAAGATCGTAGTTTAGTCAGACATACCTTCAAATTCCTCCCCCTAAACACACTCTCATTAAGCACAAGCGCATTACTCACCAACCCCGGCTCCGAAAATTCCACATACGCATACCCCTTCGGATGTCCCGTGAACTTATCCAACAAAATTGTGACCCGATTGATGCTGCCGCAGGACGTAAAGTGCGCCTGGATCTCCTCCGGCGAGGCCCCGTAGTCGACGTTGCCGACGAAGATCGAGCGTGAGTCGATGTCCTCTTTGCTCTCGCGCAGTTCGGAGGACGTGCTGTGCAGCTCGGCTTGCATCTCGCGCAGTTTGGCCGCTTCGGCTTCCATTTCTTGCACGCGCTTTTTCATGGCGAGGATTTCTTCTTCGTCGCCGGAGGCGTCGGCGTCATGGTCCTCGGAGGTGGTTGGGGGAAGCTGCTCTTCTGGCCGCGTGGTGGGTTCGGCTGTGTCGGACATTGTTGCGGTGACGGTTGCGCGGGTGAGGTGAGGGGGATGTGAGGAGTGAGGTTGTTCTGGTGGACTGTCTTAGCTGCGGTACCTGTAGCTCTGTGTGCGTTGGATGTACCCAAGCGAGGTGTCGATGCGTTGGCTTGTTCGTGAGCAAGAGGCCAAGCGCTGGAAGGGGAGGCGGTCACACGTGAAGTGGGAGATGCGCTGTGTGTTATGAATGTGTGGGTGGTGAATGAGTGAGGTGAGGTTGTATGCACTCTGTCTTAAAGGACGCGAGTCTTGAAGCTTCGCTGCGGCCCCGGAATTGAGACAGGCGAGCTAGGCTGCTTTGGGAATGGCGGGCTTTCATATGCAGCTCCCATTTGCGGCTGTGCCAAGGATACCGCGTGGGTGACGACGACGCGCATATGGTGGTATAACGGAGTGCAGCTGGAGCTACCTACATCTGTACGTTACATGCAAAACAAGACACCCATGTGAGAACAATCCATCAATCAGCTGCGTTCTTTGATCAATATAGAACGAGCACCATCATCCTTTGCCAAGATCGCCAAGGCCGCGACCATACTTGTACAGTCGTCCATATACTACCTATAGCTACATTACCCGGTAAGCTCCATATCTCTTACCTCAAGATCGCCACGAAATATCCCATCAAGATCATGCTATAGCACCACTCATAATGATTAATCCCTCCATTTCAGAAACAAACACACACCCCATGACCCTCCCATCATACCTCCCACTCGCTAAAACCCCCTCAAGCCAGGCCACCCCATAATGACATCCCACACCCCCCTCCTCGCCCCCGTCCGATCCCATCCAAGCAACCCCTTTTTCAGCTACCACTCCCCTGACACCGCGAACACTTTCACCGCCCGAACGCGGCGCAGCATCCGGCATTACGTGACCTCAAAAGCCGGGCACTACTTCGTCCTAACCCTCGTCTCGCTGGACGTCACCTGCATCTTCGCCGACTTCATCATTCAGATATTACGCTGCGACGGGCACATCCGCAACCCCGATGCGGAAAAGACATTAGACGCCTTGGGCATTGTCAGCCTGGTATTCAGCTGCCTCTTCATGCTCGAACTCCTCTCCTCAATCTGGGCCTTCGGGCTCCCCTACTTCCGCTCAAAATTCCACGTCTTCGACGCGCTGGTCATTCTCACGAGTTTCGTCATCGATGTTTTGTTGAGAGGTGTTTTGGAGGAGGTCGCGAGTCTGGTCATCGTGTTGCGCCTGTGGCGGGTGTTTAAGATTATTGAGGAGTTGAGTGGGGCGGCGGAGGAGCAGATGGAGGGGTTGGTTGAGAGGGTTGAGGGGTTGGAGAAGGAGAGGGAGGGGCTCGAGAGGGAGAATAGGGGGCTTAGGAGGGAGGTGGGGGAGTTGAGGAGGAGGATTGGGAGGGCTGGGGATGGGGATGGGGAAGGGGGAGGGGAGGTGGTGTGAGGGGATGGACGTGTGTGAGCAGAGAAGCTCATGTTTGAAAGGATCTGGTATTATAACTTGAGCTGGTTTGTATGAAGCCAGAAATCGCTTTTCGTATCGAAGCAGAAGGTCCTCATCTCCTCTTCTTTCTGTTGAGACAGACTTCCGAACCTGCTCCTACAGTACGTAGAAAGCACCAAGCGCAGCAACGCCTCCAACAACCCACTGTCCCGCAGTAACCAACACCGCAGCACCAGTAAACGCCTCTGGCGTCGACGAGGTGGTTGTCGTTACGGACGGCGTCGCCATTGTGCTCGTGACAGCCATGCTGGCGGTTGAGTTCGACGGCACGGTCGAAATGCCGGTGCCGTTATTCCCGGCGATGGCTGGGTTGTAGCCGGCAGGAATAGTGGTTACAGATGTAACAGCAACAGAAGAGGAGCTACCAGGTGCAGTAGTGGTAGAAGTGTAAGCCGCGAGCGACGAGGTGGCTGTGTCTGTGCCGGCCGCTGCAGTAGGAAGAGTAATAGTGACACCAGCACTACCGCAAAACTGTTGGGCAAACGCGAGGGTTTCTGGAAGTATTGTTAATCGTGTTACCAGAGGAGTAATTGAAGTAACGTACTCGCTTGATCGGCGGCACTGCAGGCCGTTGAAATACAGGTCTGGACGCTGGCCAGGAAGCTGGTGGCTGAGCAGATGCATTTGGCGTCGGTCACAGCGCAGCCGGTGGCGCCGATGGCATTGGTGGCACATGACACCTGCAGGACATTGTCAGCTTGTGCCATGCTGCGTGTAGAAAGAGAAAGGAACGCTGACGTACTGCACATGATGGTAGGCCGCTGAGGCTTTGTGCGAGAGCGCTGGTGGCTAGGGCGAGTGAGGTGAAGGTGACCGTTGTCTTCATGGTGGAGAGAGTGTGGTAGGATGTAGAACGAGTGTGTAGATGACTTGAGCAGAATGAAACACTGCGATAGAAAACGCGATTTTAAAGCGTGAAGGAGAAGGATGGAAAGACAGCTCTAACAGCAACTAACTGACGTGAAGGACAAGTGAAATCAGAACCCCTCGCGACCGGCACACCCCTACCTTAAGTACCCAAGTCCTACGAACAGGTACCGTAAACGAGCGAGCCGCCATCCCGTGACATTTCTGCTGAATTTCGTTCAGTCACAGCGGCAGCAAGCCGCAAATGCGCCATCCGCCAGCCATGAGTGTGGAGGGCGTCCACACAACGTCTGGAATGCGGACGTTGCACAGAGACGGGACAGTCGATGTGCGGTCGCGTTTCTGACATGTGGCCGGGCCAACCATTGCATGGATGCTGCAAGGGGTGCAATATTGACTTTCATTAATCAGCCGCTGAGCCGTCGCATCGTTTTCAGTCCAACAGCAGGGGCATTGTCCTGTGGGCATTTGAACATAAGGTAGTTTTAGTGAGGGTGGTATTGAAGTATTGAAAGCTTGTAGAGGGCAGCTGGACGGCAGGCCCAGATCGTGACCACAAGCGATGGCGTCGCGACTTGGCAGCTGTACATCGTCACCTGCAGACTCTCATGGGCCAGATCTGGAAGACAGTTTGTGGGCTGCATCCAGATCTGGAGAAGCACGTTTGAGGGTTACCGAGGTCACGGATGCCATCTCGTGCATGCAGGAGATCTAATCTGGGTAGTGCAGCCGACTGTCTGTGAATAGAAGCTTTGCCTTTGGACGAAGTGTCGAGTCATGCCTTGCAAGACGAGTCCTCGTTTTTGTGTCTGGCATTGCGCTTGATGAGGTAGCGAGTATATCCAGCAGTATATGATACATTTGCCCGGCGTTCTTCTGGGTCCGATTAGAAGATGCGCCGAATTGGATGCTCTTCCTTCCCAATAAACAACATAACGTACATTTCCATTCCTGGAAGGCATATCTCACGCCTCCACCTCCTCCCCATCCTCATACCACCCCAAATACTTCGCCAAATAATCCCCCGTCAATCCCAAAGTAACAGCCCCGCCAGTAAACCAAACCCCATTCCTAAACCACCACCAACAATCCGCCACACTCTTCAACCTGACCCTCCAAATCATCCACGCATTCGCCAACAAACCCCCACCCACACTGCCCACCCAGAACAGCGGCCCAGCCCCCACGGCCGCGCCCGCCACTCCCAGCAATCCCGCCTGCACAACCGCCAACCCACTAAGCACAATCTTAGTCTCCGCATCATGCTTCAGCGCAATACTCTTGATCCCGGCCTTGACATCATCCCTGATATCCATGTGCGCGTAGATCATATCGTACAGCACCGTCCACGCGATATTCGAGCCATACAGCGCCGCCGCAGCCGTGAGCGCGGCCTCCTGTGCCAGCAAATCGACTCCCAGCGCCGGGAAGCCGAGGAAGGCGCCCCAGGAGAACGTCAGCCCGAGCACGAACTGCGGGTAGTACGTCACGCGCTTGGCGAGCGGGTAGGTGGCGACGAGCAGGAGTGACGGTACGGCGTAGGGGAAGCAGGCGAGTGGGAATTGCAGAAGTACGGCGAGTCCGGCTAGCAACTGCGCGCCGGTGAAAATGACGGCTTGTTGGGGCGTCACGGCGCGGCGGGCGATGGGCCGGAGACGTGTTCGTGCGACGTGGGGGTCTAGGTTGCGGTCCCAGAGGTCGTTGATGGTGCAGCCGGCGCCGCGCATGATGAGGGCGCCGGAGAGGAAGAGGGTCGAGGTTCCGAGGACGGCGAGGGGGGAGGCCATGGGGGTTGCGAGGGGCGCTGCGAGGAGGGTGCTGAAGAGGCAGGGGAGGAAGAGGTAGTAGGTTCCTGTTGGTTTGTCGAGGCGGACTAGCTCGGCGTAGGGGACCCAGGAGGTGGGGAGGTGGGCGAGGAGGCCGGTGGTCGGAGGGGTGTAGATTGGTGGTGGGGAGGTTTGCGGTGATGGGGGGGTTGGAGCATCGTTTTCGAGTGCTGAAGGTGCTGCTTGTTGCTGTAATGAGGACTGTGAAGTTGAGAGTGCCCTTAAGGCTGTTGACCGTGATAGGCCTGCGGTCCCTCCTATCCGTAGAGCGTTGACGCCACCACTTGGGTGGGGTACATGTCTAAAGCTGCATCTGGAGAATGTCGATAGACGAGGAATGGAGCGTAATCGAGACGATGCGGTGCTACCTTGCCATCTATAAAGAGGTGTGAAAGACATGGCGTGGCCTACGCGTTCGAGCACCTAGATCGTGATCTGCACTTCTCTTAATCTTTCTGCCACTGAATATCGACTATGGATCCACCTACGCTAGAACAGCCAAGCATCAAGCGTGAGGGAGGCCCTTGGAGGCTTTCTTTGGCCTATGAAGGATGCAAAAAGGTCACTTTCTCATCCGGAGTTCCCTCCCGATGTAACTTGGATGAGGCCGGACTCTTTCCTGAATCGCAATTTCTAGGAGGAGGATGGCGGCTGTCCAGTGGAAAAGCTTTGCTGCAGAGTCCCCAGGTTCAATTATGCCTTGCAAAGTCCCTTCCTGGGTGAAGTCGATTTCAAATGTTCTTTATAAGGTACCTCCAGGCTGTATGTAAGGAAATGACGGGAGTTGCGCGAGACGATCACTTTCATGTGCTCGGCATGGGCATGGAGAAAGTCTTGGCTCATGCACCTCGGCCGGGAAACCTCCGCATCCCACCTCCGCGTCCATGTCTGCCTTCCTCTCTGGTACCTCTGCGCCAAACACTATACCACTCAATATAAGCGCTTGCGACGCGCAGGAGGAGTACCTGGAGTTTTGTCGGTCTTTAGCGGGTGAGGTATACCATCAAAACGTTACGCGACACGCTCCACGACCACGCTGCCGACGCCGCCATCTTGAGCTTCGCCCGGCACGGTATCCCTTATATCACCAATCAAGCAGGTCCGCCTGGACAGGACGCAGATTATATGCACTTCACCTGAGGTGAACTAAGCCGACTTCCACCTCCCATCGCTCTTTATCCGTCTCCATCTCCACACTACATGCACTTATCGACAATACACGCGCACGAGCTGCTAGGCGCAACGTACAAGCCATAGAACCTCACAATGCCTGCCCAGAAGCCATAGAACCTCACAATGCCTGCCCAGCGGCCACGCGCATCCTTCGAACCCATAGCACCAGACTTCGATCTGGGTAAGCTCGTCGAAAACAATGACAACTTCCGTTATGTTGACCGGATCTCCTGCGAGCAAATCGACATCCAAGGTCTCGCAGCTCTAGAGAAGCTGATCTTGCTTCACGTCGTGATAGGAGGCAAACCGCTTGTAATCGACAGTTACCAGAACAAGCTAGACCCGTGGACCTTCACACCGAAATGGCTGCGCGACAATGTTGGCGAGAAGGTGGAGCAGTCGCGAAATCTGGGGAGCAAGGAGTACCTGCCTTTGACGATCGGGCATTACCTGAAGAACATGGGGTTGCTGGCAAATCAGTACTTCGAGAATAACCGGAATTATAAGGACAAGGGAAGACAGCGCATCTATCTGAAGGATATCGACTGCCCTCAGGTCTGGCACGACAAGCTAGCTGAGGTGATTCCGGGGAGTTTATTCTACTGGAACGAGAGTACGGGTGAATATGGAGGACCTGGCGCGACTGTGGACCCGACATCTAGTGTTCCAGGCAGAAGGATGGGAAGAGGCATTGCAAGAGCTGGGGATCTAATGAGCAGTCTTCCAGTGGATATGCGCGCGGAAAACATGATGTGCTATATCGGACACGAGGGTACATACACACCAGCGCATCGCGAGATGTGTGCGACACTGGGACACAATATCATGGTCGAGGCATCTGGAGACGTAGGCGAGGATGGAAAGCCGGAGAAGCCTGGAAGCTCTATTTGGTTCATGACAGAGTCCAAGGACCGCGCCACAGTCTCGGAGTACTGGTTATCTGTCCTGGGACATGACATAGAGGTTGAAACGCACTTTGCGCAGCTTTCAGCCTGGAGGAAGGCCCCCTTCACGGTCTACGTAGTGGAACAGAAACCCGGCGATCTAATCCTAATCCCACCTTTAGCACCCCACCAAGTCTGGAACCGCGGCACACGTACAATGAAAGCTGCCTGGAACAGGACCACGGTGGAGACTCTGGAAATGGCGATGCAGGAGGCTCTACCGAAAGCCCGTATTGTCTGCAGAGACGAGCAGTATAAAAACAAGGCCATCATCTACTACACCCTACTCAAATACTCCGGTCTTCTCTCATCAGCAAAACAGCAAGCTGATAGGCAACCGAACCCGGAAGCCGGCTGGCAATTACTCTATAGTCCGAAGATCAGGCAGTTACAGAAGGACTTCAAGCGTCTGCTGGTATTGTATAGGGACGTTCTTCTCTCTGAGATGTTCTCACCTGATGGACCGCAAGAGAAGTGCGAATTCCTGCCTTTCGACAGTAACGTCACCTGTGCATACTGCAGAGGAAACATCTTCAACCGCTTTCTCTCTTGTCCAACATGTACGGATGCGCTAGGTCACGAAGAAGAAGAGCCGTATGATGTCTGTATGGACTGCTACGCTATGGGTCGCTCATGCGGCTGCATCTCTAACCTGAAATGGATGGAGCAGTTCAAGTGGAAAGAACTGGTGCAGAGATATGAGCATTTCCGAAAACAGATTCTTGACCTCGAAGGCAATGTTGTGAATGAGAACACCCTTCTCCCACTTGTGGAGGAACGTAAGAAATACCCAAAGAAGACTCTCGCAGAGGTCTGCAAAGAGCAGCTGAAGCGTCGGCCTTGGATAGACATCAAGAAGCCGAAAGAGGAGCAAGAAGGACAGGAAGAGAGTGAAGAAGAAATCGTGGTGGACGATGAAGGCCGTGTCAAGAAGACTGTCAAGAAGCGGTCGAAGACCTGGCTTAAGAACAACAGTGCGTGTCACGTCTGCTGTCATAGACACCCCAACTGGAAGATGGCAAAATGCACCAATTGTGAGCGGATGTGGTGCTACGGCTCACTCTTCAGGGGCTACGACGCGATGCCATTTGCAATCATGGAAGATCCCTACTGGACTTGCCCGCATTGCCTGGGTATCTGCTTCGTAGGCGCATGTCGCAAAGACCCTCGGCAGAAGCCATATCAGCCTAAGGGCACGCTCCTAGGACACGACACAAAGAAGGTAGCGGACGTACGTAGCGTGGAAGCTCTTGTAGACTTCAGTGTCTCGAATCTGAACTGGCTACGGGATGACGAGAATGCGGCTGAGAGTGCTCGTTTGCGAAGAGCGCGTGAGGAAGCTGAGGCGGCCAAAGAAGGCGCTAGTGGCGAGCTCGATGAGCAGCACTACGTTGAGCAAGATCATATGGATGAACGTATCGATGAGAGTCAGGTCCAATTCGAGTACTCGCCAGATGCTACGCCTGCTATCGACCCCCAACTCGGCGCAAGGTCCAACGCTGCAGTCGATCCAGTGCTGGATCCAGCATTGCAAGACGAGTCCGACTTGGCTCGGGCGCTAGCCCAACAAGTCGACGGCCTACCACCGCCAGCAGCAATGCTCCGCGGTGCCCGGCCCCCACGTAATTCCTCTCCCTTGATAGTAAATGGCGCACCAGAGGGCTACGCACCAGCAACAACCTCCGGCTTCATGGCCCCTCCCGCGCCAATGTACCCCGACCCAAGCGCCGGCGACGGATACCAATACCCCGACCCCACCGAAGGCCGTGCAAACGGCGACGAAGACATCAATGGCTTCAACCCTCACGACTCCATCTCCGACGCTTTCGCGCCACCTGACAACAGCAGAGGCAAGAAACGCAAGGCCGACCCGGACGACATCATCAGCATGACCGTTCCCCGAAAACGACGGGTCACCGAGAACGGAGGCGCAGCAGCGGCAGCAGCAGATCCCCGGCTCGAAGCGACTAAAGAGTTCCAGTTCCAGAAGCAACGGAAGGCCCTCGAGCTGGCGAAGAAGGAGGGGCGCTTCGTAGCTGTGCAAGCAGCCATGCGAGGAAAAAAGAAACTAGTCAGACTGAAAGTGCCCGGGGCGCGTTTAGCGCAGATCCTAGCCATGCAAGCCGCCAAAGCCGCAACCAGTTCGACGGAAGCTGCAGCTGGAGGGCAGCGGGACCCCGAGGACGGCGAGGCCGAAGACACGACTGTCCTGCTGACCAGCGACGTCGCAAAGCCCAAACCCTCGTACAAAAAGCCGTCCGAGAACCTCAACAAGATCCGCGTCCCCGTCGAGCGCGACGAGGATTTCGGCGCCCGCACGGATCGTCGACCGCGCGCGGATGGCAGGAGGCCTGGGAGACCGAAACCGCAGTATGAGGAAGTGGATGTCGCGACGGACGATGAGGATGAGGCGGGCGGCGCGAATACGACGCAGACGAACGGCGATGGTGGTGGTGGTGGTAGGAAGGGTAGGAGAATCTCAAAATATCTGCAGCGCAAACACCAGGACGATCCGGACCTGCCGGACGAACTCCCCAACGAACGGTCCTCGAAACCGCGGAGCAGACCCGTTTCCACGAAAGCTGGGCCGGGGGCGGCGGGGAAGAGACCAGCGGTGCGACCGAAGGCGACACCGCACACGGACGGCGCGATCGAGTTGTCGGACGGCGCGTCGTCGTCTGAAGGGGAGGATGAAGATGCGGATGCGGACGGCGAGGACGTCGTCGCTGGTAGTTCGCGTCCAGCGTCCCGTCCGACGTCGCATCCCCCATCCCGATCTCCACGCGCGCCCTCACACCTGAGCACAGCCCTGACGACGAACGGCAGCAAAGCTACGCCCAAAGCCACCCCCAAAGCCACCCCGACGCCCGCCTCCACAGCGCGTCTAGCCGCCGAAGCCAAGCACATAGCAGCCGCCGCCGCCGCTGCCGCAGCAGAAGAAGAACTCCGTCGCCAGGCCGAAGAAGAAGAGAACAGGCGCGCCAAACTGGCCGCGCTGAAAATGTTCGAGGACGAGATCGCGTCCGCTTCTAATTCCCGCGCTGCTTCGCCTGCTGTTCTATGATACCTCACATCACAGAACCGAACCTCACCGAGGTAGGGCGGTTTGAGGTTTGTTATTGGCAGGGAGGCTGGGAAGGGTGGGGATCTGGTTGGGGATGGGAATGTGGATGCGTGAGGACAAGATGAGATACCCGACAGGTGGTGGTAGCTGTCAGTGGTGTAGATGATTTGCGAAAGCTGGAAGTTGATATATTTGTTTTTGATCGGTTACGTGAGCGAAGGCGATGGTGGAGCGGGCCTGAGCGGGCCGAAAATCTGGTAGGGATGCAAATTGAAATGAAGGGCTCCTTACTCACGTATACCCTGTGGCTCCTTTTCCGCAAGAACAAGGATGATAAGAGAAAATGACATTACTCCATTTGAAACTTGATGTTTTTTTTCAGTCAAGGTTATGAAACTTCCAAGCCTACAGCCTACACCGAATAAGCCTACATCGCCGACCGTCCCACCCGTATTAGGCCCGTCCCTCCCCCCATCTCTCCTTCTTCCCCATCCCCTGCCTCTGCCGCCTCATCGTATGTATTCCATGGTCTCCAGGACCTCCAAGCAACTCCAACCTCCTAATCCTTCCTCAAATCCATCTCATCACTGACCTGGGCATCGACCTCGTCCTGCTCACTCTTGCCCAAGCGACCCCTCTGATGCAGCTCCTGCGGACTCTTGGCATCGCTGTCGTCATCGCTGCCGGGTGACGGTGGACGGCTGTCGCTGAGCACGTTGCGGCGGTTGCGTTGCATCTGTGTTTCCATAGGTGTCAGCAAATCGGGTCACAAACACATGCCCACACTCATCCCGAGCCGACGTAGCCCAACTCAATCCTTCAACGTATTGAATGGGCAAGAAAAGTGAAAAACTTACCCAGCTCTTCACACCCCCAATAAGACCCATAGCATACCCAGCCGCAAAATCACTCTCCCTCTTCTCCGTCCTCGGCGTCTGCAACCCCGACGGTCCCGGAATCTCCAGATGCGGCATCCGATCCTTCAAGCTCAGCGTAGTCGGGCTCTTCGCGCCATCACGACCCTTCGTCGGCGTCTCGTCCTCGCTCCTCTCACTCCTCAGGCCGCGCCTCGACGCAATGCTAGGCGCCGGGGACGACTGTCTGGAGGGCTGCCAGAGCTGGCGGAGCTCCTTGCCCAGCTCTTGGCCCGTCGTGGTCCAGTTTGCGCGGATGGATTCGCGCAGCTCGGTCACGTGGCGTTTGATGTCGAGTTCGTTTTTCTTGAGCCAGGAGATGTTGAGTTCTTGGCGAGAGGTGCCGCGTTTGAGTTGGCGGGCGATGTAGGATTCGTAGTCGCGGACGATTCTGGATGGACGACTGAGTCAGTATTGGTTCGGAGATGGGGATGATAGGATGGGTGGTATGGCTGAGACAGCATTTAGAAGCGGCGGATAGGACATACTTCGTGATAATTCCTGTCGTAGACACGCCCTCGGTACGCTGCGTGACAAGGAACATTCCCTTCTCTTTGACTGGCTTGTAGATATCATCGCCCTCATCGGCACCATAAGGAATGTCGTCATGCGCGACGTAGTCAATCTGGTGTTTTTCGAGGAAATCAACAGTGACAATCCACGGGCAGTCTTCGACAACCTCGTCGACCCATTTGCAGTGACGGACAGTCTCGGCGCGCTCTTTGGCACTAAGGACTGTCAGACCCTTGCGACGATGTGTCTCCCTATCTCCCGTGACGCCAACAAGAAGGTAGGTGTCTGGGAAAGCGGTCTTGGCTTGCTGAAGTTGACGCATGTGTCTATTCGCCCATTAGCATTTTCTCCTTCAGTCCGGACCCCTCAAAGTCGTTCCGAGAGCTCTGAAGCTCAAGGGAAAGAACTGTGTATACATACCCCAGATGAAACAAATCAAAAACACCATCGGCATACACACGAACTGGCCGTCCCTTAGGCGGCGGGTTTGTATGATAGCCGACCGGGTCAATCATTCCAGCCTTAGGAGGCGCCTCCATCCTCATACTAGCCGCCTCACCGTTCTCTCCGCCTCCATCCTCCTCCTCCTCTCTCTCCTCAGAGCCCTCAACACTGCCCTCGTCTACCTCCTCTTCCTCCTCCTTGCTGCTACCATTGGTCTTCCCATGCGTCGACCGAGTGCGCTTAGCAGGTGGGTCTGCAGAGAGATCCTCTTTTTGGGTTTTGATGGCGTCGAGCACGGGATCGGCGGTGTTGTCTTCGCCTGAGGCGTCGCGGGAGGAAGGTTGGGGTTGTTCGGGTTCCTTTTGGACGGTGTTGGCGCGCTTGCGTTTTGGTGCCATGGCGATGAGCGGATCAGATTACAGGATGAGAATCCGTTCCTAGTGTGCTTCCAGTCGTGATATGATTGTCGTGATAGAGGGCAAGGTATAGAGGTAGGTGAGTGAGTTAGGGGTGGTGTTACAAGATACGGTGTTAGGTAGGAGGGTTGGCGTCACTACAGACAAAGAGATAGCCGTAGGACAGACTTTGTACTCAGAATATAAGTACTGGCAATAGCCTGAGTGGTATGAGAGACGAAACAAGGGGTGTAGGAGGATGGAAATTGATCAATGGGCGGCCCAATGACTTCGTACACGTGCTGTCATCAGCTTGGATGCGCCGTTTCCAAGGAAGCCGGGACGCGCGACGCCCACAGCTTCCAAGCTTTTAACCCGATCTACGTCACATCACGTGAGCCAAGGACCATTTGCGACATGCATCAAGGTTGGATATAACCATTGAGGAGAATAAACGCGGTATAATCGAAGAGTTCTTGGACACGAATGGCTGCAACGATAAACTGAGCTGCAGTGGAAGCACGGCCAATACATGCACCCAAGTATATGCGCGAGAGTGAAGCCGCAGCTCCAGAGGAAGAGGAAGACGGGAGTCGGACCAATATATGGGATGAAATGGAGGTATAAGGTGCCACCGTCGAATGTATTTCGCCGGCTCGAGAGTGCCGATCCGAAAGAAAACCCTGTAGCATTCCTGGTATCTTCTAAGCGAGGGAATGCCGAGTGCGGGAGTGAGTTATCGAGGGTTGGTGCGTGATCTTGTCCTCATGCCGTATAGCTTTGAAGGCCAGACCACTTGATCAACATCCGTCCGTATTCGGACATGGTCAAGCGGTCCCTAAACCTTCAGGCCTCTGCTGCTTACTTCTCCTCGGTTGGAACCGACATCTTTGGCTCCGCTGGCGTCGCACCCGATCCAGTGCCCTCCTTTGTCTCATCCTCAATCTTCTCCTGCTTAACACCTCCCTCAGTCTCCTGTCCGTTACCTGGACCTGGCGTCTCCTCCCTTGCGCTCCTCTCCTCCAAACCGGAGCCCTTGTGCAGGCTCTCAAGATCCTTCTCCTCCTCGTCGCTCTGGTCAAACATGTCGGCGTCATGGTCTTGTTCTGAAGAGTCTGTAAGCACTTCAGTACCATCTCCAAGCAAGATAATGCGGCCAGCCCTGCCTCCAATCATGCGCGTGCGCTGGTCCATGTCCATGTCATAGTCGTCGGGTGAGTCGTCGAAGCGGTGGTGAACGCCAGGGCCCCTAAATTCCGCTACGAAACGGGGAGAAGGTATCAGATATAGGATCTTGGAGTAGTTGCAACGAAAAAGAAGTGAGACACAATGTATACATAGTAGAGGAGCCAAAACAAAGATAATAACACAGGGTATCCGCGAAAGCTTATGGCGACGAGGGAGAAGGTTCAGACTTGCCGTACTCGGGTGGAGCGCAGGGACCGTCTCCTTGTGCCACTCTGTCCGCGATCATCTGATACCACTCGTCCTTAGTCTTTCCCCTCAGCAGTGCAATCACAACCATGGTCATGTTGTCGCATCCAACTCCACCAGTCTCGCTGTTCGATGCGAGACAGTTGTCCATCATGTTTTCGCAAATGGCGGGCAGTTCCTGCTTCGATGCGATTCCGCGACGTACGAACTCGACAACGGCTTGCGAAGATTGGCAATCCCAGATACCTAGGCACTGTCAGTTTACCATCTCTTATGCTGTACATCAACATTCTGGCCTACCATCGCAGGCGATAACGAGGAACTCATCGTCATCGGAGAGGTCGTGAACAGTAACATCTGGGAAGGCGGTGACGATCTGTTGCTCAGGAGGAAGGTCGGCGCTCTTCTTGAACTCGAAGTCACCAATGGCACGGGAAAGGGCGAGATTGCCGTTGACACGGCCGAAGTCAACGAAACCACCAGCGGCACATATCCTGGCTTTCTCGCCTGTTACAAGTCAGTATGTTGAAACGCGTATGAATGTTGATCCTGTCGTACCCTCGTTCTGTGGCTTGTGGTCGAAGGACAATGGCTTTGCCCTGCCCTTTACTCCGAGGACTGATCGCGAGTCACCAGCGTTGGCCTATGTGGTCAGTATGAATTACCCTCATGATAATCATTTTGTGAACGTACAACGTAGATCTTCTCGTTCGAGATAATGCCGACCGATGCAGTGCAACCAGAAACCTCATCTTCGTACCTAGGGTCTATACCGATTTGTCAGCCAGCGGTTCAAGATATTGGTCCATGCCCTTCTTCTTGTTTAGACTACGCACCGTTCAGGATCGCCCTGTCGATAGCGAGGAAACCATCCTTGAGCGCCTGCTCGAAGTTCTTCTGCTTGAAAGCGTCTTGTTTTGCGATGATCTTGTGAAGGTGCTCTCCAGTGTACAGTGCTACCTTATCTCCTCCATGCCCGTCATATACACCGAAGAAGCTGAGTCGTACATCGGAAGCGGCAGGCTTGAGTTCTTCATCGCCTTCGAGAGGCTGCAGGTCCAGGATACAGGCGTGCGCGTCCTCCATGCTGATTCTCCATCCCTGCATGGCAGAGACACCGTAGGCAACGCGGTCATCTTGTCCGTCGCTGGAGTGCTGTGGAGTGAATTGTCAGTCAACATTCGGAGACTGTGTTGTGTATTTGCCCATTGTGCGCGTCAACCACGTAGGCCAAGACTGTACACAGAGCTTGCGTGTGCAGTGGCGTACAACGAGGTACAGTATGAGGGTAGAAGAGGTGCCACCGTACCTTGTCCACCACGGGCTCCGACAGTGTCTGACCCATGCTGCCTTAAACCGCAGATGAGGACTCGGTGACGACAGAGGGGGAAGGTGGATGCGGTATGCAGGCGGAGGCGTGGGGTCAGCGGCGGCGACAACGACGACGGCGGCAGGGTTTTGCGGCGGTGGGAGGGCGGTGGTCGACTTGGATCTGGCGTTCTCAGGGTCTGACAAGTCAGGTATTGCAATTGCTGAGATTAGCGAGAAGGTATAATGCAGGCTGGATGCGTGTAGGAGGAGCTGGCGGGCCGAGATTTCAGTCGCGTGTTTCTGCGCAGTCCAACGACGTTCGAGGTGGCCCGGCGTCGCTGGGCCATGACGTGCCCCGCTGAGGCGCTTACTGCTTTTGGACTGTGAACACCTACGCCTCTACTTAGAGTTTCCTACATCTCCTTGTTAATCATTCCTTATCACATTCACTGTCATGAAATGAATAATTGATTGTCCATGTTAGTATGGCGGTCTATGGAAGAGTGCATCTCTTTACAAGATATTCAGGAACGAGAGCTACTACCAGAAGCAATAGACTTCGACTTGCATAAGGCCTAGGCTCCGAAAGCCATGTACCAGTGTACACTGTCTGAATCATGGAGGTTTGTATCTAGGCAGATCAGACACCCCTAATCAAGGCCTTCGAAATATACTTTGTACCACAAGAAAGCCCACTAAAATCAACCGGAGCTTCTCCTTGGTCGACCTCTTCGCACGCCTAAGCAATCGAAGCTTCTTCTTGCTTGCCCTCCTTTCACGCTTGGAGCCTCGCTCGATGGTTTCATCGCCCTGAATCCTGGAGTGACTATCTCTAGCCTCTTCCTCTGCTCTCTGGCGAGTTTTCGCATAACCTTCCGGCGTCCCATGGACCGACAACGATCCCTCCCTGACCGCCGGTCGAGAGAAACTGTCTTGAGTATGCACTCCATGACTCTCTATATTGCCATCATTCTTAGCAGGCTGCAGAGCCGAGCCTGGACGAGATGGTTCGAGAGAATCGCTATCTGCCTTGGCCGTCGAGTGCTGAGTCTCTTCGGGAGTTGCAGTGGGGCCAGTAGACGTATTAGAAGGGCCATCTCCCCCACTCATGTGCATGTCGGCATGTTCGTGCGTCCCATCGGTGCCTGTAGAGGTACCAGGAGGGCCAACGGTTCTTCCAGAGCTGTCAGGCAGGGCAACCCCTCCACGTCTATCACCTCCCCCCGCCGATTCAGCCGTGCCATCCCCTTCCTCATTCCGGTTACCAAACATCTGTTGATAAAGCCGTTCCCCCTCGTTCCTGGTTCTGAGCTTCCCTTTCCTGATGAACGCTTTGCGGCTTCCTGCTTTTTCGTCAGTCTTATGCATGCCATCCACCAGGCTGGAAGCGAAGACTTGCTTTCGCGCTCTTCGAGCGCCATTTTCTGAGCGGGATCGCTGTCTCCATTTTCCTCTTCGCAGACCACGCAGGGGCATAATAGCTTTGAGGCATATGTGCTGAGGTGCTTGAGGTGCTTCATAGCTTCTGTGCTTGGTGATTCGAAGTTCAATCTCTGTGTGGTGCTAAGAATGCTATCGTGGAACACCGAAACGAATGACGCCTGTAATGTTGGTAGCGATAGTGATATATCAGATGCACTAGAATTTGTTACGGAAGACTGCGTTGACACTGGTGAGATGTTATCCGCAGCTCAGATGCCTTGAGGTCATGGTTGCTCTTGCTGCGAATTTGGCATGCGTCTATAGGTAGGTAGGTACCTAAGGTAGTGTCGACTCGTACGCCTTGCGTTCCTACCACGGGAAGCGTCCATCCTACCGTTGTATGAGCATCAATTCGTACTCGGAACTCGGGTGGTCGAATCCTGTGGGCATACCACTGCAGGTTGTGATGTATTCCCGAATGCTGGCTTTCACTGCTCATATGGCATAACATTTTTATCCTGTAGCTTCTTCATACATAGAGGTGGAGAGCACCCATCCTTCGAATCCAACCTCTTCGACTCCGATTTTCTTCTATAACACCGTATCTTACACCTTCGTGCCGCCTTTGTATACCCCTTTTGTATACCGCTTAATCCTTCTTCACAGCACCAGTCTTTGGCTTCCTCTTCCCAATATCCCAGCCCCACCTCCTCAGCGTCTTAACAACCTTGGGCGTGACCGCAGCCGTAAGAGGCACCCGCAAGAAGATGAAAGACTTGTGGATCGCATACGCAAGCGCGAGCTGTGTCCAGATAGCTACATCGTCACCGTCAGCATCATATTCCCACCTACCGCATCCCCCATCATCAAAGTAAAAAGGGAAGAAAAGAACATACTAGCATCCTTCTTATTCAACTCCTCCGCCTCCTCAACCCCCCACCCCGCCCCTCCCTCCCTCTCCGCCGGCTCCACAATCCCCGCCTCCACCGCCGCCTTTTCAGCAGCCTCCTTACTCGCTCTCGCATTCGGCCACACGCTCTGCACCACCGTCCAAAAGCCCTCAACAACCACATGCTCCCAGTGCGCAATGCGGTCGGTGCCGAGCATGCGCACGGCGAGGAAACAGAAGGGGAAGTCCAGCGCGGAAAGCAAAAGGTACACGCCCATGGCGCTCCAGCCGTACTCGCGCGATAGCTTGCGCATCCGCTGGGAGAGGGTTAGAGGGGCCGGGCTGCCGAGTTGGCCCGTCGGATTGGGGCTTGGACTTGAAGATGGTTTGGTGCTGTTATGGCGGGCGGTGCGGAGGCGGCGGAGGAGGGGGGAAGGCGTGCTGCGGGGGCGGAAGGAGGTCCATAGCCGGGAGGAATTAAGGGACCTGTGCTGTTGCTGGCTGAAGGCTTGACGGATAGTGCGGGTGTATAGTCGACCTGTTTGAGCTCCGCGCTGTAGCCAGAGGGCTGCCAGGCGTTGGCGCAGTGGGTTCAGAGCTTCCATCTTGGCGCGACAGAGGGGGTGACGGTGAGTGTACAACGGAGGCTTGGGTGTTCGGACTCTGGCTGGCTGCTACCGTACGACTCTGATCATGGTTGTATTGCTGCCTATTCTGTTCGAACAATCACCTAAGCTGTCACCTTACGAAGCTCGAGGTCCTTCAGGGAAACTTTGAGCATCACGTCGGCGTCACTGGCCGCGGAAGTCCGACCGTCCGACTCCTTCGGAAGGACCCGATTCAGCCCTACGAGAATAGCAGCGCTTTGAAGCAAGGGGGTCACATGTTTGTTTGTTCTTTCTTTCCTGCTTCGATAGAACTTCGGACATTTACGTAGGTTTCGTTTTACGCGTAAACCTCAAGATTGGATGACTCCGGATATGACTCGGGGTCAAAGATCACGCGGTTTTGAGTTGTGTCGCATGTCATGTTTCGACAAACGATAGGGCAAAACTTTATGGTAAATGCACCGCCAAGCTGTGGCGCTCCTCCTACAGCACTTGCAGTGTCATGACACTCCTGCGCCAGCGGAGACGTGGCGCTCTGATTTCGGAGTTGAGTGCGAGGCTGTTAAGTCCGAGCGCGAAACATCAATTATACTTCCAACGTGGTGTCGGCGAATCGCGAGACCGTGGGTAAATCTGACAATGTCGGAATCTTGACACAGTAAAGTTGGGCAAAGTAAAGTTACGGAAGCTTGAACCCCGACGGATTGATACGCCGACGGGGCAAAGGGCCAAGTGAAACATCAGGTTGTGCGGACGGTGACGGCGGGAAGAAGATCGATGTTCAGCCGCCGTGCAGCTCGCTTGGGTCCAGATGGAAGCTTATTTTCGCTAATGGTTCTTTTAACTTCTCGTATGGCAGATGTACCGCGCGGGACGGCAGCTGCTGGTATATACATGTAGCAGGTACGTGTAGTTTGGCGCGCTGCAGGCGGGCGGCCGAGAATGCCGCATGCCGTTCTGCTCGCCATGAGGCTTCGGCGAGGGTCATTATGCATATGCATGTGTGACGTGGATGAATAGAGACAACAAGATTTGCCAAGCCAGTTGTTCCTTCGAGGGAGCACGGAAGCACCTTCTGACAATCTGCCCTGGCCGGCAGGGGGTTGACTCGGTAGCGCGAGTACACGTGAAAGTCTAATAGATTGGCCCAGCGGTGCTGTAGCCCGCGAAAGAGCGAGAAAACCCCAAAGCCACGGTTCTACCGCGAGAGTTTTACCATGGCTATGGTCGTCTGGTATTCGTGGAAATTTAGGGAAACTTTGAGTGCAGGGAGAGGTTACCTTCCCGATACGGACGTAAGAACGGCTCACAGAAAAGCGAGTGAGCATCGCAGCACGGTGTCACTTTCACCCAAAGTCCCACGATAGCCCACTGCGCTAACAGACGCCCTTCACAGAGCATTGCGGAGGTGCCCCACAAGCCGGACAACAGCCGACCTTGTGGTTTCCATACAGGGCGGCAATCTGCGGTGGCAGAGCGGTAGCATCAAGGCTAAGCAACGTCTAAACTATATGGGCCACTTGGGGCATCTTCGAATAGGAATGCTGACCTCGCCTACGTAAGTTACCTCTTCGGAAGATGGAGACGTCGTTTCCCGGTCTGGGCATTTGGCGTTTTGACGATCCTTGATGTAACTCGGAAATGGTGATGAACATGAGAAACATGAACCCGTAGGTATTAATAGACATGAGCGTCGCAAACCTCGCCTTTAGACTTTATGCGTTGGAAACCGTCGGTCTCGTCAAACCAGATGCGCTGGCGCTCAGGGTCGGGTTTCCACCACCGGCAGTAGAGCCGGTTAGTACATGATATTGGACATGGGAGTAGTCATAAAGTATAACAGGGAGGACCGTACCTAGTCAGGTAAAACAGTTGTGGTAGTCAGGAGGATGATGAAAAGGGATCGAATTGTGGTGCAGGAGCCGCTGCCGGCACATGCCTATTCTCAATAAGCGGGCCACCCGCCTACCGCTCGTGGGTAGTGGATCAGAACCTGTGCAAGCACACGGCTTGCACGCGGCTGTCCAGTCTGCTAGAGCGCTACTGCTAGAGTGCTAGTGTAGACCGAGACCCTGGCTTTTGCAGGTGTGGTACAGTAATTGGATGTATCTTCTTCAATAAGTTAGCAGCAAAAGCTCAAACCTTCCAGTCGTACCCTAGGTGCATGACAATGGGCGCATACAAGTCCACATAATGCATGTATACAGTATGCAAGATTGCACGCGTGAAACAGTGTCGACTTGTTACAGCGCATATTGGCTTGCAATGCACCTACCTAGCCTCCTGGGAATGTGTACAGTGTCTTTAGGTTACCGCCCACGGTACACGGACAACGAAAGAGCCGTTTGCTAGTCTTAGCTTGGATAAGTGCTTGGGTAGTCGGCGGTTATCTGGGTAAGGATTCTTGGGGAGGTTAAGTAAGGTTCGGAAGGCGCAAGCTAAAAGCGCTGGAACGTCAGTTCTCCTAGACATCTCCTCCGCCACAGCTAACTCCGGTATCAAGATCGCGAGACGTCGGTGGAGTTTAACGTTACCTCGCGACAACTTCCCGGACACGCCGTGAGCTTTCTTCTGTTACACGGCCGCGCGTGAATCGCTTGACACGTTTTGGCACCAGCGGAAAGCTTGGCTTCCACCCGCATAGTAGCCTACCAGAGGCCACCAGAGCCGTGTCGGTTGCTCAGGGCTCAGGCCATCTCCTATGACTTATGACTTAGGAGGGGCGTCTTTCGTTTGCAGATTCATTTAGCGGCACTGCACAGCATATAATAAGGGCCGATCCTCAGTGTAAGCAGCCTCATTTCCATGCACGTGGCAATTGTCTCTCCCCTCTCCCTCGAGTAGACTGCGAATGCCCCTGGTACCCAGCCCACAATCTCTTCATATTGCAGCCGCCTGTAAGAAAGACTGTGTACCGACTCAGCACCCATCTACAAATCACCCATCGCACCTCATGTCTTCCCAAGTTCAGTCCTACCTTCCCTCACCGCAACCCTCTTTACGTTCCTGGCCCGCAAGCTCTCTTCCAGATCATTGCAGTATGGGTGGTAACAGTAACGGGGCAGTGGACGGGCTTGGCACCCTTACGATTCAGAGAGCCCTCGACATTGCCAGAAACACCGAGGGCGAGCTCGACCCAGTCGTCTCACAATACCTGGAGTTGCAGCTCTCGGAAGTCTGGAAAAGAATCAACGAGCGGCCGGACAGCTACATTCTTAACAAGGACGAATTCGCCATCTTCAATTTCTATATCCAACGCTTCGACGGTTCTCATATTGCGGAAAGAGCCATTGCCAGATTCTGGAGACATCACCAGGAGCACCCGTCAGACACGGCCGCCTAAGACTCTCATCAGGTATGTCTTCGTTCAACCAACGCACGCCACCTGGCAGTCTACAAGGGGGTAGTGGAGATGCATCATCAAGACATGTGGTTGTACTGATCGGCGTTTTGCGATAGGGTTTGCGGCTTTCTATGGGGTTGACGATCTAGAGACTTGATACATCGTCTCAAGTAAGGGTCCACTACATCTGGCAAATCATAGCATTGTCGACCCTATGACTTACAATGTTGCGTCTCAAGCGCGAGATTGGCGCTTAACGTCAAGTGAAGCGGAGGACACGGAGAAGGGCAAGCCGGCAGGCGTCAGTGCTGCATGTCGATTCACCAATGGCCGTGAAGACGGCATTTTGGCTGCCCCGTTGTTTTGCCAGGTTCGATCCGGCACTCGCACTCGTCATATCCTTATTTGGATCACCCTCCTAGCTTGTATCTGCATTACTGTAGCGAGCTCAGGCAAAGACATCCTCTGGCCCGTCATCGTTGGCCCTGCAGCCCTTTCCGCCCGGGCAATAACCGCCTATGTAAGAGCGGTTACGGTCACGCCATTGCTTGAGGTCTTTCAGGTTTATCCACCAGTGCTGACAGTCACGCCTGGTGGGGCGCTTGAGCTTACTGATGGATCGAGTAATGCTACAGTCGACTTAATCAACAATAACAACCAAAGCTGTCTCGAGACACTGGTTGTTCATTCATTTGCTTACTCTTACGGACAACCTTACGTCGGTATGCGAACACCTTCAGGGACTTGTCTGCGTCGCCATATATAAATGCTAACCAAGACCAGGGACCTACAATCCGCCAGCATGCTCTTTCAATCGCATCACATGGAACATGACCGTGACTTCGGCCGGGAGACAGTTCGATCGTTTAGGGATCGTATACCTGGGAGACATCGAGGTCTTTCGAACAAGCACAGCTGAGCCGACAGCAACTGGCATCGAGTGGACGTATCTAAAGGTGAGCCAACACGCAATCTGTACTACCACACTTTCATCCGTGGCTTCTTCGTCGCAGAGACAGATATCCTTCCTCTCATAGGCTCACCATTGCAACATTACATTACTAATGCTTCAAATCAGGACATGACGAACTACCTGTCCCTGTTCAAAGAGTCACAGAAAATCATATTCGATCTCGGCAACTTAATCGACAATACCTATACAGCTGCTTTTAACGTTACCCTGTCCGTGGCTTTCTTCTCGGCTGATGATTCGATACAACCAGCAGACTTGATCTTGCCTGTTTCGGCTCGACAGTCTGCATCGAATGCGGCTAGTGTGTTCACGGTCCCACCCGAAACTGCCTCAAACCTGTTACAGATCCCTAGGAATACCAAAAAGGCAGTCTTCACAATAGCCGCTACAGGTCAAAGTGCCGAAGAAGTGAGTTCAGTCAATCAAGCCTATACCAGATTTGCTTCCGCTAACCAACGACCAGTTTTGGTGGAGCAACGTCCCCTCCTCAGGCGTCGACACCTTCCCAGAAACGACCCTGTACGGCTACTCCCCCTTCCGCGAAGTCCAACTCTACATCGACAACCACCTCGCCGGCGTCGTCTGGCCCTTCCCCATCATCTTCACCGGCGGCATCGTCCCCGGTCTCTGGCGGCCAATCGTGGGCATCGACGCCTTCGACCTGCGCGAAGACGAGATCGACATCACGCCCTTCCTGCCGCTCCTCTGCGACGGCAACAGCCATAACTTCACGATCCGCGTCTCGGGCCTCGACGATGATGGGAAAGGCCATGCGACGCTGTCGGAGACGACGGGGAGCTATTGGCTCATGAGCGGGAAAGTGTTCCTCTGGCTCGATGAGACGGGGAATCACACGACGACGGGGGAGCTACTGACTATATCCGCACCACCACCTACCTTCGCCCTCACCTCGTCCCTGACCCAGTCCTCAAACGGCACCAACACCTCGCTCGCCTACACCGTCTCCGCGCACCGCAGCCTCCTCATCACCTCCCATCTCCGCACCACCAGCAACACATCCCAACCCGCCAGCTGGCGCCAATCCCTAACCTACACCAACACCGGCGTGCTCACCGCTGGCGGCAACGTCGCAACCAACACCCAGCACACGAGCGGGCTGGACGTCTCGTCCTCCGGCTACGAACGCAGCTACTCCTACCCCTTAAGCGTCTTTTCAAACTACTCCCTTCTGTCCGATAACAACGACTCTATCGTCGCGACAGTGGAGCGGGCGAAGAATGTGAGGATATTGGGCCCGGCGGTGTTTCCGACGGGTGTGGAGGGGTTTGAGGGTTTTGTCGCTGCTGGAGGTGTGAATGGGGGTGGGGATGCGGCAAAGGATAAGAGGGAGGAGAAGGATACGGGGATGGAGAAATTCGAGGGCGCGAGCATGCAAACGACCCAAAACGGCAGCGCGACCTACCTGGCCAACACGACGGCGGGAACGAGTTTCAGTTTCGGGAGCACGGCGCAGGAGATGGTGTTTTTGGGCATCATCACCACCTCCACTAATAATAACACCAACAACGGGAAAGAGGAGGTGTTGTTCTACCGATTCGTCGACGCTGTTAATGGCACCGTGCTCACGGATCGTGAGATCGTGGTTGGTAAAAGTGTACCGTCGCGACCTGTGTGGTGGGGGTTTGCTGGTGGGTTTGCGGAGGGTGCGGTCGAGGGGATGCTGGGAAGAGGCCCGCATGGTGGTGGGGGTAAGGGGTAAAGGTATTGATGAACCGTTCATGTCATGGATTATGATTCTTTCTTATCTTCCTTTAGGGCGGGAAGGGAAGGAGCGTTATTACACTGCGGGGTTTCTGCGTAGAGCAATTTTCATAAACCGGTCGTTTCGCCTAGAACAATCTCCATACATTGAATTTCCCACCATCTCGATATCCGCGTTTCGTGTATCCACCTCCCATGTCCCTCTTTTCTTTCAGTCATGATACCTTCTGCTCTGGCCGTCTATATGTAGTTCAGCGACTCTATATATGCTCTACCTCCTTGCTTTCGATCCTCCGTTTCCCGTAGACACCCAAGGTGCCTCACGTTAAACCGTACCACGGAAAGATGCTGCCTGTATCTGCATCTACAGCGGCGCGACTCCCGTCCTTCTCCTCCATTCACTCAGCCTAGTTCGCCGCGCTCCTATCGCCAGGATAATGACACCTCCTAATCATCCCCCTCTCACAATCCCCAATCGTCGCAATCCCCGACAATCCCATACTCTGATCCAGATCCGCCAGCAAGCCCTGCATGACCTGTTTCGCGCCCTCCTTCCCCGCAATGCCCAGCCCATACACCCACGGCCTGCCAACCAGCACCCCCGTTGCGCCCAGACAAAGCGCCTTAATAACATCCACCCCCGTGCGAACCCCGGAATCAAAAAGCACCTCGACGCGGCCCTGAGCGGCTTCCACAATTTCCGGCAGCATCTCTAAACTCCCCACCGCGCCATCGAGCTGTCTGCCGCCGTGGTTACTGCAGATCACGCCCTGCACGCCCGCCTCGACGGCCTTCTCCACATCCTCCGGGTGCTGGATCCCCTTCAGCACGATCGGGCCATCCCAGTGCTTTTTCAGCAAAGCGAGTTGGTCCCATGTGTGCGCCGCGCCGCTGAAGACAGTGGAGCTCCACTCCAGCGCGGCGGAGGTCATGTCGTCCTCGACCTCCTTGCCGTGCTTCTCCTTGAACTTGCGGCGGAAGGCGGGGTCGCTGAACCCCGTGGCGTCGCCGATGCCCTTCATGAACGGCACGTACGCTTTATCCAAATCCCACGGCCGCCACGATAGCGCCCACGTGTCCAGCGTGACGACCAGGACGGAGTATCCGCTCTTCTGCGCCCGCTGCAGCAGACTCACGGTGATTTCGTCGTCCTGTGGCCAGTAGAGCTGGAACCAGCGGTGGCCGTCCGGCCCGTTTGCGGTCGCGACTTCTTCGATTGTGGAGGAGGAGGCCGTCGAGAGGATGTAGGGGACGCCGAGCTCGTGGGCGATGGACGCGGCGCCGGTTTCTTTGTCTTCGTGGAAGATCGATTGGACGCCGATGGGCGCCATGAGGAGGGGCGATGGGTAGGTTGTCCCGAGGATTGTGGTGCGCAGGTCGCGGTTGGTGGTTTGGCGGAGCATGCGCGGGATCATCTGGGTTGTGGTGTCAGTAAGAGTCAGACCCTCCCATCCCCTCCATGGCTTCTAGGTCCCATCGCCGCATCTTCTTTCACAACCAATCGGCCTGGCTTGGTAAGTACTCAGAGCAATCCTTACCTTCCAAGTCCTAAAAGCAAGCCTATTCGCATCCATCGTCGCCCTCTCCCCCGCCCCGCCCCCAACATAGTTATAACTCCGCCTATTCATATTCTGCTTCGCCTGTTCCTCCAGCTCGTTCGGGTCCGTCGTCACCGTCGGCACGACGTTGTCGAACATGCCGCGCTTGTAGATCTCGTTCTGGAAGGCGCCGTATTTCCGCGCTGGGATCTTGTCCGCGTGGGCGGGCTCATGGGCGGGTTGGGCGGCGTTCATTGTTGCGGTGGTTTGCGAGACAAGGGGGAGGTTCTGGGGGAAGTGCTATGGTGGAGAAGAGGTAGGGAGCGAGGTCTTGCGGCCTAGGTGGTATAACAAGGTCTAGGGGAAAGTACGGAGGGCGGATGGAACAGGTGCGAGAGGTATGGGACGAAGAGAACGAGAAGATCAGGTATCCTACGAGTAGAAATTATTGTATCATCCGCCGGCAGCCGCTCCGTGGATCTTGTTCATGTCATAGTACATGTGACATGACATGGTGCTTCCATGTTGTAATAATAGCACCGACTTCAATGCCGTGGAATGACGTCTTGGCCTCATGTCAAAGATGGAACCGAAGCCGCACTTCCGCTGGAAGCTCTGCCCCTCCACTCCTCAGCCGCATGGTGGGGTTGCAGCATGAACGGTGTTATCGGCCCCTCCTCAATATAAACACGTAAACACCATCGCCATCACCATTACCATCACCTCACGCACCAGTTTGGGCCCTTCATATTGTTTGATGTCCATGCGAATAAATTGCCTTGCTATGCTACCATATCCTAAATAATCCCTAAACTTTCTTTCATTTTCTTTTCCAAATCTACGCAGCACCCTCCTTCCGCGCGCCACAGAAGAAACCCAAGCCATAGTCATCAGTGGTGAAGGTGATCTTCGCGCCCTTTGGGAAGTAAAGGACGTCGCCCTGGACGGCCTTGATGCTGGTGCCGGCCTCGTCCTTGATGTAGAAGTGGCCCTCGACGATGATCTTCATCTCGTCGTAGGTGTACTCGTAGACGAGTGGGGTTCCTGTTAAGAAGGGTGGTTAGTTGGCTGTGGTGTAAGGTAATGGAGGTGTTGGGTTTTGTTCTGGCGGCGTTGGTTGGATGGCCCAGAGCAATGAGAGGGGGGTGTGCGTCGCGATTGCAAGATTGGATATGAACTCCGCCATCTCTTATCGCGACGCCTCTTCTGCAGCCGCAATGGGTGGCGTGCTCGACTGCTCTGGCCCGGGACACAGTATACGTAAGGAAGGGAAGCAAACTCACCCTTCTCGAGTCTGTAGAAGCCGGCCGAGATCGGGTGTTCTGGGTTCTCCTTCTCGGAGGTGAAGACGTCGCCGAGGAAGGCGTTCTCGTTGGCAATGAGTGGTGGCTTGAACTCCTTCTGCGCACCGGCGAAGTGCTTCATAGCGACTGGAGACATTTTGGCGGGTTTGGTGGGTTAGAGAATGGGATTATGGATGGGTTTGGGAAGACTGCAGAGATGGGATTAGCAGCTGTAGAATTATAGATTGCAGAGCCATGAGAAGGGAGTTGGGCGGTCGGGGTGCGAAGGATGCGATTGTGCTGTGCTGTGACCGAGACCGCGCGCTGTCGGCGATAGGGACTGTCGCTTACCTGTAAAAACGAATAGTAGAGTAAGATGTAGATTGAGGAGTCGAATGCCCCAGTCACGTTCCCTCCCAACTTATATACCTCCTCCACCACCCCACCATCATATCAGCCCGCGGGCTGACTCCTCATACCAATATGTAAGCAGCACGACAACCATGCCCCAAAGAAGTTATGTATGCGCGCCCCGGTCAACACGAAGACCCCTCTATCGGACGCTATCGATAAGAATCGCGCTGGTTGCCTCCACCGTGTGCCCAGATGGTGGGGAACGTCCTTTTTACCTAATTAGGAAGTCTGATCCCTATGGCACGTGACCGGGGTAGGAGGAGGCTACACTCGCTACAACACACGAAGCCGCGGCCGACTCCGACGGGGTGGTGAGCAAGATATATGGTAAGACTTCACCTTTTGGGGCCTGTATGAGGTGATCCAGGCGATGATCAGGTGAAGGGCAAGCGTATGCCTGTTAGGGATAGCTTGGGTGCAGGGTTTGGAAAACGTATAAGAGGGCATCATGTATCTACGTATAATCTCCAGATCTGATGGATCGGAGTGCAGCAAGAAATGGAGAAGGAGAACCAGTGTACCGATTCCAGCATGTACCATGAAATGGGCCAAAGCCCGCCCATCCGCAATATATACGCCACCAACGCCATACTCGCTTGAAACATTGGAAGCAAAGCCATTCTCGAGACCTGTCGTCCAGCAGCATACCTTATGCATCAGCCCCTAGCGACAGCCTCTGCTCCTCCTGGGTCGTAAATCGTTTCATATGGTTCTCCGCCACAAGCAACCTTCGCCAGCCATGCATCCACCTAAGGGACCCAAAAGCGGCACCACTACCCAAGCAGCACTGGAGAAATGTCAGCACATCACGAGGAATATCAGGAACCCAGAAGCGACTTACCTTCCCAACCCCATTCCATCATAACCGCCAACCAATGCAACCTTCCCCTGACCGAATACGCGGGATCCAGCAGCCCGGTCATCGCATCCGTGCTGACCACGCTCGGCCTCTTTACCTCAGCAACGCCCCTGTTCGTCATACGCCTCTGTCTACTGCCCATCATCTCCATCCAGCTCTGCTCGTCATCACCCTGCAGACTCGAAAAAGCCCTCTTGGGAGCACTCCGTTGTGGACTTTGCATGCCAGCCGGTCTGGTCCTCTCAGGTGAAGTGCTAGAGCGAGGTGTGTTGTAGGTGTCTCTGCGGCGCCACACTTCTGCGGTGAGTTCCATGCATTTGTTTAGCAGGCCGAGGCGCATGCGTTGCTCCATTGCTCGCCAGCGATCACGGACCCATTGTCTGTCTTCTGCCGTATCGGCCTCTGGCCCTGCCGACATGAGCGGGAAAATCTGCACAACAACTGTACGGGAAGCCAGAGGGACAGTGGCGAGATAAGCCAAGACCTTTCTCGCCATTTCCGACGATGGTAATGAAGGGATCTCAGGCACAGCTTGCTGCAGATACAGTAATGTAGCCCAGCGGTATGCCTCAGCAGTTTGCAGAGTGTGTTGCACGCTTGAAGTTGGATCTTCGGGACTCTCGATGTAGGCTGGTGGATCCCAGGTCTCCAGCAGCAGCTTGAGTTCCATCGCCTGACTGATGACAGATGGAGAGTTTGAGGATGTCCGGCGGACACGGTGGGCAAGATTCGCCACACGTCCGATCAGTGGAAAGAGGGTACCCGCGCAGCCCAGCAGTGGATCCAGATTGGCATCAATAGGCATACCAAAGTCGATGCCAAAGCCGGCGCTTGGTCCCATGAACGAGGTCGAGTAGAGACTGTATATATGGTCATAATCCTCGGACTCGTCGATATCCTTGGAAGTAATGCGGGCAATGACGTCCAGATATACCCAGGCGTTGCAGAGGAATTTGAGGCGCTGAAGCTCAACACCAGTGAGGGGCTGCTGACGATGCTTCTCCAGAGCAACATGGATGAGGCTTCTGGCACCCTTGATGTGATCATTGCCAGTCGAGATGTGCTGGTCCCAAACCTCGGCAAAGGCTAGAGTCAACGTCGTGGCGATGGCGTTGTCCAACTCCATAGTGTTCTCATTAATGCCTTGCAGCAGGTAACGAACGCTAGCATCTTTGTGCTCGTGTCCGGCCACTCTCAACGTAGCAATGTCACGGGAAGAGTGAAAGGCAGTCATTGACGAAACCGCATGGTACAACGCAGGGGACCTGGCTGTCATCGGCCAAATCAAAGTCCTCCAAGGATTCTCAGTTGGGCCGTCCATGACCGACAGGATGCCGCAAGTCAAGCGATCGAATCGCATCATGATCATCTCAGGGGAGTCTTGCGTAAACGCTGGTTGCTCGAAGAGGTACGTAATAGGTCCAGAGAAGTTGCTCAGAGAACTATTACTGGAACCACGACGCACGGGTGAACGTGGTCCAGAGTAAGCAGCCAGCTGCAGTGGGTAAAGATCCGTATCATCCTCAGGTTCTGGTGGCATTGTCCGATCAATCTCCTCCACATCCTCGTCGATAGAATCCCCTGGCATCAGAGATGGTGCAAGTGAGAAATCGGACAAGTCGACGTCCATATGATCGATGTTGTTCAAATTCAGTTCCAGCAAGTCCGTCATCACAGTCGGTGCATCTGGGCCAGAAAAGCCGGCCTCATCCATCATGGGCTGGAGAGTTGAAAAATCCGGGGACTCCATACTATGCTGCATAATCATCCCATCGGCAAATGGATTGGATCCAGAAGGTTCGCCGAAGGGGCTGGTTGGCACAGATCCTCTCCGCTCATCACCGGCCTGAGTCGAAGCTGCGGATCCGGCATCGTGCACCAGAGCAGGATCAATGTTCGCATTTTCCCTTTCGGGAGATACAAACACCTGCTGAGCAAAAGAAACAGACTGCTCCGGAGAAGCTCTTCTCTTTCCTTTGTTGTTCGGTTTTTCTGCCTTGAACACATCAATTTGAGGTGGGGTATCGTTAGTAGGCGATGTAAGTGGACTGGTCTGTTGAAAGTCGAGAACTTGGCTGGCTGCTGGCGAAGCTGGAATAATGTTAACACTAGTGTCCTTACCATGGGTATGCGGATGTTATGGTTTGGTGCTGGAAATGTTGCATTCGTTGGATTCGCCATGTCGCTGTCCGCATACCAGGATGAAGCCCCACAACCGACAAGTGGGGGTGGCAAGCCAGCGTTGACTATGACCCATACAGCTGCGAATGAAATAATGAGAATTCAACCATACCTTTTTTCGGCTTGGGAATAGGATTGAACTTGGTGGTTGTCTCTCCGAATGGCCTCCATTTGAAGTCCTTTTTGTATCCACCACATTCCACGCTCCTTCTCTTGCATTGCAGGCATCCCGGCTTTGTCTCGTCGCACTTCAATCGTTTGGCCTTACAAGTCGCGCAGCCTGCAGAGGAAACTTTCTCAGTACATCGCTTCTTTCACACTTCAAGGCATCATCGTGTGTGCTCTTGTGCACGGCTCAACAGGTATCACCCTGCAATAAGGTATGCGAGTCACGTAGAAACGTCGTCGTATGTTGATGCGTACCATTACGGCTCTTGGACTGTTTTGGCTTGGTAACAGCGCCATCATCGGTAGTCTTAGCCTCTGCTGTTGAGGTCGTTGCTGCCTTCCTCTTGTTGGTCGTGGTCATTGACCGCTTGCGTTCTTGTTTGGGCAGCTGGAGCGGAGGTGGATCAGGCGGGGTTGGCGACGCGCGGAGAAAGACTGATGGAGATGGAATGGTAATAGTTTCTGCCATGAAGGCATATAGCATTCACAAAGAAAAGGCGCGCAGTCGCACTAACAGCTCTGACGAAATAAACACAATTGTATTGCAGAATTGGGGGAGAAAGTACGAAGAGGTGTAGTGTCCCTCGTGGTCGGCGTAGCTTGGGCCCTGATCGGCTCGACCGCCCCATACGAACTGTGTGGGGGAGATAGGAAAGTTCCGTGCTGGTGGTCAGCCAGCCCTCTGACCAATGAGATTACTGGCCGTATCAACTGATAGCGTTCTATTTTGCGCCGTTCAACGTCCTGCTCGTGCCCAAGTGATTGAAAGCCGACACAACCCGATCTTATTCCTGCTACTTGCTACTAAGGAGAAGGTCTATGCGATAGGCTTGTTGATCGCAGTCATTGAAAGACGACATTGCATCCACACCGCTATGGTACCGATGGTGGTGACTGTATTCACTGGCGAATGTCGGCCGACGGCATGCGTTAAGAGGCCTGGAGTATCATCATTCATCTCAACAACAGTTTGTGGGGCTTATGTTCCAATGTCGATGGCAGAGGGGTGCTGATGAAACACTCATGTAGACTGATAGCAGCTCTGATCTGGTTCAAAAATAGTACGCTATACTGCATAAAGGATGCTATAGACATTAAGCTAGAAGGGAAGCCACATGCCGGTCGAGATCACTCTGAGTTTACGAAGCCGCTCGGGAGACGCCCCAGAGGTCACTTCATAACATATCCCATCGTCTTCTAATGCCATATACTTCTTTTTGCGCAGAATCTGAAGCCGTCGGTGGGGTCAGGAGCGACCCATCACTATCTCACTCCGGAGAAGTGGCGCGCTCTTGCTTGATACCCTGCATCTGGAGGTTCTCTTTCTACAAGGTGTCAGTGAGATTGGCTCTTTTTGGCAATCTGGACTACTGACCTGATACTGGCACACCAGATTCTCCAGCTCTTCGCGACTCAGGGTTCGCAAAGCTCGCTCTTTGAGGGGCACAGAAGATGGCGTCCTCGGGATGATCATCAGGTCTTCCAGTTCCTCTTTCCACACGGTCATGTCAGCAGGTTACCGGTATACTCTGTTGTTTTGATGAAGGGATCGCTTACCTTTGGATCTGTACTTGAAGACGAAAGTCCCGATATCGCCCAAGTGTGTGAAGTGCACTTTGATGGTGCGAAGTTCATTAATGCTTTCCCCGCTACGCATGGAATTGTCCTCCATATTGTCCGCTGCGACTCATTAGCGTCATGGATGATCGAGGCACACGGAAAGCTTACATTGACCGGGCGTAGTGAATACGAATTCCTTGGGTAGGAGACAATCGCAGTCTTGAAAGGCTATGTGTAGTTGGGACACGAAAGGCCCAATAGCCACCAAAGTCCCGTCGACCCATGCGTCGAACGCAATGTAGTCTCCTTCCAAGCGTGTGCCTTGGTGGATCTTGGTCCTGATGCTGAAAGGTACACCCGGGACAGCCTCGATGTAGCGTGTGATGGTACCACTTTCATCCGCAAGACCTGGTACTGCATATTCCTGGAGATATTGACCTGCAGCGTATATGCTCACCTCAATTGCTGGGTACACATCGTTGATGAACATGGTGATCTAGGCGATGGTGTTGGCGAAGAATAACGTTGGGGTTGGAGTGGCAGCAGTGGTAGTCAACCAAGCTACATGCAGGTAGTTAGATGTAAGCTCTCATCGAACACAAGGAAAGGATGAGAAGAGAAGAAGGTGGTGCCTAGCTCGACGGGGACTTATGCCAGCTATGTATACGGTGCCAAACGGGCTCCGCACCAAACGCGCTCCGCGCCAAACGAGCTCAGCGCCGAAGGCCCTCAGCACCAAACGGCCTCTGAAACTGTAGTAAGGTAAGCCTGCCGTTTGTCATAGACGGGTTGCCACCTATAAGCATGACTGACTATTCCCAACATGGAAGGATCTGCTCCTTCCATCTGATTCAACGCCAGCTTTCCCTAAAAGCATCCCGTCTTTGGCCCTGAATTAGGATCTTTCATGGATGAGAGTGAGGCCGTCCTGATGTCAGTGGCGATTAGATGAGGACTGGGCTTGCCACAGAATTATGCACATACGAACAGTGAAGCATGAGCCATGGCTGAAGGAACAAATCTTACGCGGGTGGGTGCTGGGTCTCCTGTCCCAATCTGGAAGTGACGGACGCTGGTTCGCGGGTGCATGCAGACGCCAAGGGGGCATCAGCTTCTTCACACTCATCGGGGAGAATATGACGGAATCATCACAAACTCGAATGCTATGTTCTCGTGTAAAACTGTACTGATATAGGTAGTTTGTTTGAATAAAGGCCAGGTCCTATCTACATTTCATCAGCGAAGGAGCAAGTTTTTACAGCGAGCGCTCTTCTTCTGGATACGTAGACAGTCCACATTTGCCCATGATACCGTAATGGACACCGGAGACGCTCCCATGTCAACTGTTCGCAACCAGTCAGAGAGTGAATCAGAGCGGATATAGTGTCGCAGAACCATTGAAATTGCGCCGTCGTAAATAGAACGTCCGCATGACCGCGCCGATGAGTATGAAAGCGATCTGGGAGCTTAGCAAATCTCGCATTCTCCCATGCACCATTTGCTCAGATATCCGTCAAATCAACAATCTCCGTTCCCGCACCCGAGATTTGAGTAGTGCTGCCTGCCTTACAGAAGCGAATCTTCTGTAGCTGCACGTCACCGTCGGCGTCGCTGTCGCTGTCACTGCCAATGTTGATCCCGCGTTTGCGCTTGCGCTCCAACTTAATCGTGATCAAGCGTGACCTTTCCTGCGATGACGTTAGAGAGAGGTCTTTTCTCACTCTCACTGCACCATCTTACATCCTCAGCTTGGCGCAGCCGCTCACGCAGTTCTTCAGGTGACAGATCTTCGATTGGTCGCTCGCTGAGTGGAACTGGTGATGGCGTTCTGGGAAGGACCAAGCATGTCTGAAGTGCCCCTATATAATGTCAGCTTTCTAACAAGTCGTATGCCTCTCCATGGCAGCATGGAAACGTACGCTTCGAGCGGTAACGGAATCTGAATGTGGCAAAAGGCTCTTCACCATCAGGATATGTTACTTTCCAGACGTTTCGTATACCCGCGGGTTCCGTAGGGCCAAGGCTGTAGATGTATCTCAGTTCACGTACTGTAAAGGGATTGCCAGTGAGACTCACTCTGCACAGTGGGAGAGATCGCGGCCTTTGAGCTTCTTCTCGGGAACATTCGTGGACTCTCGCATACCCAGGGCAATTTTGAAGGTGTTCGGGTCACTCAGGCCGCCTTTAACACACAATCGCCAGTCAACTCGGATGTCACCGAGTTCTCTGTATTCTGCCACACTCTGTGGTCCAGGGTTCTCCATTTTCTCTATTATATGGCTCAGTCAGCGGATGTCTATGCATCTCACATGTCAATTATGTTTGATAACACCTACCGAATGTAAGCTCCGAAAACAGGAATCTCTTCACAGACCATTGTCCGGTCGTTGGATCGTATTTGGAGACGCCTTCGCGGCGGCCTGTAGGATGTCTGGCGCGCTTAGCAGCATCCATCAGAGAACCAGCGGCATATTTGCCGTCCAGATAGAGTTGTGCCTCCACGCAGTGCGTCGGGAAAGGGAAGACGTTATTGTCGAAAGCCCAGCACACCTTGAATGTTGCGCCAGACTGTGCCTCAATGTAACGAACGCACGTCTTGTCGTCATCCTCACCATCATAAGGGTCGGTGTGTTCCAGCAGCGGACCAGACTCTGTGGAAACTGTGACCTCAAGACCAGGCACGAGTGGAAGGATTGCCATGTTGATCGCGGGAAAGTTGTGTGGATGCAAGAGAGAGAAACCGGTGAGGAGTAAAATGAGTGGAAGTGGGACCTAGAAGGAAGAGAGAAGCTTGCGAAGAAGGTGATGGAGGACTCTCTTTAGGTGAAACCTGAGACTGCCCGGGTGTGAACCCTGTTGTCGGTCAATGAAAGTCACCCTCACTTCACATGCAAGCCGACGCTGTCCGCAAGTGAAGGCACAGCACGCGTTACAGAGGCTTGCAAATTTCGCTGTCCTAGCTGGAGAGAAATGTGATTCTAGATTTCATTTGCAGTTGCAGGTAAGTGTACCTGTAGGAATCAGGATTGGTGGACGTGAGACCAAAGGGGAAGGCACTCACGGAGATACCCGGTCTTAGTAACGTTAGAAAGAGCAAACTTCGAGGATCATTCGATTTCGATGTTCGTGACAGTCTCCTCTATAAATTACATTCTGGTAGTGATGCACAACCGAACAATTCAGTTTCAGAAGTGGTGGTGGGGGCTAGAAAGCTGGTTCTTCTTGCAGTCCACAGTGTTGGATGCCCACTTCAAACTGGCTCAGTCCTCTCAGATGTCATGCAACGAGTCCTACGTGTATCTCAGTC
Source organism: Zalaria sp. Him3 (assembly GCA_027923365.1). Lineage (NCBI taxonomy): Eukaryota > Fungi > Ascomycota > Dothideomycetes > Dothideales > Zalariaceae > Zalaria > Zalaria sp. Him3. The sequence goes on from BPUN01000026.1 coordinate 179,767, forward strand.
AACATCTAGGCTGTACAGAGATGTCGGCCATACATGTATGCAAGAGCCACTGCCGACAACGGAGGAAGGGGAACGTTCATGCTCCGGTGCCTCCATGGAATGCTAACATATATGGTCCTACGGCTTGCCTGATAGCAGCCTCCCCTCCCTGTTAACTTTTGTTCCAGGTAGCCTGAACAATATCCGAACCAAAGTCAGGGCTTGGCATCCGCCACTTGGGTTCAGGCGTAACAGCAAGTAACACCAAGGTCTGCAATGCGCATACAGCATCATTGCCAGCATTATGCCATCCCGGCAGTACGTCTTCCGATTTGATACCATTTTGTTGGTTGAGATGCAACCACAGCTTCGTGAGATCTGGAGGAGGACCGCCACTGACATGTCGGACGAGCATATCAGTATCAATCATCATCGCGACTCTTTTCCTCAGGCTGAGGTCGTAGTTCAGATGCTGCCTCACCACGGTGACGTCGTGCCTCAGGCCATGTCCCACAAGCACCACCTCCCTTCCATCAACCTTGGCGAAAGTGTCGCTAAGTACTTTGCTTATCTTCCCGAGTGATGTTTTGCGACTCTCTCCAAAAAGGAAAGGTCGTCGTGGAAACACGCCTTTCACAACCCAATGCGAGGCCTGGATGTGCTGAAACCAGTCTGCGGCGCGGACTCCTGGTGCGAGGGGAGAGAGCTTGCGAGGGTCAAGGATGGCAATACCGACTTCGCTGATGGCAAGCGTACTATACTCCGTGTCTATTGCAACGAGAAGAGGCGCATTTGTAGCATGAAGGACTGATGTTTGGGCAAGGACGCCGTCCTCAAAGCGTACACCAAGACTTGCTCTAATTTTTCGAAGGTTGTCCAGGTGAAGGTGAAGATCTTTGCTCGGAGACGGCCTGGTCGGCGGCCTATATGCTTGCTCCTCTTCATCGTCCTGTCGGCGCCTACAGTCTGAGTGAGATGCTCTGAAGCAGTGCAGTATGAGCCCCTGAGCAGCGTTGTTCCTCCCCTCACGGCAGCACGATGCTGTTCGGCTCCACTGGTTCAACCCTCGAGCCAGACGGGACACCCCATATCCACCGCATGGCGACCACGTTGACGGTAGATTCATAAATCCGCCCCATTAAGCTGACATGCTCCCGGTCTTGCCGAGTCAGCAATGACTAGCAGAAGTACCTGGAAGAGACGTTGTACCAGACGTGCGTGCGTGGGCTGCAAATGACGTACTTTGACACTTTCCAGCTGCCCACCTGCAGATGGCCCATGCGTTGACCTCCGACGAACGACCGCGCCCAGAATGATTGAGCGTTCGACATCGACCAAGAGGCAGTTGTCATAGGGGAGCGCGTTTAATCGACGAGTGGCCGGCATCGAGTCTTGTTCCGCGCCTCGTAGCTTGCAGTATCCAATCGAAATAATACACCCTACTCACTGCCACGTTCGGGAGCGCGAAACGAAAGACTACGACCACGAGACGTCACGCCAGGGCCCCGCTTCGTTTGAGCTGGCGGCGCACCATCAGCCCGCAGAAAGTCTCGTCTGGTATTAATACAATTGGCCCTCGCCTCTCACACCGCAATCGTGCCGCACCCACCCCGTACCAAACTGGCCTTCCGACGACGCACCAAGTCTCTTCCTGCGCCCTCCAGCAGTGACGTCTCATCCTCACTCCAGGAAGACCCACCTTTCCTCCGCGACCTCCACAACGCCCACAAGCGCAGTTTCTCCTTCACCTTACCCACCCTCACCCACTTCTTCTCTGCTGTTGTCCTGCTCATCGTTATTCTCCTCCAATTCCTCCTCCCCCGCCTACAGATCGAGACTCTCCGCAACGAGTTTTCTGATCTTCCGCCAGCTTCCTGTCCACCCTCAACCAATCCTTTCCTACAGGATCTCGTCTGCCCCAGACAACCAATTGAAGAGTCTGGAACACTTTATCACTCAGTACCGCGCGACATGGGTTTACTAGAGGAGGCGCAGCGTGTTGCTGCTGAGTTTGAGTACTCCGCCGAAGATGTGAACAAGGGTGTCAAGGAGTTCATCAGGCAGATGGGTAAGGATAGGAAAACAGCCAAACGCGATGGATGAGGCTAATAGCGTATACAGACGAGGGTCTTGAGAAGACTGGAGCTACCATGAGTCAGATCCCAACTTACGTGACTGCTGTGCCAAACGGAACTGAGAAGGTAAGCTCTTCTCAACTTGCCTCGACCTGGCGCATCTCCAATTGACATGTTCTAGGGTCTCTACATGGCTGTCGATCTCGGCGGTACCAACTTCCGTGTCTGCTCCATCCAGCTTCACGGCAACAGCACCTTCTCCCTTACACAGTCCAAGGTTGCCATTCCTCGCGAATTGATGGTGGCCAAGACCTCCAAAGAGCTCTTCTCCTTCCTTGCGCAGCAGATCGCCGAGTTCCTTAAGCAGCACCACAACGAGCACTACCACAGCTCAGTCAGGCGGCGAGCCACTGTCTCTCAGCCGGGTGGATTCACTGAGGAGGAGATCTTCAGCTTGGGTTTCACATTCTCCTTCCCTGTACACCAGGTTGGCATCAACAAGGGAACTCTTATCCGCTGGACCAAGGGTTTCGACATCCAGGATGCCGTTGGCAAGGATGTTTGCCAGCTTCTGCAGGACGAGATTGATGCTCTTCACCTCCCAGTCAAGGTCGCCGCCCTTGTCAACGACACTGTCGGTACCCTAATGGCACGCTCATACACTAGCCCTGGCAAGACCGGCACCCTTCTCGGCGCCATCTTTGGAACAGGCACCAACGGTGCATACGTGGAGAAGTTGGACAAGGTGAAGAAGCTGGCTACCATGGAGGAGGGTGGTGATGTCGACAAGACAACGGGCGAGATGATCATCAACACCGAATGGGGCAGCTTCGACAACCAGCTCTCTGTTCTCCCAGACACGCCATATGACCGCTCTCTCGACGCTGAGTCCGTTAATCCCGGCATTCAAATGTTCGAGAAGCGCATTTCCGGCATGTTCTTGGGTGAGATTCTCCGCCGTGCCCTCGTCAAGATGATCAAGGACCCAGAGGTCCCATTGTTCAGCGACGAGAACAGCAGCAACAACGACGTCCACTCCACCACCTGCCTTGCCCACAACACCCCGCTGTTCGAGCAGTGGGGTCTCGACACCTCCTTCCTGTCCATCACTGCTGGCGACTCTGGCCCAGGTCTTAAGGTGACCCGCCAGACTCTCGATAAGGATTACGGCGTCTCTGCTGCCTCATCTGAGGATGCTCACGCCGTTAAGCTCATCGCCTCTGCCGTTGGCAAGCGTGCTGCCCGCCTTGCTGCCGTCGCTATTGGCGGTATCGTCCTGGCGACCAACAAGCTCGCTGCACCAAAGGACATCGCAACCGCCGACAACGAGACTGTCAACGAGGACGAGATCGTCGATATCGGTGTTGACGGCTCGCTGGTGGAGTTCTACCCAGGCTTCGAGGAGTACGTCCGTGAGGCTCTCAGGGAGACTGAGGGTATTGGAGCCCATGGCGAGAAGAGGATTCGTATCGGTATTGCGAAGGATGGTAGCGGTGTTGGTGCTGCGCTGATTGCGCTTGTTGCCGACAAGGTCGCTAAGAGCGATGCGTAAGAGATGACATAAGGGGAAAATAGGAGTAAAAAATACGTTGAAATGTGTACATGCGAGGCGCTAACGGCTGATCTTGTACATAGCGGAATGCATGTTCATATTCATACCAGCTTTGGCTGAGGAAAACGTGCATATGTGAACTACACGTGCCGGAAGAAAGGTTGGTAAGCGGTTTCATATATAGTAAAGACCCCCCAGACTTGAACGTGCTTCCATGTATCGTCTCAAGTGTTCTGCGAGGATAGATTCAGAACGTACTAGGAGAAGGTGTACAGGTAAGTTGCGGAAGGAGTGATCATAGACGTGCTGCAGCCGCGACGCGCACGAGCCGGGCAAGCTTCTCCGGCCGAGCCACTTCATTCTTCTTCTGCTCCTGCCTCCGCATCCACGTAACCTATACCAATATTGCTGCTGAAAAGCCTGTCCATCGCGTCCGCTTCCGTTTCCTGATCCCAGTCCAGTCTCTGCATTAGGAGGCCCTTAGCCATCTTCTTGCTACGGCTTCCCGGGGGTTTCTTCAGATTGTACGCTGACGAGGCATCCACCACCAATAGTATCTTGACTGTGCATTTGGCTTGCTCAACCAGGCCCAGGAAGCTGTCTACCACAGTCTCCACGACTGAATGGTCTGTAGACTTCTTCCGCGGCCACGCCACCTGGTCGATCCTATCGATGACGAGTGTGATAGTCTCCGTACTGTCGAAGGCATTCAAGAGATCGAGAAGGAGGTCTCTCAGAGCCTCTAGCCTGTCCTCAGCCTTTTTCGCGTCATCACCAGTCACCGCAGTGAGTGCTGTCTCTTTGTCACCGTTAAAGTTTTTAGTGATGCTGTCGGTGTGATTTCGCAGGAGTATCATGTGGAAGCTTGCTAATTGATAGATTAAGTTGGCAATAACGTTTTCGATGGAGTACGATACTCGCGAATACCAGTCCGTCTGGCAGTAGAAGTACGCCACCCGATTGCCGAGCTGGCAAAGATGCTCTACTCCGAACACTGCGGCATGAGAAAGCCAGTTAAGGGTGCCACACTCCTGGCCCTCCCAGTTCGAACCAGCTAAGCACAGAAGCGATGAATGGTCACAGCGAAGCCAATCTCGCAAGCACTCTCCATTTTGAAGTACGTCCCAACTGATCTGTGAAGGAGCATCGTACTTTGTCCGCTGCCCAGTGAAGGCGTTCTCCAGGAGCAGCTTTAACCCCTCGGTATTCGTGGCGGCATCCGAATCTCCTAGACGAAGCGTGGACCTCAGGTCTGCAAGGTATCTCGCATCATCGGCCCTGAGGCTTCTGCTAAGAGCGGCGTGTGTTGTTCGCATTTGATCTTGGGTACGTAAGTGAAGTCTCGTGTTTTCATCTCGTATTTCCTGGAGCTCCTTCCTCATCACGCTTATCTCCTTTTGCATCAATGTCTCGGTCTCTAAGCGTATCTCTGCCAGCAGCTTCCGAATTTTGGAGAACGACACCATCTTCACCTTCGCAACCGAGAACGACTCGAATATCCGTTCTGTCGTGATCGTTAGCTATCACCCGTCGATTGGCGTTTCTGCTTGTTCAAACTGACTTCTTGTGGAGCCCTGGCAGTACTCTGCAGTTTCTCTTGCGAATTCTATCACGTGGGCGAAAACCGCGGCGACCATCTTCCGCAGCTTGGTGCTGGGGTGGATGTCCTGCAGGACCTGGAGACGGGGAAACGCGTAACCGAGTTCCTCCAGAGCTTCCTCTATGGCATCTTCGCGTTGCTGCTTGTGAACCACAACCTGCACGATGATCAACTTCAGGTGCTAGCAAAGACCGCACGGGTTCATACCTACGCTGAGGAGAACCGACAACGTCCCATAGGCCAATCCACCGTACTGGTTGTCCGCTGCTTTCACCAGTTCGACGATCCCGGAATAGCTCTCCAAGAATTGGGCGAACGTATTGAGCAGGTCTTGCGAGCGGGTGCCGAGTACACGAGACGACTTCTTTCTATCTCTCTTCAGATTGAGTCTCGCAACCCCAGCAGTCCGGAGACTGCTCATGGCTGTGGCTTCCAAATCATCTTCGAAATCATCGTTATCGGGTTCGGCCGCCTCGAGGCCAACGATCTTGGTTTGTAGGCCCTCCTTAGTCAATTTGTAAAGAGTGTTCGGCGTCTTGATAATCCGGGCTAGCTCGCGATCTCCTTTGGTCATGTTTAACGCCCATTCTTCGCGGCTCGATAACAAAGTCTTCACAGGGGTCCATATCTCTCTGTTAAGGGATTAACATTACTATCTTGCGCCGAGCATTCATTGGAATACTACCTTGAAGCAAGTGAGGCTCTTGAAAACCACGGCTCACTCGTAGTTTTCACTTCCCTCTGGAAAGACATCTTTGGTAAATCATTCGTAGTCACAATGCTACTCAAGAAATTAGTACGGGACCTCTAGTACGGGACCTCGGCGTGTACAGATGCGAGACCTCGATTCCAAGGCCTGGGGTAACGGACGAAGATGCCGAGTGGGTGCGCTGCAACATGTGACTGCTCGACCGTGCTGTATGCAGCATGCCGTTGGCAAGATAGGTAATCATCCAATCGTCGACGTTGTGTCTGCATCTGTGCTCTATTGCATTGATCCTTTGGCGCATCTCGACCTCCACGATATCCCCGCTAATTTATCTCTTGGAACCGCTCGAAGAATGCCCAATGGCATCGCTCATCCCACTCCTCTGCCCATGTCGATCTGCGCAAGCGGGTCATCCGCGAATGGGTACTTTCGCCTGACATCTTCGGGGTCTCAGCCTTGCCGGCTTTAATTTAGGAACAGCTGAGGAGACTGGGGGCTCTCCCACCACCCTGCACAGCCTCCTTTCCACCCTCCCTCTTCGGATTCAGCGAATCATTTGAGTGTCGCAGGTCTCAGCAACGCCAATCTTTTATTAGAAGCTCCCGAAAAGGCTGTGTCTTCCTTCACCTACTTCAGGGGCTGGGCGAACCACGTGAACGCTGAGGCACCTTCGCATTCCTCCTGAGTAAATGCCGCTGATCCAACCATGTCAAAATCCAGTGGCCCCAATGCGCCAACAAGGTGTACGCCAATAGCATGCAGATATTGCATTAGTGCTCCTCCCCGCGCACGGACTTTGTATTTAGATGCATCGGGATGCCTTGCAAAAGCACCATGCATGCGGGTGCCCTCCTGTGATGTGGACACGCAATTGGCCAATGAATAGGATTTATACTGCGTGTGAGACTTTCGGACTAACTTATGATAAATCAAATGATCTACGTCTCTGTTGAACCACCACTGTCAAGGTCAGCCCAAACATTCGCTATTACCGTCCCCTTACGCCACAGCGGAACCAAGAAAAGGAGCAACCCGGAGCGTTGTGCGCAACATAATGGAGGTAAGCACTATTCACGCTCTTATCTCGTGTAATAGTGAAAGCTGAAGTGTCGTCAGGAAATAAGTAACAACAAGGCAATTCTTGAGCAGCGCTACATAGAGCTGTTGGAGCGCCGCATTGCGGCCCTGGAGTCGCTTGCAAATCAGAATACGCCACACCAAGTCACTGCAGGTTTCATCTCCTTATGAGGCGTTTAAATGATGCTGACGGACACCAGATTAGCAAGGCAGAGCAACAATCTGCTCCTGATAATGACCGAACCGGCGTTAGCGGTGTCACACCGGAGGAAGACCACGCACCTACTGTCAAAGAATCTGGTACGCACGTTACTATCGAGGCGGAAGATGTCACTATCGTCAACAGCCACAAGCATTCAAAAGATGGTGGGAACTCTTCCGGTGAGACCGAGCCCACCTCGGAATCAGATGCCGTGAGATATACCTCTCCAGTTTAGTGTAACAGCGAAATTGACACCATGTAGTCCCCACCAGAAGAGAAAGTCGAGTCAAGGGTCCGCAAGGTCATCAGTAAGGTGAGTTGACCAATCTGAAGTCGTGTTGGCAAACGCGGTAATATTACGACACCTACTAAACGGACGCAGTGGAACGATAAGGTCGGCAAGCGCGAAGACCACGAGAGGGAAGAAACGAAGCAGGATGAGCTATCGAGTGAACGCAAGGCGTTAACGACCTTCCGCGAGATCAGAGACGCGGACAACGATAAGAAACTGGACAGTGAAGAGATTGTTATCGAATCTAAGGCATTGCTGGCCATATATCAAGATGTTGTCCCCAGCTGTTCACCTCTTGCTATTGAGCAGGGCACTCTGGAGCTAGATGCCCCTTTCTGCACATTCATATGGCACTGGCAGAAGTTTGAGGATGCTTGTAATCCTGTGGACACCGACAATGAGGCGACGAAGGAAGCTCGTGAGGATCTCAAGAAGTTGATGACTATGATCAAGACCTCTTCGTCGCTGGAGAACTACTTCAAGGCTCGTCAAGGTCTTGAACGTACCCGTCAAATCACCTATGACTGGCTTTGGACGCTCTTTCCGGACCGATCAGCAGTGTACTCTCGCTCATTCCTGGGCGACCTCCAGATGTTTGAGGTCACGAACATGACTGCTCCATTTTTAGCAAAGGACCGCAAATATTTCCGAATTACCTGCACAAGTTTCGACTGGGACGGAGAAATGTTCAAGGCTTATGACTATGACTTTTTAATCGACAGATTCGAATCGGAAAAGTCCATCGACTCCTTGGTGGTGTTCCCAGCAACCTATTATCGCAGCAGTGATGGCAGTGACGACACCGGATTGAGGAACGAGCTGTTGGATCGGGGCAGGGACTTCGTCGATATGTGTGTGGCGGAGCCGGATAGCTTCCAACGCTCTTATGATGGACTGGCAATGGTCGATACGACAGGGTTGGCTAGGTTGACATCTTCAAACAAGGTGGGTCAGATCGAGACCAGTCGCGGCAATCATGCTGACAGGACCACAGATGCAGATGGATGATGCTGCGACCAACAATGACTCGGTGAACGATAGTGGTAGCACCCAGAGCACCAAGGCAATCGAGGTACCGCTTGCGATCTCATGTGAAACAAAAAAAAGACTGACAATTGTCCAGATCAAGGGGAACATCATCGTCGACAATTATGCGTTCCTACGATCTGACAGGAAGGGGGCCGACTACGAGCTCATTCCTCCCCTCGGCAAACTAGACCCTGAAGAATACACGGAGACAGAATGCGGATGCAGAGCCTGCCGGAGTTCAGTCCTGGAGAATTGGCGTGTACCACCCAATATGACTATACAGGAACAAGGGAAACGCTTTGCGGAGGATCACAACAGGCTGCTCTTCTGTCCGCCAAAAGTCCTCGGCTACGCTCTGAGCCAGAAACACTGGGGTCAATTCCGCGTGAAGTCAACCAAACCATATGTCAGCAAAGAAGGCGGAATCGAAGAATCTAAGTTTGAGAAGGAGCTCCAGCTCGATGCCAAATACAAAACGTTGCTCCTGGTACAACTCCAAGCGGTATTACTGCAGGACTTCACTCACTAACAGACCCTAGGCCTACATAAACTATCATGAGAGTGCTCGGAAAAGGCAGCTCGGAAACCAGAGCAATGGAATTGCCGACTCCGGAGGTGACATTATCGACGGAAAGGGCAGGGGCTTGGCTGTCTTGCTCCACGGTAAGTCTTCCTTGAGCACTTTCTGCAGGACTGTAGCTGACCATTACTGGTATAGGTCCACCGGGGGTGGGAAAAGTATCACGGCTTCACTTCCAGTTGATGCAGTAGCGTAGCTGACAGAACAATCCAGACACTCACAGCCGAGACCGTGGCAATGGCTACGGGTAGACCACTTCTTACAGTTTCAGTAGCCGAGATCGGCATGCAAGCCGACAAAGCTGAAGAGAAACTGTTCAGAATCTTCGCAGATGCTGCACGTTGGGAGGCGGTGCTACTCGTGTAAGACTTACAGTCCAGAACGACGAAACAATACTGAATAACACAGCGACGAGGCCGACGTATTCCTTGAAGAGCGTGTGGGTACCGGCGATCCCAATCGCAATGCGCTGGTTTCGGGTAAGATAGGTAGTAATTCCAATGTCTCAGCCCTACTAACCGATGCAAGTACTGCTCCGCTGCTTGGAGTATTATCAAGGAATAATAATCCTGACCACGAATCGGATGAATTCCCTGGACATCGCTGTTCAGTCTCGCATCCACCTTGCAATCCAATACCGAGACCTCACAAGCAAGCAGCAATTCGACATTTACAAGAACCTCCTCGACAAGATCCCGGACAGCCAAATCCGGGACCGCAAAAGTTTGTACGCGGCCATTGAGCGCACGTACAAGCGATCGCAAACGAACGGTCGGCAGATCAGAAATATTGTGGCCTCTGCTCAGGCTTTAGCTGCTAGTGATGGCGGCAAGCTAAAGTTGGAGCACATTGACACTGTGTATGAGACAACCATGGATTTCGTGGATAGTCTCAAGGACCTGACGACGAGGAAGCGTGGTAAAAACGAGGCTGGGTCCGCATCGTAGTTGGCCTTGCCCACGTCACGCAGATCGGATGGAGATTGAGCGCAAAACCTCGTCTTACGCACCAGGACGCGATGAGTGGCCGATGGGATTTCCTCTAGACAGTCATTACTGTATCAGTGCGCTCCAGATCGATGCTGCAGCTTTCTTCCTCACAACCTCAGCCTTGCGCTCAGCCGTGGAGTCCAACATGAAAAGCGATGATTGTACCTGTATGTTGTAAGCAAAAGCCATACCTGCGTCTTCCACACCTGCAGTGAGGACAATGAGGACAATGAGCAGACGAGTTAGCCTTGACATCAGAAATGTGTACATGCGAGGCGCCAACGGCTGGTTTTGTGCATATTGGAATGCATGACCATTTTCATACCAGCTTCTGCGGAGGAGAATGTGTATCTGTGAGTGAAACATAGTATTTAAAGAACTGAAAAGAGAACAACCCATAAACCATCCTCGCTCCCAAAAAAACCATCAAAACTCCCAGTAAAACCACACAACACCACGGAGAACCATGCAAAAACCACGCAAAAACCACGTAAAAAACTTTTCCCCACCCAAAGCAATCCTTGGCCAAGCCGGGGCAACGAGGAGGCGTTGCCATACACTCCATAGGTATCCTCGGTCATACCGAGACCCTACCCAAAGGACAGAGCCAAATGGAGTAGCAAAAGGTTCTCGGCATGGCTGAGACGTCCCTACTGCGGCTAAAGCCCACGCAAGGACAGAGGAAAAGGGATCAAGAGAAAAGAGACGGAGCAAGAACAGGAACAGGAAAGAAGCGGCGGAGGTCTCACAGGCCGGTCACCCGTGCGAGATGGTGTTGGATTGCCTCAGCGCCTACTCATGATCTCTGACAACCTGCTTCAAGTCGTCCTCGTCTCCATCACCTTCTTTCTGCCGAGGCGCCACGTCAGGCATCGCCTCTGCCTCTTGGACCTCTTGGGTCTCCTCGGTCAACCCGTGGTGCTCGCGCGTCACGGGAGTCAGTACAGGACCTGGGCGGACAGGCGGGGGTGGGACTTGCATCCGATCAGACAAGGATCGGTACGGGGCGACAGGCGGTGGTGGTGGTCGGACTGCAGTTGTGACTGCAGCGACGCGAGGCGTCATTCCTTGACCTGCATGCAACAGCGGGTTCAGGCCTCCATGGCCCCATTGCGGAGGCAGGACTGGGTTGGGGGCGGCGGCAGCGGTGCCAGAAAACGAGAATGTGATCCGGCCCGAAGGATCGATCTGGACACTGAACGGAGCCGTTGATGGCCCCGGGAGTGGCATCTGGGAGGGCAACCCCATGTATCCAACTCCGGGGGCGGCTGGAGCGGGCATAGGAGCCCGAGAAGGCGCCGCTGTTCTCCTTTCCTACATGTCAGCTATCGTACGTAAATATGTATCATGATGCACTCACCTCTGCTGAAAATCATTCCTCCGCCTGTCATTTCTCGCGAGGGTCGCCGCCGCTCGCTCTGGTTCCCGTGCAGAGTCAGCCGTCTGCACGGCACGGTCTCTGCTGAGCTCCCCCTCACGCCGAGCACGCGCGACTGCTTGGGCGCGCGATTCCGGAGCCCCTCCGTAACGTTTTACCCAGGACGTGCTCTTCGATGGGCACGTCCTGCCGGGGTGGGACGAGGTGTTACAATGCACACACTGACGTGTACATTGCTTCCAAGAGTGCCCTCTCTGGTAACAAGTGATGCAAGCACCCCTGGGAGGACGGGCGGGGCCCGTTTTCTCGGTTTGGTGGCCGGAGCCGCCCTTCTGGTTGTTTGGTGGTGGTGGTGGTGATGGGTCACCACCGGCCCCTGTCATTGTTGTTGTTGACATTGTGATGCCGAAATGGTGATTTTCGAAAAGAAAAATCGATTCCGAAAGTTTCTGATTGTGAGAAGGTGGAAAGAGAAGAGAGACGAAAGATGGCGTACGCGGCTGATGCAGAAACTTGAATTGAGATGTTGTGACATAAGAGAAACCCGAAATGGATGGGATATCACCTAGGTGAAGTTCACACGGGATGAAGCCCTTTGGGTGGAAAGCAGCTGCTTTCCCCTATAGGCATCAATAGTTGCGAGAACGTGTGGCTCTACAAAGAGAAAAGACCCTCTACTATGATATGAGAGAGACCCCAATCCCTTGGGACACCGTCGAGGTGAGGTTCATAGGGGATTCAGCCTCTGGTTAGAAAGCAACCGCACTCCCCCTTCGGCATTGAGTGGTTGCAAAAACGCATGACTCTGGAAAAGAAGAAGACTCTCTATGGCTAGAAAAGGAGATGGTATAGACAGACATTTCATACTCATCTAAACCTCCTACGATAACCAAGCCAGAAATGGAGCCGTGGAACCGAGAGGTGCCTCGCGGGGCCTCGAGGTCGCTCTAGAGCACCCTCGACGGATTCTTCCTCTTCTTGGGGAACTGTCGACGAGGATGAGAATCCCATCGGTTGAGTCTCCTATCGGTCCACCATCTCAACAAGAAGAGCCACGTCCCCAGCAAGAGGAGCCGCTTGCCGAAGCGGGATATCCTGGAGCAGTGAAAGCTAGCCCCACGCCTCGCTCGGTCTCCAGAGACAATGCGAGGACGCTCATTCGTGCTGTTTGTGACTCCGCCTCAAGTTGCCGAGCACAACAGGGACCCACCCAGGTGGGATCAGTGGGGTTTATGGAGGAACTCAAAGCCAGGAGGTGAAGCTAGGCCAAGCAATGGTCTTTCGTAATGACCTCCGTAGAACCAAACAACATAAGGAGTTGGGAGTGGTCACATTTGCTCTTCGCAGGTTAGTATGTTTAACTCAGATGTTACACTCTGCTTACGGTCAACGTGCTGTGATTCCTCATCGTCGAAGTAAATCCCCAGGCCCAACCTCCCTCCTCAACACCACTGCCCCCTGCGGCTTCAACCGACGATAGTACCCCGCTTCCCTCTCCACCTCCCTAAACCCACGCTTCAGATACCACTCCAGCCCCTCCTCGTTCGCCTCCCATACATGCGCACCTACAGACTTGATGCCGTACAACTCGATCGCCCGCACAATCACCGTCTGCAGAAGATGCGACGCAATGCCATAAGTGCGATACGGCGACAACACACCTAGGGTCGAGATGTACAGCATTGGCGGTGAGCCGATTAGGCGGCAGCGTATGCCTCCCACGACACGACCGGGAGAGGTGTCGGAGTCGGTGGATGTGGAGGGAGGCGTGTCGCGCCAGGTGGCGAGGAGGGTGATTGAAGAGGCCACTTTCTCGGCGAGGATTTCATCATAGAATTTCGCCTGGTAGGGGATTGGAAGGAGTAGGCTGTTCAGGCGCTTGAAGGATGCGATGTTGCTCTTGGTGCAGGGCTCTAATGTGATCCTGGGATCTAGAGGACGTCTTTCGGCGCGTGGGGGCTGAGGGCCTCCGTGCGAATTCGAGACGCTTTCAGACGACACGACCTCGTTCGGTTGTCCATTCTGTCCTTTGGGGGCCTCTAAATTCGAGGACAAAGGCAATTCTGCGGCAATGACTGGTGCAGGAGATGTTTCGTTGACAGAAAGTTTAGCTGCTGGAGGCTCCTTCACCGCGGCAGGTTTTCTCAGCCATGCTGATATAGACGTCTGCAGCATCTGGCCGACATTGACCTTATTTCGCCGCCTCACAATATGACAGCGAAATGTGTTGTGATATATATCTCAGCACAGTCGAGGAGATAACGTTGGGTATGTATCTAGCTCGCTCCGCATTCGGGAGTGAAGTGGGCGGTCTTGGCGCGCGCTCAGAAACATGAAGCGAACCTCGCCGCGACGGCACGAAAGTTCACGTCACACCTCTACCACACCTCACACACCTTTCACAATGGGCGCAGGATCCTCAAAGCCGGAGCAGCATGTCTTCGCAGCGTACGTACAATTGATACATTGATTGGTATGTGGATCGGCGCGGCTAATGACTTGCAGAGATAGCCCAGTCCGGTTCTCGCAATCCGTGATAGACTCCCTTCAGAACAGCCCAGAGGTGCGCATTGCAGGAATAGTACGACCTAGGAAGCTCAGTATTAATTATCGTAACAGACCGACTCTACGCGCTCCCGCAACCTCGAACTCCAGGTCCAAGCCCGCGTGACTGCCGAGCTCGAACGCATCCGGGAGCAGGAAGCGCAACACCTCGAGGACATGTACAACCAATTGGGCTCCGACTCTCCATCTCCCTCCACCTCCGAAGACCAATCCTCGCCATCCATCACCGAGAAGATCACCGATGCGCTCACGCCCAGCTCGAGCAAGCCAGAGAGGTCGCACACCAGCGTGTCGAAGGAGATTCAGGAGTTGAAGAGCAAGCTTGAGAAGCGGAAACACTTGGAGAAGATGGATCCGGCGGTGCAGAGTGCGAAGGAGGGATTGGTTCAGTGCTTGAGGCAGAATGACAGGAGGCCGTTGGATTGCTGGCAGGAGGTTGAGAACTTCAAGACCGAGGTTGCGAAGCTGGAGAAGAAGTTCGTTGACAGGGCTGTGAGGTGAAGCGCTTGATCAATCCTAAATTGATTCTTGTCCGGGTGTGGAGGGCCAGGGGATTACCCTGGGGTGTGTGGCCCAACCCGGGGTTGCAGCTTGGGAGACTTGGGTACCACAGTATCCGAGCTTTCACGGCTATTCAATGCGTAACGAAGGGAGCTTACGCATATGTACATTTCTAGACACTCTGTACTTTTCTAACCGTCAAAGTACCACCCTCCCCCGATTCACACGTAATGGGCTGTATATGCTTGCAATCCAAGCGTAGAGAACCTATCGCTATAGGCCGATATCGCTCGGACATACTATAATGTCACAGTTTGTAGTAGAGTTATCAGAACAGCACAAAATGCAGTACGAGATTAATGGGCTTCATGTTATGGCATTTGCTATGTTACACTGCAAAGAAGCATGTACATGGCATCCCCCCAGCGAAAGCGACTTTTGCCCTGGCATGGAGGTAAGGCATGCAATCGTAAACGGAAAACCCGATCCTTTGCCCGAGCCCATCGAAAACGGATGTGTTCCCCGCTGACCTTCCCGAATAGAGATAAGGCTAGACCGCTCCAACTCCAAGTCTGAGTGAGATTACTCTACTCGACGTCGTTCTTGCCCTCGAAGTTCTCGCCCTCAACGAGGTCTGGGATGTCGTCCTCATCGTCATCCTTCTTGTCCTCACCCTCAGCACCCTTCTGGAGGCTCTGGTAGCTCTCGGCCAATTTCCTGAGCGAGGCAAGAGAGTCTGGGCCGAGCTGGTTAAGGATACCCGGGACGAGCTCAGTCAGCTCCTTGTCCTCACCGTTGCCGTAGATGGCGAAGGTGTTGGATGGGACGGAGGCGTGGACTATAAATCAATTGTCAGCCTGATAGATCCTTCCATACCATCCCCCGCCCTAGGTCTCATATGACGTATTCTGGCCACCGTATCCTGTTCCACATTCAAAACGTACCCTTTGGTGCAGAGAAGTGAATGACGTTGCCGTCAGACTTGAACATGTTGACCTCCTCAATAGCCTGGATTGGCTGGACGTTCATCTTCTTGAGGGCGCCTTGCAGCTTCTTGTCGTCGGTGCCGGAGTTCTTGTGGACCTTCTTGACCTTTCTCCTTGGGGTGCCCTTGCCGCTGTAAAGCCATCGTATCAGTATATGTGTCGTTTCATTGCGTAGTTGAGGTACTGCGGAGGTGGGGTTTCGAAGGGATTGATTCATGCAGCCTGAGGCTGATCGTTCGTGCTAGCGCTTTCAGAGGCTGTGATTTCGAGGATGATTCTTACCCTGTAATCAGATTAGCATCTCCCTATGCAACTCAGATCGTACTGTCTGGTGCAATCGCAAACAGCACGCGACAAACGCACCAATGCGGACGGCATTTTGCATGCGCTGGAGCTTGGCCTGATCCATTTTGACTGTTGGTGAAAACTACGGGCTGTAGAGTAGTCCGTAGAAATGAACTTGCGAGGTTCGGGTAGAAGAATTCGGAAGTTGAGTTGAATTGGCAATCGTCAAGATCCGGCCGTCGCACAATTCGTCGTCGTCGAAGCTGGAAGTTCGGTGAAGCTCGGACCACCCATTGTGCGTTCGCTAAAATGTCGTGACGGACTTTGGCATTCACAAGTCAAGGGACGATGGGAAGGAAGCAGCAGCATAACGAGCATTCACCTCTTACACTGACATTCATGACAGTGGTATGGTATTCAATCAATTCAAGTAAACAAAATTATGGCGACGAACGCTCGGGATCATCCTGAATAAGGTACTTCATCGCTCTCCGAAAATGACAAACGCCGATTCCGCTTTTGAGGCAACTCCAAGGTCAGAGACACATCGCGATGAGAGATGAGACAAAGTAGCCTTGAGGACCTAATATCCATGCTTCATGAACTCCTCCTCCGTGTAGTCCCACAACTTATTGGCCAATTTCTCATTCTTAGCCCATCCAGACCCAGCGCTTCTCTTTCCAACTGGGGTCCAGTAATATCCCTTCGCTACCTCAGCCTTTGGCGCTGTACAGGCCCAGAGTTGGTTACGTGCTCCTTGAGCAACGTTCTGCATGAAAATTCCACCAAAAGCATACATGCCCCACCTAATCACTGCCGTACTCTGCTGAGCCGAAGCGAAAAGGTCGGTTTGGATTACACCAGGATGGAGGGCGGTGCAAGTCAGCTGCGGGTAGCGCTTTTCCAGAGCGCGAGCGTGTAGGATGTTGGCAAGTTTGGCACAGCCGTACCGGGCCCAGGTGCCGTAACTCTCGGCTTTATCTTGGTCGAAGATGATGCCACCGGACGGTGCCATTCTGTGACCTTCAGAACTGAGGTTCACGACTCTGACATCGGAATTCGCCTCCTCTGCTGTTTTGAGGAGTGTTGGTAGCAGGAGCTTGGTCAAGAGAGCGTGGCCCATGTGATTGGTGCCGAACTGAATCTCGTACCCTTCTGCGGTCTTGCTGTAAGGGGTTGCCATAATTCCAGCATTGTTGAGCAGAATGTCAAGGCGCTGAGAGCGGTTTTTGAACTCGGTTGCTGCGTTTTCGATAGACTTGAAGCTGGTGAGGTCAAGTTGCAGGAACGAGATGGTGGCATTAGGCACAGCCTTCTTGATCTCAGCGATGGCGGACTCGGCTTTAGAAGGCGTGCGAGCGGCAAGAAAGATTTCCTTCGGCTGGTGCTTTGCTAGCTGAAGACATGATTCTTTGCCCAGTCCAGTGTTGCCTGCGAATTGTTAGTTGGGCCGTCTGATGTCTCTCTTGTTGTAGATGTCTTGGTGGAGACGAAGCGTTGATCTTTCCGTAGAAGTAGGAAGTAGAGAAGCTTGATGGGACCTGATGTTCGCCTTGAGAACAATCTAGGATCTAACGTACCACCTGTGACCAGAATGACTTTCCCGGAAAGATCTGGGATATCCTTCTCCGGCTCATATGCATTCCCGAACGGCCAAACCATGTTGCTGGAGGGTAGGGGTTCTCTTTGTTATTTGCGTGTACAGACTACTCAATGTAGTAGAAGGGAATTATGAGAGTGTGATCAGGAGCGGACTATTTTGTAGTGTCTATAGGATAGAGGGTTGGAAGACGATGCGGTGGAATGGAGTTGGACCTGAAACCCCCACAGCAGGCTTCGCGACCACCTTATATCGATGAACTTACCGGCCGCTACATTTCTATGTGCGGACGAACTCCACGGCGAGTATCATTTTATGGGTGTGAGGGACTTTGCCTCGAGAGGTTTTGGGAGCAACCATTGCCCGATTCTCGAAGATCTTTGCACTTTGAAGTGGTTTGTGGTACAAGCAGCCCGTTTTGCAGGCCGCACATGCGTCTTACGCCCGCAAACGATGATCAAGCCAGCGCATGATGGTTAAGTTCCCCGTCTCCACGCTTGCGTGCGTTAGCCACTTTGCCGTAATACGTTATGTATTACTTTAGCCCACCACCTCTTCATCAAGCAGCTTCTTCCGTGGCGCAATTGGCTAGCGCGTTCGACTGTTATACCTTCTTATGAAGGTCGCAGTCTATCGAGAGGTTGGTGGTTCGAGCCCACCCGGAAGAGCAGTTTCTCCTTTTGCTTCTCAGCCTGCAACTTTTCTTTTGCTTCTAATAATATCAACGAGCTCGCGAGAACAACCTTTTGGGATGCGCAAATCATCAGTTATATCTGATATGGGCTTTTCGATGTTTTATTGGGATCCAGAGCTCATCTCACCAGCACAACATTAACCACAGTAGCGAAAAGCTCTTTACGGTGCCATTACCTTTCGACAAGACGTATCTCAGCGCCAGGATTAGATCGCTGCGCTGCACTGACGAAGAGTTCCAACGGCTAGCGCGATACTGCTGGATACAGCTGATCGCTAGGAAGACGCGGCATCATAAGTTAGCAGTCTCTGGGAGACCGCAGTGTATCACGGTCATCTCATCCTAGGAGATATTCTCGGCCAGACCGCCGTGATCTATTTGCGGATTCAGTAGACGATCGGAAGGGCTTTCAGGAAGTCGACCCACACTCTGTCGAGAAACCATGACTATTTCGTGGTGGCAGCTTTCCAAGGACTCGCCCATGGAACCCATGTAACTTGGTGATTTTCGCTCTCCGTTTCAGTTCCGTCTCCCTCGCCCAAATCCTCAAAGTCTAGATTACGATCTCGCAGATGACTATTGAATGCAAATTTGGATCAACAGCATCGGCTGTGCCCTGGCTGGAACAATCGTATCGACGGGATGTTATCTCTGCATGCTATGAATGCCACGCATCCGCAAGATACGCCAGTAAAGCGTTGAGTTGGCATGCAATCAACCTGGAGCCGAGTCCGGCCGCAGCAGGTTTGCATCCCTGCTATCGAAACTTTGTCCTGACGTGCCAATCTTGGAGACATGCATGAGACGGGACAGCGTGGAGACTGTGGATTACCCTTGCATTTCTAGGGCTCAGCGTATCTGCGAGGCAAGAACAAGGAGCGAGGTTTGGAAGGGTCTTGAAGAGTAGGTTTTGAAATTGCTTCATAGCGAATGTTGCAATGATATCTAAAACATTAAGAGCGACAATAATGCTCCCGAGGGAGTGTGATGCAAAACAAATGGTATCCCTTTCCAACCTCTAGACCGAACTGTGTATATCCCGTCGTCATCATTTCCCAAGTAAGTAACCAGAATGGTGAGTAAACAAAAAGAACGCCCGCCAGACCCCAAAATCTCAATCTCGCTGCGTAACGTGGTATGGGTGTTTACCACGAGAAGGTCATCAAAGCCGGGTTCAGCACAATGGGCAGCAACAGATGCGAGACCGTCACCGTCGCCATTGGCAGAATAGCAACGAAATCGGTGATCTGCCAGTCATACGGCACAAAGCTGGCCGTCGCCAACACAATCATGCCGACGATTCCAACTAGCGCAAACGCAATGCTGAACTTGAACCTGCGCAGGACCTTGGGCACTTCGATGAAGAAGTTGGAGAACTCGGCTTCCTTGCTCGTCGCACCCCACGTCATGTCGATCTCGAACATGTGCGCCAACAGCGCCTGGGAAACGTGCAGAGACAGGCCGCCGAGGAAGATGGCGAGCATGAGGATCCACTTGAAGTTCTCGACCAGGGCGCCCATGAATGTGCGCTCGCCGATACGGTACCTCATAACGGCCAAAGCGATGTTTCCGAGACCGTTGAAGACAATGACGATCGAGAACCATACTTTCCAGCTGTCGATGTAGTACTTGTCGAGGTAACCGTTGTACCAGCCGATGGCGAAGTAGTTGGCGGTTGTGAGGATCCAGGCCGCGCCGATGGCGTAGTAGGTGCCGATGTAGGAGATGATGGTGATCTTAGACGTGATACGGATGTTGGAGAAAAGGAATTTGCGGAAGAGAGGGGTGAAGGGTCCACGCCAGAGCCAGGTGCGGAGAGGGTTGAAAAGCAGCTCGTTGCAGCCGTAGGCGTATTTCTCCCAGCGGGCAAGCTCGTCGTAGACGGTAAGCGATACACCCTCCTTGAAGCCTTCGCCGGCCCAGGCAGCTAGACGGATGATGTAACCGTTGACCTGCAGACGGAGCGACATGTCGAAATCTTCGGAGACGTGGGACTCGGACCAGAACTTCTCGTAGCCGTCCTCGTCGACGTAGGAGACCTGCTGGATAGCAGCCCAGCGCAGAATGGCATTGTGTCCGACGAATGGGGCGACGTCACCGTTCGAGACGGTGTACTTAATAGCCGTGTAGATCAGGTTCGTGAAGAAGGTGATGCCGTTCTCGAAGTAGGTGTGCACGACTTGCATGACGCCGGAGCTAAATTGCATGATTCCCACTTCGGGACTCTGCTCCATTTCGCTAGCGGCATCGAGAAGACAGTCGGAAGGAACACGGGTGTCGGAATCGATCAGGATGATGTAGTCGCCGACACGAATATTGCCGTCAGCCCAAGCGCGGTCGGTTTCTTCGAGGACTTCCTTGAGCGCGCGCTCGTAAGCAAGAGCCTCGTCATTCTGGTTCCAGGACGCTGGTCTGTCGATTGCCTCTAGCTTCTCCTCGACTTTGCAGGAAAGCATGAGTCCGTAGTTCATGTTAGAAGCCTATTGTGTAATGTCAGTACATGACTTGATTGGTGCGCAGGCGTTGCAGATCGCCACTCTCAGCCGCCCTCAGCTACGCCTCAGTGCGGTTACCCGCATAAGGCGCCTGTCATCTAAACGGCGCAAGCGAGGCATAAATGAACGTACCTTCTTGAATTTGCCCTTGCGGACGAAACCTTCAGAACCGTGCTTTGGACGCGCAGTCCATCCAATGCTGTTGTCGGCGTAGAAATCAATTCTGGCTTGGCGCTCTTCCTCATCGATGATCTGAAGACCATCATCGTTGATGAACATGTTTGCAGAACCACCCTGAAGTTCGTAGGTGGACATGGCCTGCTTGATCGACTTGACGGTTGGCATGATGACGGACTGGAGACCTTCCTTGTAGACGGGACATTGGATGGTAATGTGTGGCAGAGTGCGACCTTGGCCGCCCTGAAGTCTGCGAGGAAGCATGGCGGAGTAGTAGCGCGAGTTCAAAGTCATCTGTCTGACGGGTCCGATGCATTGCGCAATGCAGCCGACGATGACCTGGGCGAAAAACAGGGTGAAGAAGATCTGAATGGGTGTGAGGATAACGAATGCCAGACGAGCGTATCCCTTGTCGACTGCGACTTCCACGGCGATCTGGCGGAAACCGGCTCCCAACATGACGGTGATGATCAAGAGGGTAAAGCCGACCAGCACAGTGTTCATCAAGTGTGTAGGCCTCTTCTCTGGCAGGATCTCTCCGCTTTCCTCATCGATCTCCTCTGCGACGACACCGGGACCCTTCTTAGTTGCCGCCTGCTCCTCCTCATCCGTTGGCTCACCAGTCCTCCAGACAAGCTCCATAAGCTCACTCTCGATCTTCTTTGCGCGGGGAATGAGGTTGCTGGCTTCATCATCCCAGACGACAAGAAGCGCATTTGATGCGATGAAAGCAGCGAACTGGTTCTTGCGAGCCTTTGGAAGGTCATCCATCGTTGGAAGAATCTGAACGCGAAGACCACCGGTAAGAGGCACGTCCACGGCGTCTGGGGACCATGCGAGGAAGGTCTTCACCACACGAGAGTTCACAGTCATTGCGCACTGTCATGTATTAGTCTTGACATCGACCGGACATGGAGGATGCACGTACCTGAACGTTCAGCGACGCGCATCCAGCCGCGAACACAGACTCGACGAGCGTTGGTGGGCATCCCAGATAGTGACCCCTGTATTTCCTGAGGAGGACACCCTCGAGCTCTCCACTAGCATCACCAACCCAGAGTCGCGAACATTGTTGCTGGAAGAGATAGTTGACCATGATCTCGTGTTTCACCTCATCGAGATAGGTGGACTTTGTGGACGGCGCGAGGGAGGCTCTAGATGACATCATGCCGTATGGAGTGGACATGCCGGAAGGTGCAGGAGGTGAGAGCACCTTTTCGGACATCTCTGGTTGTCCATGTTGTGCGGGCTTCTTCTCAGACGACGGCTTGCCGCCTTTAAAGTAGGACTTGAGACCCATTGCGGTTCTCGGTCAAGGAATGGTATTGAGAACTGTCGAAGCGAATGCTTGCCGAGCCAGGAAGCTCGCAAGGTACGCTTAGGTCTGCTTCGTACAGGACAGACGAAGGATTAGAGAACGAGCGAGTGGAAGAGATCTGACACCTTCCTGATACCTCCTTTGGGGGAATCGATTGAACCGTTGTAACGGCGAACGAGAGACAATAGCGAAAGTATGGGGAAGAACAGAAAAACGAAAGACGATTGACACCAGGGTGCCGGGCGAGATAATAGAGGTGTGGCCTACGAGATTGGGAACGGTTCCATGGGGATATGTACATGTACCAACCTACCGGACATACAAGACATGGCCATGGCACGCCGCTCAACGATCCCGCGTCCACCAAAATAGCCATGGCAGAAGGCGAGATCGTCTTGCCGCAAGACAGACTAGCTCGATACCGTGGCTAGCCCGGATGGTGTGGGAATTGACCACCCGTGCCGTGGTCTACCGTCTTGGGAACGATGGGAACGAGAGTTGCGGCTGGCAGAGAGTCTGGACGTGCCAAAAACGGCCGTAGTCTGGACGCATGGGGGTCTGTTGCCATGAGGCGCCACGACCAAGACACCGTTCCACCGGTAGCCATCGGTAGCGGCTCTCAACGTGGAAGGGAAGGAAGGTGTGGAGTCAAACCGTAGAACATCCCTGTCTGAATGTCATAGCATCCACATGCGTCCATGCCGCAACCGTGCCGCCGTCATCTTCCACGACTTGCTGAAACAATCTCGTAAATCAGAGCTGGAATTATTGGCGAATGGGCGAGGTCCCTCCTCAGCTGCGTCAAACTTGTCCGCCGTTGGTCCAGTCAACGACGGTGCCTAAGCTCAGGTGAAGCGGCCGCGAGCCTAAATCGGGACGCGAACTAGACGTCACCCTCCTCAGATGAGTGACTGTGCAGAAATAGTGGTGTACACCGACGTGCATTGAGATATTGCCACTTTGGTATTATGCTGCCGTCATGTATAATTGTGTCGTATAGAGTGGATATGAGAGCGGGTAGTCTCCCTGGTTCGCCTCTTACTGTGCTGGGATGGGAGCGTGTGACGAGTCATGAGACTGGTCAACTTGGCACCTGCATGTACCGAAGTAACCTACAGGTAGCCACACCAGGTTTTCCCTCTCCGCCTACGCGCTGATGGCGACACCGTAATTAGTCCCGGTGCATTCATCCCGTCGAATCTGCCCGACTCTGCAAAGGATAGACAGTGGCTGGCGCTCTTGAAATTGACGTAGGACAACCGGATCTCCTGTATCAGAGTGATCCATACTGTACGTAGCTGACTGACCTTTCCGAGACTCTGTGCCGACCGTTTGTCTTCACGTTTGGGTTCATGTCGGCACCTGGGTCTGGGTGAAGATTCTGTGAATCGGTACCCACGCGACGGAAGCTCAAGATTAGGGTTGGCCGCGAGCGTGAGACTAACCACGTACAGTCCTCGGCCTTAAATTCCTAACCCCAAGCTGGATAAGCCAACTAGAGGGTAGAAAGTCTACTTAAAATTCAACTCGGAGCAACGCGGATATAGCTTTATTATCACTTTAATTCGACGAAGCTGATTTTCACCTCTACTATTTCACTTAAATACGTGTCAGCTTATATATCTCTGGTTGGCTTTATCCGGCTTGGGGTTAGGAATTTAAGGCCGAGGACTGTACCTTGCTGGATAAGGTACATGCCGAGATACATAAGATCCTAACCCTCATGTGCCAATCCATCCAGCCCATCCTGTATATTGGCATGTACCTAAGGAGCCATGTAACCTTCCCCTATCATGCAAAAGGAGGATCGGTCTGCTCAATCACCAGACTTGGTGATAACAGGTGGTGCCCAACGATCAGTATTCTCCGTAGCGTGCATTCATGACGCGGTCGTGACTAGGAAACACGGACACCAAACGATTTACGCAAAGGCCCGTTCTTTTGACTTTCTGCTTCACCCTATCGTTGCGATTAGGGCAGATAGGGCCGGGTGCGACAATTGCGAATCTGGAGCGAGGAACGCAAAGACACAGCTTAGAAATCTGGATTCTACTCCGTACAAAGCCGTTTCACTGATGGCTTTTCGCAACGGCCAGCGGCGAACTCTGATGTCAAGCAGTTCATACCGTAGTATGAGCCGAGCCATAAGTGGATGATATGAAGTCACTTTGTCTCGTGAACTCCGTCTCACTCCCACGCATCTCGTACCCACGCGTCTCGAGTCGCACGACAGCAAACGTCGATCTCGCAGCAAGCACACAAGGATGCGCACGCGTCTATGCTTCCATCCCTTGCCACATGGGCCGGGTCGGCTACGTACCGAATCCCTCGAATCTTAGACGACCTATAGCACGCGATAAGTGTCATAAAACCCCCACGTCCCGCCTATACGAGTGAACACAGCGCTTCTGCAGGCATATGGATATCTCAGCGAGATTCTACTCGTCGATTTCTACTCTTCCATGCCTTCTGCGTTGATCGCCTCGCACCAGAGGATTGCACTATTGGGCGATCACCCGGGCTCGTCACCACGCAATGTCCACCGTGCGAAGTGGCTGAGACTAGAGTAGCGGCTGCGAAGCTAGGAACAGGCAAAGGCGGGAGGCCCTGCTGCCGCAGTGCCGCTGCAAGAGCCAGGCAGAGCCAGGTTGCACCCTTGTCACCCACCCTGTGGCGGCTGCAAGGTCCCGGACATAGCCTCTGACGTATCCTGGTTGGGGTCAGCATAACACGTGCCTGGCACAATACGCATTACTATATTGAGATATTGCTGATTGTGTTGATATCAGTGGGCTTCTGTGTTTTCCTGCTGCGAACCCTGCTCGATAGAAGCGTCGCATAAAGTTTTCCAAAGACATGGTACCGTGATGATTAGGATCGCGACCGAGGCGCGCTGGTCTGAGACAGGTGCGAACTCTGTGCCCGAGCGTTGAGAACGTGGCCGAGTGCTGGCGAGTGCGCGAAGGGCGCCGTTGGCAGGCGGTGTTGAAGTTTGACGGGGACTCCATGAGGGCTGGCAAGCACTGACTTAGGGCCACAACCGTTGATGGAGAAGCGAGGCACTCGACTCAAGCCCGCGCTGGGTCTTTTTTTCACGCGTAGTTCGGCTGCCAAGGCTGGTGATTTGGGATGTAGAGAAACGTTTCAGCTCATAACGTTAACACTTGGGTGTCCGTGTGAGAAAGCTTTGCTTGCTTGCTTCGGTTTTCGAGTCTTCGCGGTGATAGAAGTGAATGGCCGGTAGATCTAGACCCGAAAGCTGCGGTGCGATAGAGTTGGAAACCCACTTGCACTGTTCTCGGACCATGTGGGCGTGAAGATCGAGGTAGAGCTTGATATCGAGATGTGCGAGTGTAACTTATTACGTTGTGAGATAGAAGCATCTGAAGCAAGAACGATCACTCGAGGAAGACAATGCAAAGCTCGAAGACTCATGGTAAAAAATGATGCTTTCATAGAAATTAGGTAGGCACAGTCTATGCTCTCAAAGCCGCCGATACATATCATCCTTATATCCCCATCCTTATATGAATCCATAACTCCAATACAATCCGACGGTCATTAGAACAGAATAGGAGAATCAAGCTACGCCCGCCTAGTTGCAGCCATTGTAACCCTGCTGCTGCCAGATCTTGACACTCTTGACTTGCATCTGTCCCTGGTAGTCGTTATCGGTCCAGGTTGGGTACCACTGGTCACGAGCATTCCAGAAGTCTCTCTTCGCGGTCTCAGAAGCATCAACCCATGGCTTGCCGGCCTCACCGTCCTCGAACCAGCCATTGGTACCACCGACGGCGACGTTGAGGATGAGGTAGAAGTCCTGGTCGAAAGGAGTGCTATCATGGCCAGTCTGGCTCCATGGGTCAACAAGCCTGGTGCCGTTGCTGTCGGAAACTGGGAAGTTGCCCTTGTCCCAGAATGGCTTGTTGAAGTTGACATACATGACTTGGAGGAGACGAGTGTCAATGTAAGAGAAGATGTACTTCTCAGACCACTCCATGCCGAAAGTGTGGTAGCCCTTGGCGTAGGTAGTGTGAAGGGCCTCGCGCTTGACGTTGTTCTGCCACCAGCCGTCGTTTGCAGAGTTGGGACCCCAGTGAAGAGTGCTGCTCACGACGTTGTTACCACCCTGTGAGTAGGTATAGTTGTTGCCGCGAGACTCCATGATATCAATCTCACCCGACTCTGGCCATGGACCGTAGGTGTTGTCGACTGGCAACATCCAGATGGCGGGCCAGAGCCAGTCACCAGCTGGGAGCTTAGCCTCAACCTCAATACGACCGAACTTGATCGCAGAGCCCTTGGCATTGATACGAGCGGACTTGACAGGGTTGACAATGGTGCCGTTGGTAGTGTTGGTGACAGCGACACAGTCAGACCAGACGGTAGAAGAGCAAGAACCGTCCTTGAGAAGGTTGATGACGTTGTTGGAGTCGATGAGGCTTGCATCCTGGAGGGTTGGCTTGAGATGGAGAACACCATCCTGAACGAAGGAGTTCTCGTCGGTATCGGTGGTGTACTCGAATTGGCCGTTGCTACTACACGTCAGATTGCTGATTCTTCGCACGTATGGTCCAGGTTCTCACTCACCCATAACCGCCAACCTCAACCTCTCTGGTCCAGACCTTGGTATTGAAGCCCTCAGAGAAGTCTTCGTCCAGGACGGGGCAGTAAACGTGGTTGGACACGCTCTGCAGACCGTCCCAGATGAGGAACCCAGTGATCGCAAGACCGATCGCAATACCAATGAGCGGAATGATTGTAACCCATTTCTCCTTCGGGTCTTTCCTGTCCAACCACGGCCTCTCGACCTCTCCCTTCCTTACTCTTCTCGAATGAAAGAACCTCTGCTGAGGCATCTGAAGCCCGGTAGAAGAGCCCATTGCGGATGCAGGCATCGAGCCGTATGGTGATGCGAAAGGGTTGGTTCTGGGAGCTGGGGTGATGAGCTCGCTTTCAGGTGTGCCGGGGCGATTGGGAGTCGCGGTCGCCGTTGTCGCCGCGGTCGTGGTCGCGGTACCATTGTGACGGTAGTCCATTGTGAGACGAGGACGCTGCTACGTCGATAGCGTAGAGCTGGGTGGGAAGTAAATCCTTCTGGATGTGCGAAGCGAAACCGATGTAGGAAGGACTTGGAGCGGAGGAAACGTGCGGAGGAGGGGAACAGTTCCCTTTAGCGAGCGTGATAAGTGTGAACTGGAACAAGTAAAACGGCTGGCCAATTTGGTGGTGATCGGAGGCTTATGAGAGGCTTGGGAGCGCTGCCATGCCAGGCCAGGCTCAAAGTGGACTGAGAGCCCATGGCCATGACACCTCCCATCTGGACCACAGCGGCCAGCCCTCCCGGTGCGCACCCGATCGCGACTTGGTTCAGTTCTTCGGGACGCTAGAAGGCCAGAATCGGTAGAGTGGCACCGTTGGGAAGCCCGAAAATGTCATAGCATAACGCCCACAGCGCGAGGCCAAAGTCGAGACAGAGCCAAGCGCGGGCCTATCAGCGACCATTCGAACAGCGTGCTGCGCGCAGTCGTAGATCCCGCTGCCGCTCGGTTCCTATGTTTTGGATTGACGCAACACACGGACGGACGCTGGTCCAGGATTGGGCTTGTTCCGGGGCTATTTTGAGCTGCCGTGTGTGGTATCGGTGCAGGGGCGCACAAGCTCACAACGTGGGTAATAACGGTTCGAGATTTGCGCTGGCGCCGCCCACATAGCGCGCGGATCCTGGCATCTCACACGTCCCGCTGGTATGATGTCCACGGCGATCTTGCGCACTGTCCTCGTAGCTGCATTGGTCGCTGTTTCGAGAGAATCAGAACTCGCAGGGATGAGCTGAAGGCGTGTGTCGTTGAGGACGTCGCGTTTTGGCCAACCTTGAAGGGATTGCTTTACGGCCACGCCGCAGGCGCCACAGGAAAAGCCTCCCGTGTGATGAATCGCTCCCGCCCTCGCAGCATGCAGTAGACTGCAGGCGAGTAGGTAGAGCGCGGATCCGCAATTGAGACTACTATTTCGAACTATTGTACACGGTCCGGATGAAGATAGCTGAAGCGGATCTTCAGCTAACCACCTATCTCTCTACTTCATTTCGCCTCTTGCTGGCAATCATACATGGCTATTAGCGACGACGCTGCAGGGTGTTTTTGGACATGAAGCATATTAGGGGGCGTTATGTTCCTGAACATGGCTCGTACATTGCATCGGCAAGTACTCCCTCCTGCATAGCCTAGTGTCACGACTTATCTTTGGCAAACATCCTGCATGAATGACGGGAATAGTAGATGGCTGTTGGGGCGAAATTGCCAACCAGGTTTCCACTCAGTGTGCCGTCTCTTGAAAGTAGAGCGGCATACGCCACGGTCCTGGCTCCTGACAGTGACATTGAAGACATGGATTCAAACGACAAGACCGTAAGCGACTTGGTGACGAGGCAGGGCTCGGCTCGGCATGTTCCAACCCATGCAATGGCTGATGATATCTGATATGAGATTCTGGTATCGCAGGACTCTGACAACTTTTGCCAATTTAATTTGCCGGTGACAAAGGCTCGCCTCGTCAGTCCTTCTGCCTGCTGCCCTTGCACAGTACTAAGGAAGTGGATACATGTAAATGTTGAAATATGCTGGCTGGTGGAGTCCAAATATAGCGTGTATGTATATAGTACCTATGCACATGATGTATATGCAGACTCTGGTGACCTTCTCTTATACTGGATGAAACATATAGGGTACTGCCGCATGTGTTGTGCAACACTAGGTCGTATCCCTCGTATGGCCTAAGAAATAGCGTCGAAGTCTCGAATGGAACACCTCAGTCTTTGCTACGTTGAGTAACTATTGCAGGTCCCGAGCATTCCAGCCGTGCAATTGTCTATTGGGCAAAACTTACAACGAAAGCTCTGCTGCGGTAGGGTGCTGGCATTTAGTATGATCTAGTGGTCTATACGGCAGACGAGATCGCCCCCACCAAGGCTGCAGATACACAACTTTGAAGCCTGCCTTGTAATATACCTTATATACACTTAAGATAACTAGATACGTGTACATGTATCAATTGCTGATGGAGGTAATTCTCCTACCATATGACATACCCGCTCTTTTCGACAGGCGTCGAGCCTTTGCAGGAGGTAATAGTACCACCAGGTCAGTATTTGACTTTCACGTACCGTAACTTGCCATGCATTCCTCTACTGGGGGATTCTTTAATCGAGGAGAGCCGCAAACCGCGCTCAAGACCAGTCTCAGTGAACGCAATGGGCGCAAATGACAGTACGAAAGCAGCAGCACTCGCAAACCATTTCCCTCCCATCATTGATGAGTGCAGCGATGTTTCGTCAGTAACATCACGCCGTTTCACCCCATTGCGGTCAATTTCCAATTCCTCCACAGGTTCGTCTGCCGGCATGGAGAAGGACGAAGGGGAAACACACGGACCAGGGCTCCAGTCGCCGATACCGAAGCCGCCGAAACGCGCATGCGGGGACCGAGGTGCGCGGGGCAGCTACCTCACATCATACCACTAAGAGTAACGTATACTGCATTTCTATCTCTTACAGAAGAATTGGAGATTGAGAAGCTCTCCATTCCTCCTATACTATACTCTCGATTGATTCGGTCTCCCCTATGCGAGTCTAGCTCTCGCAATGTCCTCTCTTAGCCGTAGCTTTCTCCGCACAGCCTCCAGAAACCTCCGCCAACGGGCTTCACTCCAATCTGCCAGATTAGCACCCAGACTCGTTGCTTCCCAGCTACCAAAGACCACAACAACCTTGCAATCATCAAGAGCGTTCTCGGCTACCATGATTCCCAAACGAGATGCTGTGGCAGAACCTGCTCCACCAAAGGAGTTCGATCAAGAACTAGTGGACATGGCCTCATACATTCACAACTACAAGGTTGACTCCGACCTGGCTGTAAGCACAATCGAATCTAAGCAACACTATAAGAGAGTCATCCAATTGATTCACAATTAGGTTGACACTGCCCGCTTCGTCTTCCTGGACACCCTCGGCTGCGGCCTCAAGGCGCTTGAGTTTCCACACTGTACCAAGCTGCTAGGGCCAGTAGTGGAGGGTACTGTCGTGCCAAACGGCACGAAGGTTCCGGGCACACCATACCAGCTTGATCCCATTCTGGGCGCGTTCAACATTGGCGCCATGATCAGATGGCTTGACTTCAACGACTGCTGGCTTGCTGCGGAATGGGGACACCCAAGTGACAACCTCGGAGCAATCCTCGCCGTTGCGGACTGGATCAGCAGGACAAACAGAGCTGGTGGGTCATTGGGCAATGGCAAGATATTGACGGTGAAGGACGTCTTGGAGGCTATGATCAAGGCGCATGAGATTCAAGGCTGTCTCGCGCTCGAGAACTCATTCAACAAGGTTGGCCTGGATCACGTCGTTCTGGTCAAGGTTGCCTCTACAGCCGTCGTAAGCAAGATGATGGGTCTTACCGAGGCGCAGACCAGAGACGCAATCTCCCAGGCATGGTGTGACGGGCAGAGCATGCGTACTTACAGACACAGCCCCAACACCATGAGCAGAAAAAGTTGGGCTGCTGGCGATGCATGCCAGAAGGCTGTCAACCTCGTGTTGAAGGTCATAGCCGGAGAAGGAGGCATGGCCACAGTCCTCAGCGCACCAACCTGGGGTTTCTACGACGTCAATTTCCAGGGGAAGCCATTCAAGTTCCAAAGACCATATGGCAGCTATGTCATGGAGAACGTTCTGTTCAAGGTATCTTACCCAGGTAAGGAACATCAGTTGAAAAGTCGTTGAGTCACTTAACTAACATCGTCAAAGCCGAGTTCCACTCCCAGACTGCCATAGAGGCTGCGAAGCGTTTGAACAGGAAGCTCAAGTCCATGGGCAAATCTGCAAAGGACATCAAAGAGGTCACCAATCGCACACACGAAGCATGCATCAGGATTATCGACAAGCAGTTCAAGGCGATGGACAACTTCGCCGACCGTGATCACTGCGTGCAATACATGGTTGCCGTCATGTTCGTCTTCGACCGTCTCGAGGCGTCCGATTATACCGACAGCTCCGAGGCCGCACGGAGCGAGCTGGTCGAATCGCTTCGCAAGAGCATCAAGTGCGTCGAAGACCCCCAATTCACTGCCGACTACCACGATCCAGAAAAGCGCACCATCGCCAATGCGCTTACTGTGACGCTGAAGGATGGCACTGTTCTTGAAGAGGAGGTTGTCGAGGCGCCACTTGGACACAAACTGCGTCGCGAGGAGGCCAAGCCAGAGATCATGGCCAAGTACCTCAGACATCTGGAGCCTCACTTCCCGAAAGAGAGGGTACAGCAGCTTGTAGACCTCGGGAACAACCCGTCTGAGCTGTACGCTATGGAGGTGGACAAGTACGTTGATCTGTACGTGAAGGATAGCATCTAAGGGTTAGTTGAAGCGTACATATATAGAGATCCAACCGCAGCATCATGTCTCCCTGTACTGGTAGCAATCATGCGTTTATACTGATAGTGCGAGGAGGAGGGTTGATATATGTTCAATGTTGGCTGGCACCTCGACGGTGATGGCATCAAACACGTGCGGGATCCGCTTGCCGCAAACAGATGCCAAGAGTCTCCAAGTGGGTGGGACGGGCCGGCCTAAGGTTCTCCTCAGCCCTGCGGAGCCTGCGACGATTTTATTTTTGCCTCTGCCTTTGCTGACCATTCCCTTACATCCTCTCGGCATTTTGCAAGGCGCCATCTGCCAAAGGAACAAAAGGCGCGACTCTTCGTGCTCTACAATCTCCACTCTCCACTCTATTTTCCTTTATTTACGCCATCTGCGAGTGCCTTTGCTCCTCTTATCTGCGTCGCTTCCTAGTCGCAGTCAACGCGCAAGTTCTTTGCTGGACGAAGATACCCTGTTTTTGCAGTTTTTGTTTTACGACTTTGCATATAGAGGCCTAGCATTTTACACCGAGTAATGCCTCATCAAGAATCACCAACTATGGCCGCACCAACTATTGTCACCTCTAAGAGCGCCCCTCCCTCGGCGGAGGACGTCGCCGCGCTTACGAACACTATCTACACCGCGAAGACCTCCCAGGCGTCTCTCGATTCTGCTTACGCTTTGACCGATGTTCTCCTTAACTCTGTCGGATTCCGTGGACTCAACGGATATGGCCTGCTTCAAGAGGTCAAGGCTGCGGCCACAGACAAGAAGACTGCTGCGAAGAGGGAGGGCGCCATGTTCGCCCTTGGGGCGCTGTTGGAGCGCTTCCTCCCAAAGCAAAAGCTGAGCGAGGTCGTTTTCCTGCTGCAGGAGAACTACGTCGTCCCGCTCGCGCTCGATGCGCTGTCGGACAAGAACCCCGCCGTCAAGGAGGGCGCAAAGTACGCGCTTGACGCGATCTTCAACGCTGTCAGCTCTGAGGCTAAGGTCTACGGACTCCTGCCACTTCTCACCCAATACCTCGGAAAGAAGTCTGGTAAGTGGCAGGGCGCTGTTGGCGCTTACGAGCTTATCGGACGCATGGCCGAAAAGGCCAAGATGGGAATGGCAAGTCTCGAAGAAGAGAAGAGCAAGGACGTACTTCGTGAGGCTATGGGCAAGAAGCTCCAGGGTCTCATTCCAGTTGTCGAGGGTGGCATGCACGACTTGAAGAGCGAGGTGGCCAAGCAGGCCATCAAGACTATGAACTCCCTTACCACCCTTCTCCAGAACGACGATGTTGCGCCACGGATACCGCTCCTCGTCAAGTCTATCGAGAGTCCATCTTCTGAGAGCTTGCAGAAGGCTATCCACGCTCTCTCTCAGACCACCTTCGTCACCACCGTTACTTCTCCAGTCCTCGCCCTTCTCACTCCACTTCTGGAGCGTTCGCTCAACAACCCCGGTACTTCCCAGGAGGTTCTGCGTCAAACCGTCGTCGTTGTCGAGAACTTGACCAAACTTGTGCACGACCCTAACGAGGCCCGCACTTTCCTGCCAAAGTTGCAGCCTGGTGTGCAATCCGTCGTGGAGCGTGCGTCTCTGCCAGAGGTTCGTGAGATTGGTCAGCGAGCCCTGGATGTCATCCACAAGGCTATGGGTGAGGGAGCAGATGCCACTACTGCCCACGCCATTGCACGCACTGACGTGCACGACGTGCTTGCGGTCTTGGAGAAGCAGGTTCAGGCCAACGGCGGCCTGTTGAACTACCCTGGCGATGCTGAGGTCTGGAATCTTGCGAAGGATTACATCTCCAGCATTGTCGCTGAGGATGTTAACGAGCGCCAGCTGGAGTACATTCCAGGAAACATCGGCCCATACCTTGCTCCTTTGATGGAAGAGGGCAAGTCTGATGCCGTTGCTGAAGCTCTCCACAAGTTCTACGTTGACGAGGATCACCGCAAGTTTGGTGAGCCTGAGAAGGTCGATGATGGCGAGACCGAAATTGTCAATGCTACCTTCTCTCTTGGATACGGTGGTATGTTGCTGCTTTCTCACACCAACCTCCGTCTGCTGAAGGGCCACCGCTACGGTCTTTGTGGTCGCAACGGTGCCGGAAAGTCTACTCTCATGCGCAGTATTGCAAACGGCAAGCTTGAGGGTTTCCCACCTCAGGACGTCGTTCGCTCTGTCATGGTCGAGCACAACCAGGGCGAGGATGCCGACCTTACCATTCTTGAGTACACTTCCAAGGACCCAGAACTCCAAAAGGAGGGCATTGAGAGAATCTCCGCCGTTCTGGAGGAAGTTGGTTTCTCCTCCGGACCAGAGGGCCGCCAGTCCCAAAAGGTCGGCTCTCTTTCCGGTGGTTGGAAGATGAAGCTTGCCTTGGCCCGTGCCATGTTGATGCGCGCTGATGTCTTCCTTCTGGACGAGCCTACCAACCATTTGGACGTTGCCAACGTCAAGTGGCTGCAGGAGTACCTCAGGACTAACACCAACATCACTTCTTTGATCGTTTCCCACGACTCTGGTTTCCTCGACGCCGTCTGCACTGACATCATCCACTACGAGAACAAGAAGCTCATCAACTACAAGGGTAACCTTGCCGACTTCGTCAGGGTGAAGCCTGAGGGAAAGAGCTACTACACCCTTTCCGACTCCAACGTTCAGTTCAAGTTCCCACCTCCAGGTATCTTGACTGGTGTCAAGTCCAACACTCGCAGCATCCTCCGCATGAACCACTGTACCTTCACCTACCCAGGTGCCTCGAAGCCCAACCTTCACGACGTCAGCTGTAACTTGTCTCTTTCTTCCCGTGTTGCCATCATTGGTGCCAACGGTGCCGGAAAATCTACCCTGATCAAGATCCTGACTGGCGAATTCACCCCGCAAGAGGGCAAGGTCGAGAAGCACCCTAACCTGCGTATCGGTTACATCAAACAGCACGCGCTCGAGCACGTCGAGATGCACTTGGAGAAGACTCCAAACCAGTACCTGCAGTGGCGTTACGCCAACGGTGATGACCGTGAGGTCTTGATGAAGGGAACTCGTGTCTTGACCGATGAGGACAAGGCTCAGATGGAGAAGTTCGTCGATCTCGGTGACGGCAAGGGCGGCAGGCGTGTCGAGGCCTTGATTGGTCGCCAGAAGTACAAGAAGTCCTTCCAGTACGAGGTCAAGTGGGTTGGCATGCTGCCGAAGTTCAACTCCATGGTCTCCCGTGAGACGCTCTTGGAGCTTGGATTCCAGAAGCTGATCCAGGAGTTCGATGACCACGAGGCTAGCAGAGAGGGTCTTGGTTTCCGTCAGCTTGAGCCAAAGGTTATCAGCAAGCACTTCGAGGATGTTGGTTTGGACCCAGAGATTGCCAACCACAACGAGATTAGCGGTCTGTCTGGTGGTCAGAAGGTCAAGGTCGTGCTGGCTGGAGCTATGTGGGTACGTACACGATTCCTTCCATCTCATTGCCGTCAACATCCATGCTAACATGTCACGCAGAACAACCCACACTTGCTGGTTCTTGACGAGCCGACCAACTTCTTGGACCGTGACTCCCTCGGTGGTCTCGCCGTCGCCATTCGCGAGTACAAGGGTGGTGTTGTCATGATCTCTCACAACGAAGAGTTCGTCGGTGCCCTGTGCCCCGAGCAATGGCACGTCGCCGACGGTCGTCTGACCCAGAAGGGTCACCTTGCCGTCTCCCTCGACCGCTTCGAGGACTCCTCCCGCCCCGGCTCCTCCCTGGCCAGCAGCAACGTCAGCAGCGCCGCTCCTAGCAGCGCCGCTTCTCCTGCCGCTAGCGCGCCACAAACCGAGGACGAAGGCGAGATGAAGTTCAAGTCGAAGAAGAAGAAGAAGTTGACGAGGGCTCAGATTAAGGAGCGTGAGGTCCGCAGGAGACTGAGGCACATCGAGTGGCTCAACTCGCCAAAGGGTACCCCACACCCACCAGATACTGATGATGAGGCTTAAAGGCTTTTTGTGTTACGCATGGCTGGCGTTTTACAAGATAATAGACGGTTGGGTCGCATCATAAGATGTACAGGGGCGTTTTTGGAAAAGTGGTACGAGTAATTCATGTATTCGCGATAAACAGTTTCATTTGTTCGAATATGCGTGTGCAAGACTTCTCATAATCTTGGTCTGCGTGAATATCCTACGCAAGCCTGTCAGTACCTCATGCATGTTCCATGGTCGCTTTGGGCTTGTGCGTTGTGCAGCCACTGTCACGAAGTCTGGTACGAGGCAGTCCGCTTTTCCTCCAGGGATTAGATGGCAACAATAGCCTTGAGGATTGCTATAGTAGTTATTTAACACCTTCTTAGCGAAGGAACTATCTGCTGTCAAGGTTTCCTTACCCAAATACCCTTCAGGAGTCCACCCTCGAACATGAACTCTAATCGACGAGGCTTTCTGCCATTAAACCATGTAAGCCCAACCCAATATAATCCTCTCATTCCCCTCCCTCTCTGGACCATCCTGGTGCACTGGATCGCGACCATGAGCTACCCACCACAATGGACGACGCCTGCTGCATTACAACAGCAACACACGCCAGATCTGTTCGCCGATCTCCGCTGGCTGACGCCGTTCCAGCTCATGAGCACCGTTCATGTTCAGGGCCGCACAATAGAGCAGCTCCACACAGTAGTCCGCGATCTCTGCCATATGCGCGATCTCCACCAGACCTCCTTAAACGAGTTCCGCAACTACGGCGCTCGGCTTGAAGCGCAACTGGCTAATGCTAAGGCGGCTGAGATGCGCACGAGGAATGACCTGATCGGCCACATTCGGAGCCTCGTAACCCAAGTGCATAACGCCGAAGCGGCCGAGAAGCGCAGCCAGAATGACCTTCGTCGTGCCAAAGCTCAGGTTGAAGCGCAGCAGAGCGAGATCAATCACTTGTATGCCGCAATTGACAGACTCGGCGACGACGTCAACACGCTCAAATTACTCGCGATCGAGGACCGTGCCGAGCTGGAGAGGATGAGTGTGAGGCAGCTTCTGCCTCCGCCGTACAGCATGGCCAATACGCGCCCTGCCGGGCATATGTACAAAGACGCTGGGCCAGCGACACCCGAAGCCAGCGTCAGAACATTTCGTGAACACTTCCGCAATCATGCTGCACAATGCTTCCAAAATGTAGCTTCTTCGGCTGCGGAGCATAATGACAAATTGGGTAGCCCGAGTGTGGCAGCAGATATGTTTTTTCACCTCACGTACGCGGTTGGAGGCCAGCTTGGGAAGGTCAAAGAGCTGCTTCGAGCTTTCACCGCAGAGCCTGAAGATGTGGAGGCAGTGCTGAGCCTGTTATATGACATGTGCCAGCGCGTGGTTAACGCATTGAGTAATATGGAGCTGCCAAGTTTCCACGGATTTCGATATGAGGGCTCGCCCTTCGACTTGATCTGGGTCCGGGTCGACAGCATCATGCGGGATGGACTCCGGCTGATGTTTGCGAAAGGTTCGTCTTATGCGTCGACACCAGAGAGAAGACCCGTCACATTAACGGACTGCAGGATGGAGCGTGCTCCTAGAGGACGAGCGAGCTCACCTCAACAGCAAATTCGCCAACAGTATGCGTGCAAAAACCGAGCTGCTAGAGTTTCAGTCTTGGTGTCAAAGGCTTGGACTGCTAGCCGATGAATTCGAGCACATAGGAATTCCAGACGCGTTCGTAGAGTCCTACACCTGGGTTGAGAAACTGCGACAATTCGCGACGGATATTGTAGCGAGTACGATCCAGGGGACAGATTCTGAAGAGGAGGCCGATGTGGTACCGGAGGCAATTGCTGAGGCGCCAGTGTCCGAGGCCCAGTCTCCGATGATGGACAACGAACAGCAAGCAGCTACGCCACGGCTTAGGCTTAGAGGAGGTATTCAGGAGACAGGAGAGCAGGAGTAATGCCGGAGCTCTGATTGCGCCCCGTTCGACCATATTAGAGCCACATTTAGCTCTTCTCTAGCAACGCATTCATTAATTCGAGGAGGCCGAGAGAGCTTTGTTGCGGCATTTGACTAACAACCGTGCTCTCCTTTGTCCCGTGTCGCCCTGTTGTTGACCGCTGTTCCCTTTCCATCTGAAGCCCATCTCAGTTGATTGAGGTCAAATGCTGAATGAGACGGAGAAACTAGGAGTAGATCAGCCATTCCTTCTCCGTTTCCTTGCAGGCTTCTCCTCCTCCTCAGCTTCATCGTCCACCTCTTTTCCACTAGCCTCCCTCTCATCCTTCTTGTCATCGACCTTCTCGGCCTTCCTGTCCACTCGCTCCTCCTCTTTCATTCTCGGAATCTCATCCTTGTTTCTTCCCAGCACGTACGCAACCTTCTCACACTCCAACGCAGTAGTCACTCTACCCTTCTTCTCAAGGCTCGCCCTCAGCTGCTCTACCCCTCCATATAGGGCCTCATACTCTTTCGCGGTGTATCCAATCTTTCTCTCCCAACCCTTGCCTTTCCCCTTGGCTTCACTGTCCCATGCGATCCACCTGTACAATTCATCCGAGAAAAATGGTATGGTCGCAGGATCATAGACGGAAAGCAGAAGACTTGCTGTCGCTGGTCCGATGCCTCTCAGAGTCGCCAGCTCTTTCAGCGCCTTCCCATGATTGGCCTTGTCCTCGGCATACAGGCCATATGCGGCCTTTGTGGTAGTCTCGACCGCTTCCTCGCTGTTTGATGCGACCAGCTTCTTCAACGAGGGCCGAAAGGTTCCATGAGAGAGCTTCCAGTCCACCAGGGTCTGCACTTCGGGCTTTTCGAGGTACGCGTCAGAGCTCTTGCGCTGCTCGAGCGCTGCTGGAACGGTCTCTAAGCGGGCTTTCTCAAGCTCGTCGAGCTTTGAGGAGACAGTAGACGGGTATGCCTCCAGCAGAGCGTCGAAGGAGGAGGCGTCAATCACATCGGGATGATGAGAGGGATCCATTGCACCCCGCTCGAAGGAAGAGTAAAAGGTGCAGTCGAGGTCGCAATTACCTTATTAGGTAGGGCTGCAGATCCGATCTTGGCAGGCGCTACCCCAGACGATGTCGTGCGGCTCGTGCCTGAAACAAACATGCCTCCGCTTTGGGTAACGGGGTAAACAACGCCCCATACGCGACTTCTCCTATTCAGATTCCCCGTCAGTATTTGCTATCTCGCTCGAAATACACCTGGGTCTTATACAGCAGCACAATCATCGTAAAGCAAAGGAAGACAATCACACGCGCGGCTAGACAATCGCGCCGTTTTCGCGA
The DNA here is from genome assembly GCA_027923365.1 of Zalaria sp. Him3. NCBI lineage: Eukaryota > Fungi > Ascomycota > Dothideomycetes > Dothideales > Zalariaceae > Zalaria > Zalaria sp. Him3. Next base: position 218,484 of record BPUN01000026.1, read on the forward strand.
CAAACGCTCCATCAAACCCCGCGCTTACACTCACCCAAAGTCGCGACCGTATCGCATTACCCTTCCTTTATACTTGACGTAACCTCTCAAGATGCGCCTGACACGCGCACAAGCTGCCGCGCAGCAGATTCATCTAGACGAGCCTGAGGCTCAGGATTCATTCGCCAAGTCTACAACCTCAAAGGATGAGCGCGAACCTCTGGGCGAAATCACGGTCAATAGCATTGATGGTGAGAAAGACGCCAGAGATGACACGCAGAATGCGCCCGCCATAGAAGGCGAGAATCAGGGAAAAGGAAGAGGAAGGAAGACTAGGAAGGCAAAAGAGGAAGAGGAGGCGCATGGAGAGGTACCGGAGATGACGGGGCAGGAAACCGAGCAAGATATGATGCTGGACGAACCCTTTGATGAGCAGCATAACGTTGGTGCTGCTACGTCGGTGGAGGCGGTGCCGGTCGGTGTCTTGCCAGACCGTACCAGAGATGCTGGCGACCAAACTGCGACGCAAGAGTCGCAAGTGAGCGCAGCTGAAGAGGGCCACACTGCGTCAAGTGAGGTGCACAGCGCTATACTTGAAGAGACCGTCGTGCACCATGACATAACGGAACCTCAGACTGTCATTGAAGAGTCAGAGCCGGCGACCCCAGCCGTGGAAACGGAAGAATCCATCCTTTTGCCGAAGAGGTCTCCAGCCAAAGACCTTCAGCGCAAAGAAGCTGTGGGTATGCGCTCAACCTCGAACAAAGAGAACATGGCTCCTTTCTCTCCTGTCGCGGTGCAAAGTCCAAATATACCCGAAGCTTCAGTACAACCTACACCATTGCCTGCTGGTGACCCGGCCTTGGAACCCATACCACAAGAGCCAGCGAACCCGTCACCAGCTCCATTACCCGATCACCAAGAGGTGGTTGAAGCGGAAAGCTCTTCACAAGAGCTTGCTCAATCAAGCAATGCTCTCCCGCTAGCAGCAAATGCGACTTCACCTCCCAAGCCGCAACGAGCCAACTCCGTCATTCATAAGCCGACCTCTCGCCCCTCGACACTCAACCGCACCTCTTCCGTTCGCCAGTCAACGAAGACAACCAGCACTCTCGGCCGCAGCTCATCCGTCAGACAATCTACGAGGCCCAGTCACCGGCCTTCCTCTAACGACACCGACAAGTCCAACGAGAAGAGGGAAGTCTCCATCCCACACTCCAAGCCACGCCCCGTCGATATGAAGTTTCCAACCCCGCTTCCTCCAGCAAAATCCAGCAAACCACCCACCAAATCCACATTCATGCTTCCAGGTGACGCCGTGGCTGCGAAGTTGAAGGCTGCAAAGGAGGCGCGGGAGAAGAAGGATGCCGAGGAGAACGAGCGCAAGGTGTTCAAAGCCAGACCTGCGCCAAAATTTGCGCCTGTAGATGGGCAGGTGAGGCAAACGAAGGGCAGTCAGCTACGGCAGAGTCTCATGGGCGGAAAGGAGGAAGGTGCCACTGCTGGTCTTGGAGGCTTGAAGCGCGCGAATAGCGTTAGGGAGAGTATGATGGGTGGTGCCAGTGGCGTGACGGCTGAGAAGAAGAGGATGTCGGTAGCAAGTAGACCGTTGCCAGGTCCAACGATCGCGCCGCTACCGAAGCCAGAGACGAAGACCGAGTCCAAGGCACCGGCGCCAAAGCCAGCAGTAGGAGGAGATCTAAAGGTTAAGAAACGGCCCTCTGAGGCGACGATTACCAAGCAACGGATCTCTTCCATCTCCACGAGGGAGAAAATGCCAGGACCACGTGTTTCATCCGTCTCGTCATCTCAACCACGCAACACCTCCACCTCATCCACCAAACCTCGCGTCTCATCCACCGGCCCAACGCAACCCCGCCAATCAATAACAACAGCCGAACGCGCCCGCCTCTCTTGCCTCAACTCCAACCGTCCCTCCACCACCGCCACTAAACCTGCCAGCACACAGAACCGACTCTCCTCCATCAACACCCTAACCGCGGCCTCCGCACGTATTCCCTCCTCAGGCCGCACGGCCAGCGGCAGTAACAAGGGAAAAGAAGTCTTCAACCGCGCAGCATTGGAGAAACAGGCAGAGGAAAAGGCAAAGAGGGAGAAGGAGGAAGCGGCGAAGAAGGCGAGGGCTGAGGCGGCGGAGAGGAGTAGGCAGTTGAGTAGGCAATGGGCTGAGGAGAGGAAGAAGAAGGTTTTGTTGAAGGCCAAGTTGGGGAAGGAGGGGAAAATCCAGGGTGTGCCTGCAGAGGAAGGGTCGAAGGAAGCAGTTGGTGGAGGTGGTGCGATGGAGGAGGGAGAGGTGATCGGTCCGTAGGCGGTCTGGGTTAGGGTATTGTGGGTTTGACATTGTTTGAGGACATAAGTTTTCTCAGGCGAATGCCTGGAGATGTTCATGGAGAATGGGATCAAACGCTGGGTATGATGGTATGACAGGCGTATGTTATGCAAATCTGAAAGTTTTGTATTTGTAGGAGTGCTTGGTTAGCGGCTTATGTATCCAAATACGAAACCAACGAGATTATGACATGGAGCGTACAGACCAAAAGGGATTGCGCGTGACTTGACGAGCTGTCAGATATCATCCACCTCGTCGACGTTAGGCGAAATGTTCTCTGGCTCGAGATTGAATCACATGGAAAACACCTGACATTGCTTTGAGACAAAAGTCTACATGGCCGCTCACCTACCTTGTGTACTCATGCCGCATCGACAGGATCCCAGTCCGTGACCAAATACTCATCCAAGCCATCCAACTTCTGCATATCTTCCGGCTCAATCTCGAACCCGCCCACGTCGCCATTTTGTTGAATCCTTTCCTTCTTCACACTCTTCGGCAGAGGCACAAAGCCATGCTGCAAACTCCACCTCACCATGACCTGTCCGGCACTGACCCCGTACTTCTTACTCATCTCTACAATGACGGGATGTTTCATCCTCAGCGCACGTGCCAGTGGCGCATACGCCTCGACCACTATGCCGTTCTCCTGGCAGAAGCTGGTGATTTCCGTCCGTGTGTTGAACGGGTGGACCTCGATCTGGTTCACTGCCGGCAAGATACGGGGTTTGGAGTCCATGAGTTCTTGCAAGTGTTTCACGCCATAGTTGCTTACACCACCGATCTTGACTTCGCCCTCGAGCACTGCATCCTCGACTGCCCGCCAGCTCTCCAAACGAGCCTTCTTCCCGCCGTAGGGGGAGTGCAGCAGGAAGAGATCGATGTAGCCGAGCCCGCACTCTTTCACGCTCTTCTTGATGCTGCGTCGCGCAGTCTCGTAGTCTGAGTTCGAGGCTAGCTTGGTGGTGTAGTGGATATCTTCACGCTTGAGGCCGGCGGTATTGGCGGAGGAGGATAGGAAGGAGGAGATAGCAAAGCCGACGTCGGCTTCATTGTGGTACATCTGCGCACTGTCGAAGCCGCGATACCCGGCCTGTATTCACTCATTAAACCATGTTAGCAAGTCGAATACAGATTGGGAAGGTACGGAGATGGAAATGGGGTCTCCATATCTCCGGTCGTCGACGGGTCCTTGCGTACCTCCAACGCCCATCCTACGGCCCGGTACGCCTCATTACCGGACATAAGGTACACGCCCAGGTGAATGTGAGGCATGGTCAAGCCATTGTTGACCTGGGCGTATTCGTCAGCAACAGCACCGACGTGCGCCGGGTGGGCCTCTACAAACGTGCCTTAATGCGGCTTGCGAGGTTATATGTTTTCTGAGACATGACGGCGTGGGGAGACGGGTCCGGTTCTGTCGTTCCGGTTTCAGATTTGTCGGCCTTATTCGAATTGGGGAGAAGAGAATGCGATGGTCAATTACGGTGATTTGAGATGTGAGGGTCAAATGAATGGGTGAGACACGGCGGACCGAAGTAGACGCAGAGCCGCACGCGTTAGGGTGATGTCATTACGAACTTGTCTCAGACGGGAACCCCGTCAACCTTAACTAACTCAGGGGGGGCTTTTAAGCTTGTTTATATGCCTATACTAGTGAAATCCCGAAAAGCAGGCTCGCCGAGGTCCTAGTACGTGGTCAGGTAATATTCAGTAGTCATGGGCAGCTCGGCGGTGGTGGAACTTCAGCCCTGGAGGTTTGTCCTCAGACTGTCTCTCGGATCAAAATTCCACCGCGTCTAGACCCTCCCCGTCGTCCATGGCTCATGCAGGGCACAGCCGAGGCTGGAGTGGACGGCGTCATGGACTCGGGCTCGCGTGGCTCCGTTACCACCAGCCGAAAAACATTCATTGATGGGATCAATGGCTCAAAATCTAGGCCTCCACTTGCCGCAACTTACTTGCAAACCAAGAACTCAATTTGTCATTCCCCAGGATGGACGCCTAACAGTTTTCAATGTATGCTGTCGCATAGCTTCGGCCTTCACGCGTTGTTATCTTTTGAGCGTCACAGTAGTTTTATATATATCTACGCCACCCGCGCAAAGCCCACAGCAAGAGTCCAGCCTTGCGCCGAACACTAACACTGCGCTCCCGCACCACTAATGTTGCCTAACAATATGCCCTACTCGAACTCGAACATCTCGCCCCACACTCAAAGCCACCCACAATTTGGCTCAAATCAATTCAACACCCCTCAATTCGCCACGCCCCAGTTCAATCCAACCCAATTCTCTACCGCACCGATGACTACCTCGCCCGAATTCGACATCCTAGACTGGCATCCCGCCTACCAATCTTGCCAACGGTATTTCTTAGATCACGCCCAACATGAGCCGGGAACCCAAGCTCTATGCGCCTTAGTAAACATCCGGTTACCATTCCAATGGCATACCAACCCTCTCTTCTCTTCCTCCCAAGCCGCAGTATCGCCGTCAGCGAGTAGCTCAGCGAACTCGAATCAACCCTACACATTCACCAGCGGCTGGCCGCAACAACAGTCATCCCGGCCGACACCATCACCAACGCCGAACCGAGCCTCCTCCTCCGCCCAAACCCAATCGTCATCCCACCAACCCGCTCCAGCCTTCGTCTCTCTAATCCCCTACATCCGCCGCCTCATCATCACCGGCTTCGACAAACCCGGCATCTTGCACGGCCTCTTCGGCGACCACTACCTCACCGGCATAACCCCGCTTCAGGACTGCGAGAGACGGAACTACCTCTTCGCCGCCAAACACGGCGGCTGGCGCACGTGCAAGAAACAGTACGACATGAGTCCTGGCGAGGAAGTGCCGTTTCTGAAGCCGCTTGTGAATGTGACGGCGGAGGAGCTGGAGGCGGCTGAGAAGAGCTGGAGTGGCTGGTTGGCGATGGAGGATTGGATGTTGGGGCCTAGAGCACCGGAAGGTGGGGAGGAAGAAGCGGAGAGGAGGGGGAGGGGTGATTCTGGATTGGGTATGCAGGGGGTCGGTCCGTTAGGCTTTGGCGCTGGAGGTCTGGATGGGCGGTGACTCAATGGTGGTAGGGCTTGGGAGGGTATGGTGGATGGGGTTTATGTATTTATGTGTGTATGATTATGAGGATTGGAGGGTATGGGTATGGATCTATACTCAGTATCGATGACATGGGGTTTACTGTGGTGCTACTGGATTCCACCATCACAGTCAATCCTCTTTGACACAGCGTCCATCTTCACTATGCATTTTCAAATTTGACAGGCACTCAGTCTACCATACAGTCGCGTTTTGGTTTAATGGTATCTATACGAGCAGTGGCACGGCCACGACGGGGCACCGCATCCTGCCAAGAATGCCCCCGAACCCACCTGAGACGCCCCTTCCCTTCCTGCCATAGAGCAATGCGGCACATTTAATGCGGGCTGCTGCTCTGTGTCGGTGTTACGAGTGCTCAGCATCCGATTTCTTGGACATAGATTCCGATGGGCGAAGGTGGACACATAGCGATGCATTTCATCGAAGACCGAAAATGCCAAGTCTACCGTCCAAGAGTCCCATTGAAAAGTGGTTGGCCAGTGATGGAGACTCCTCCTGGGAGTCTACCACAGTTGCCGTGACGGTCCTGAGATACCCGTGAACGATATGACAGCCCAACACTCAATCCAATAACCCTCCTGTCGGGAACGATGAGCGATCGATGATCTTCGTTGTTTCTCCTTGTTTCACAGGGATCTGGGCACAGTAAGAAACGGCTGCAGACCCAAATATTGCTGTGCTGTGTGGTTCTGTATCGTGTGAATGTGGCCTGGCTTGTGATTGTGGACTTGAAGAACAGTTATGCGATGATTGATCTTTGCGTAGCAGAAGAAACGGAGTCCTCACTGAATCTTAATTATTAGGTTACCGTACAGTTGCTCTCTACTGATTTGGACTAAGACCTCCTCAATGTACGATATAAATATTTTCGCATATACTAGGTCGATCCATGAATGAAGAGACCTATTCCCTAAACGGAATAACTGAAGAGACTACGTTCGATACGCAATGTCTGTTCGAGAGAGCAAAATTCACCGGCTTTGTATTGCTGTGACATTTTTGGCGTAGAGCGAAGCCTTTCACAAGATGCTTATGAGTCGCAGTTTCGAGGCATGTCATATAATCGAACACCTATATGGCACGACGTTGACATAAGATGTTCCCACTCCTGTGAAACAACCGTTCAATCGAAATTGAAGTCGTTGTCCCCCATATCGTCCATGTTGCCCAACAAGCTAGCAAAGATATCATCATCCGGATTCTGTCCACCTCCTTCCGCCTGCCCTTGCTCGCCCTGCCGCTGCGAGTCCTGCATGCCCATGTCGAAGTCGCCTCCAGATCCAAACATGCTCATATCTCCCTGCATATCCAAGATTTGGCTTCCGTCAGCGCTGCTCATACCACCCATCTGTCCCATGTCTAGGTTGCCCATTCCGCTATTCGCGTCAACACCCAGATTAGCCATGTCTGAGAAGTCTGTGGCCCCAGCATCACCCATCTGGGCTGCACCAGCGACAGCATCACCACCCATGTCAACGCCGACGTTCACGCCTGAGCCCATGTCAATGCCTTGCATCATGTCGCCTCCAAGCCCGTCCATAGATGATAGTCCGAGATGCGCGACCTGCGAGACTGCACTCTGCACATCGACGCGTCTGCCGAGTCTGATCAAGGTTTCGACCACCTCTGCGTCACGATCCAACAGCTCTTTGGTCTCTGACAGCTGCAGCTTGAGAGCTTGTCTGAGGCTTATCCTCCCAGCTCCACTTCCGTTGCCGCCGCTACCAGCACCCTGAGTACTAGTGTCGAAGCCCATCATGCCTCCGCCTGCGCTTGTTTCGGCCGTCGAGGATGGACAAGGCGCGCATACCAACGCTGTCACGATCTCCATCGCCGCGGCGCCATTGCCCATTCTCGTCTGCGTCACCACCTCATTTACTAACGCATTGAGCACCTCCTGCGCACCCAACAGCTTCGTCGCTGAGAGGAGTAGGCGATGCGTATACGAATACGGGATCGGACCTAGATCCGCTGTACTCGACCACATGATCAGCCCCTGCACCGTAGCCTTGATCTTCTCCCTCAAGCCCGCCTGTGTACCACCCTCACCTCCCCCAATACCAGTATTGCTAGTGCTGCACCAGTCCCTCAACTCTTCCAACGCCACCCTCCAATCCCTCCTTCCCACTGCCATCACAGGCCTCAACGTCTCCACCAACTCCCTAACCGCGCCCTGCTGCGCTGCCGCCCCCTTCCCGACCATCCTCCTTTCCAGATCCTTCAAGCATGCCACAACCCTCCCCGCCACAATCGCCAACACTCTTTCATGCATAGCTTTTGCATCACGACTAATACTTCCCGGCCGAACGAGCATCCCCAACACGGCGACCACAACCTCCAAATCCTCACCGCTCTCCCACGCATGCTTGACCAGCCAACTCAATCCACCCACCAGACTAGGGAGGAGGAACGGCTCGAGCAGGAACTCCAGCCCACCCTTCAGTGTCTCGAGCTTCAGAGCGCCGCTGCGGCACGCAAGGATGGATTGCTCGAACAGCGTGGGGACGAGGAGGTAGAAAGACTGGGGAGGGCAGAGACGCATGGTTTCATCGCTGATGCCGCTCGTTTCGCCGGTTTCGTCGACGGCGTAGAGGCCGGTGATCCAAGCAGAGAGGTGGCGGGATTGGTCCGGTGTAAGGTCGGGGGCAGAGGTCGCGGAGGAGAGGCTGGTGAGGAGGGTTGGGATGAAGGATGTGGGGGCGAGTGGGAGAGAGTGTGAGGGAATGGGGAGGCCATAGCGGTGAATTGTTGCCATAACCAGGAGGAGGACGGAGGCAAATTCTTCATAAGGAGGTTGAAATTCGGCTGGGTCTGTTAGTGAGATGACACGCTATAGGAGTGGGGATGGCCTACTCTGATCTTCATCATGGGTCCAGTCGTTTAAAAGGTTGCAGAGGGGAAGGAGGATGGTGCTTGGTTGGGTGTATTGAAGTATGATGTCCATAGAGGGGAGATTTGCGGAGAGAGCGCTGCATAATGTGCGGAGTGAGCCAGTCTCTTTCGTTTCGCACAAGTGCTGCAGTGTCTTTGAAGCAATGTCAGTTTCAGCCCCAAAAGGTGATTGCCGAGTTATTCACAACTCACATCAACAATAGCTCCCGAAACAGCCCCCGCATTCCCCTGCATGTTCTCCAACTCTCTCACAAGCTCCTCCGCCCGCTGCACATTCGCTGTACACTGCTGTACTAGCGCCTCTTTGACATATCTGCCGCCCCTTGGCGGATTCGCCTGCGCTAGTTGGCCTAGTACACCAGTAATAGCATTGTCAGTAACGAGGCCATGCAGCAAACAGGCCTGCAAGAAGTCCTGCCGACTGGCCGCAAGTGTCTCATTGATGCCCGTACCAGCCTGAGAAAGAGGTGGGAATGGGTGAACGTCAATCCTTCCGAAAGCGAGCTGGATCCAGTACTCTGCCGTCAAGGGGCCTGCGATGGACAAAAGCAGCAAAGGAAGTTTGTTCGCAATGAATGACCGAAGAGATGTGATAGTATGTGCGCTCTCATGTCTGTGCAGCGCATTCGCCAATATGTCGAAGGATGCAACTATTAGATCCTGGACCATTGACTGCGTGTCACCCGCATATCTTGCATGCAGATAATTCACGATCGCCAGATCGTCCGTCAGTGGACGCGCACATAGCGCGGCATTGAGATATACATACAGCCCTGCCCGCGAGTTCACGACGGGCAGATCCTGCACAGCGCTGCTGATCTCGCCGGCCGAAAATTCAGGCAACAATCCAGGCTTGCCATCACCACCGACCAGCGGCGGAGTGCGTGAGAGGATTTGCAGTCGTTGCGCGGCTTGCGTTCCGACGGGTGTTGCAGCGCTTTGGCCTAGGATACCGGCAAAGTGGCTCACGGCGCCTGCAAGTCGAGTCCTTGTCTGAGCGGCGCTGGCACGAGAGAGCTCGGCTTTCTTGATGTGGTCATTGCCAAGGATCGCGAGAGTAAGTAACCCCAGCGCCTCGTACACCGCGCTGGTGCCTGCATCTGTGGTGTGCATGCCGCCTGCGTGCACCTGCAGCATGGTCTCGAAGTAAGAGCATCCTTCCAGCCAGCCGGTTAACGCCCTCAGGATAGCGCGGGCTTCGCGGTGGGAATGCGGGCAGCCATTCGATACGTAAGAGCGTGTAATGAGACCAAGGACTGATTCCTGGCAGCTGGAGTTTACTGTTGGTGGCGATACCTTGGACTCGGTATTTGAGCTGTTTGTCTTCTGCGTCGCATATGGCGAATGAGCTAGAAGAGTCGATAGAATATCTGCAGTATCGGCTAGTCGTAATCTAAGAATTTCCTCCAGGTATGAGCAGCGAAGAGAGTCTGCTGAGCTTCCCGAGGCTGCAGTAAGAATCAGTGTTGCAAGGTCGTGGCCAGGTATTGGAGATTTGTCGTGCAGTTGACAAAACGGAGTGCTGATACTAGATCCAGAGAGGCGCAGTTTTGAACACCTTGTAATCAGTTTCTTCCACTGCTGGGCCTCGAGTCCTGGGGACTCGGAAGTCTCCATGTTTTGTTCCCTCGTAAGGATGCCGAGTCACTTCGGATTACCGTTCCATCTGATCAGGATATATATAGAGCCTCCTCAGTAAGCGGTGGAGAAGTTTGAATGTCTTTGGAAATGTTTGCGTGGATAAGGATACGAGTACTGTTACACCCGGACAAGTACAATGCCGTCTCGCGCGACTCGGGAAGGCTCATGGCTGGAGGTGAGAGGGTTCGCTTGATGTCGCCGGCTTGGCATCGTTCCACGGTTTCGGTTCCATCTTGACTGCATACAGTCCATGTGGGCAAGCACGTAGCAATTACACACGTATACTATAGTCTCAGATCTATATACTATCGGCGCCTCTCTAAACTGATATAACTGTCTATGTTCACTGCATGTTGGAAAACTGTGGTGGACAAAAGACGTGAGAAATGTTCACGGAGCAAAGGGAAAACACAACGATTTGTAGACGTTAACTCATATATTTTATGTATCTACACCCGATCTAGGATATTTCATTTATTCACATCGACCAAGCTTCAACATTCACCCAACATTCCTCAACCCTGCATTGGGGCGAGGAGTTTACCACCAGTCACCCTGGTCGTGCATGGCAGCAGCGACCTTGGAGAAACCGGCAATGTTGGCACCAGCAACCAGGGATGGGAACTCGCCCTCGGCTGGGACAACGTACTCCTTGGCGGTGTCAAGGCAGTTCTCGAAGCAGTTCTTCATGATGCCCTTGAGCTTCTCGTCAACCTCCTCGGAGGTCCACTTTAGGCGGGCGGAGTTCTGGGCCATCTCAAGACCGGAGACGGCGACACCACCAGCGTTGGCGGCCTTGCCTGGGGCGTACCAGATGGCGCTGCCCTTGTTCTCACGGCGGTGAGCCTCGAAGACGTCAATGGCCTCCTGGGTGCAGCCCATGTTGGAACCCTCGGCGATGAACTTGGCGCCAGCCTTGATCAGGCCCTCGGCCTCCTCCTGGGAAACCTCGTTCTGGGTCGCACTTGGAAGGGCAACGTCAACCTTGCCGCAGTGCAACCATGGGCGGGCACCGTCGATGTACTTGAAGTCGCTCTTGAGCTCAGCAGTGTTGGAGATCTCGGTGAGGGACTTGCGCTTGAGCTTCAGGTCGGCAATGGTGTCGATGTGCTCTGGGGAGAAGCCCTTCTCGCCGGTGGCGACGATGGCACCCTTGGAGTCGGAGAGGGAGATGACGGTACCGCCAAGCTCGATGACCTTGAGGGCGGCGTACTGGGCGACGTTACCGGAACCGGAGATGGCAACACGCTTGCCAGCGAAGGACTCCTTACCGCCGGAGGCGTACTGGATCATGTGCTGGACGTACTGTTGACAATGCGTTAGTACTTGTTTCTGTGCCGCTTGTCGCGAGCCTCATGTGTGTACTTACGTAGACGAGACCGTAACCAGTGGCCTCTGGCCTGATGAGGGAACCACCCCAGCTGCCACCCTTGCCGGTAAGGACACCCTCCCACTTGTTCTTCTCGGCGCGGTAGCAACCGAACATGTAGCCAACCTCGCGGCCACCAACACCGATGTCACCAGCTGGAACATCAGTGTCGGCGCCAATGTGCTTGTTCAGCTCACGCATGAAGGCAACACAGAATCTGCGGATCTCGTTGTCGGACTTGCCCTTTGGGTCGAAGTCGGCACCACCCTTACCACCGCCCATGGAGACTGTAGAATACCAGTTAATATGTTGCCCTTGACCCCTTCGTCGCAGGTATGAATTATCGTGGTGACTTACGGCCAGTGAGCGCATTTTTGAAGATCTGCTCGAAACCCAAGAACTTGAGGATGGAAAGGTTGACAGTTGGGTGGAAACGGAGACCACCCTTGTATGGACCGAGGGCGGAGTTGTACTGGACACGGAAACCACGGTTGACCTGGACCTCGCCCTTGTCGTCCTCCCAGACAACACGGAAGTTGATGATGCGCTCTGGGACGGCGGCGACCTTCAGGGCCTTCTTGTACTCTGGGTGCTTCTCGAAGAGGGAGGAGTTCTCGAGGGTGGAGGCAAGCTCTGTAGAGGGGATGGCATGTCAGTAATGGCTATTCGTGGGCGCGCAATGGGTCGAGTCGTGACTCGATGGAGGGGTAACCTACCCTTGTAGGCCTGCTGGAACTCAGGCTCGTGTGGAAGGTTGGACATGATTACGGCGGGGGTTGGGTATCAAAAAGGTGGTATAGAGAAGAGTATAGGGATGAATTGGAGTGAAGGAGAGTTAGGGGACAGATATGGGGAGACAATTGTTGAAGGAGTGGGTAGTGGGGGCGATAAAAAGAGCTCCGCGACCGCACAAACAGCCATGAGGCTTGCGCGTGTGGAAAAAGCAGCTGGATCGTGCGTCACCGTGAGCATGGGTTGACTTCCGGTCCAGTTCATGTGCCACCCTTCCACCCTTGGCTCGGCTGTGAGAGATACAGGCCATTTCCGGCACTAGACGCCCATTCTGCATAGTCTAGCGTGGGCAATGCGGAATCTGTCCCCGGGGTAAGAGCAATTGGGTGGCACGACCGGCGCGGGAATGTGCAGACGTGTATTCGAGTTGTCATTTTGCTTTCGTGACTTTATCTAGGTGCGGCATCGTCGTCTTCCCATTGGCCAGCTTCGCAGCGGAGAGCTGTCGCCGAGGAACCGGCAAGACGCCGATGTCGCTGATCTAAAGTCTTGTCTGAGCACAGATCCATCTCGACCGCGGGGAATTGTTGAGACGAAGGGGTCTCCGACCAGGCAACGCTCAATTTTTGTTTGTCACAAGACGTTTCCGGATGCAGGGACAGGTGTCTGAAACGCCTCCAGGTGCAATTGGAACACTGTTTCTACTGGACGAGCTCATCAAGGTTCGGCATCTCCTGAACGCCTAGATGAAAGCCAGCCAAATAACCCTCGTGGGCTGGTCAGCATCAACTGGCAACAGCATTTGCCTCTCGCCCAGAGAATCTGGAGTCTCTACAGAGAACTGGATGGGGCCAGAATCGTTACACATATTCCGAATCTCTCCGACGGCAAGACGGACTCTCAGCGTGTCTTGGCTAGGACAAGCACTTGAAACGTCCACAAACACGTGAACCATCTCGCCACCATGCTTTCTGGAGTACGACTGAATGGAGTGCAAGTAGGTGTAGCAAATTGTAGGGAGGTCAAGGCCTGTATGACAAGCGTTTCCTGAGACATTTCGTGAAGATGAATGAGTGCATCTCGTAGAATGATCCCTCGTTCATAGTACTAAGCCCAAGGTGCAAAACATGTAGTTCTGTGAGATCTCCTAAGATTCGAATTCGGGCATCCGCACCATGCCTTCAAAGCCGGCTGCACACGCTATAGGGAGGTTGAGCCCATATCAACAAGGTCCAAAAAGAGCAAAAGAAATACAAAACGTACAGCAGTCAGGATTCTCACCTGGTCACCCACGGTAATACTAACTGACCGGTCGACTGCTTAAATATGGCAGAGCGGACGGGATGCCTTGTTCTCAGTCGCCTGTGGCCGTACGTGGCAGTTAGGTTCGCTTGCGGAGTATATATGGTTGCAACTCAGTCCCTCCATCTTCGGAACCGAGAGCAACGCTTCCTTGCGCTTCGGAGACGCGTCCCCATGGCCAGTAGATGAGCAGTAGGAGGACTGCTATGCTTGACACGGCGTGGGTGTGTCCAATCTGGGTCAAGTTTGAGGATTAGGACCGCAACCAAGCTGATTCCGAAGAAGAACGACTACTAGACCAGGCCTTGTCAATCCATCATCCTCGGCCCCTCCGACTCTTGTAAGAACCAAGACAGGGTTGGATGCCCAACATATGAATAGTCCGTGTGTGCAAGTAGAACCTCAGGTCGATGTACCCGCGATCAGTCAGAAAATGGCAGGACTTCCAATCTTCTCACCTTTGCAGTAGCATACTGTATTATTGCGAATGGGGTTTGCTCACTTTCTCTGGGGCTGTCGCTCTCATCTTGTCACGGGTGGCTACCATGACCCACTTGGTCGAGGCGTGTGCGTGGCCCATCTGGTAGGCCTTGCTGGGCCCAACACAAGGGAAGATGGGAGATGCGCGATGCAATAATCCCAATAGCGACAGAGTACAGACAGATATGGTAAGTTATAGACCATGCCATGGTGCGTATCGACGAGTCGATGTAAGATAATGTCTAACTTCCATAGGCAGAGACGTACATGTACACGAGCCTCGATGTTGTTCCAGGCGCTCAAGGGTCCGGCCGCCCGTTCGGCTTGCAAGCGCTGAGCCGAGGATTTGCGGGGAAGCTCTACCGAGATCTGGAGTCTGGGGTGACACATTAGCAATCAACACATTAGCGTTTCTAACTCTACTCGTGCGCGACTAGACAATTCCATTCTCACTTGCATGGAAAGGCATTGACAAACCCTCTGTGCACAATGGAGATGTCCCTCAAGCGTCTCACGGGCTCAGCCCTCCGCCAAAGCTCCGTTCCCAACCCAGAGCTCCTTCCACGAACCCTCCCACACTCCGTCCTCCACGGCAAATATGGCACGCGCTGGGCCTCGTCCTCCACGACCTCCAACGATGCTTCGAAGACGCCGAAGTCTACACATCCGCGCACCGCTCTCTTCTTTCCTGGCCAAGGCGTTCAGCGCGTGGGCATGGCCGAGCCCTGGCTCTCCGCCTTCCCTTCCACCGTAAAGCCCATCCTCGACGAGATCGATGAGACACTCAAAGTTCCACTCACACGCATCATGGCTGAGGGTCCGAACTCTCTACTCACAGCGACCGAGAATGCGCAGCCTGCTATCATGGCGACAAGCATACTGATCCTGAGGGTGTTGGAGAAGGAGTTCGGATTTGATACTGAGGAACGGGTAGATGTGGTTTTGGGGCACTCGTTGGGTGAATTTGCGGCCTTGGTTGCGGGAGGTTTTCTACGGCAGCAGGATGCGCTGAGGTTGGTCAAGAGGCGGGCGGAAGTGATGGCGGAGGTGTCGAAGGAGGCTTGTCAGTTGTCGGGTGGTGAGGTGGGAATGGTGGCACTGGTCTGCGAAGGTGATAAGCGGGACTCCTTGATCGAAGCTATACACGAGTTTCTAGGACATGGATCCGTCGGCACGAAGATGGATAGTGGAACGGACTACGATCTGCCGGCAGTCCAGCAGGTGCTGATTGCGAATATTAACAGCAAGAACCAGATCGTTTTGAGTGGCAACATTGAGAGGATTAAGACGCTGTTGACGCATCTGAGACAGTTTGGTGGGCATGATCCTAGGGCTGTGAGATTGAAGGCGGATAGCCCGTTTCATAGTCCGCTTATGAAGCCTGCTGCAGATGTCATGATACAGATGTTGGATGAGGGCAGCTCGGTAGCGAAGGGCGAGGATATGGTTATGTGGCCTGGTATCATGCCGTGCGTGAGTAACGTGTCTGCGAGGCCGTTCACGGACAAAGACCAGTTGAAGGATTTGCTGGCGAGGTCTTGTGTGGAGACCGTCCAATGGCATGACAGCGTGAGATATCTGGACCAGGAGGAGAAGATTAGGAGATGGATAGGCATTGGACCTGGGAAGGTTGGCAGAAATCTGGTGGGCAAGGAAGTGGGCATGCAGGGGGCAGTTAAGGGAGGCGGTGTTTGGGGCATCAATGATCCGAGAGAGGTTGAAGAAATTTTGAAGGCGCTCGATGAGACGGAGAAGTATGAAGAGTAATGTATTATATGACTGGACGGAACGGTCAGAGAGTAACGGTCTCTGCCATAACTGAGATGGTATGCAACGCCGTATGGCAGAAGTTCAAGAGTTCGGTGATGCGCTATCACCTAGTCCTTTACCATCCCGAAGCAATATCATCTAATCTACTACCCTTCATATCATTCCTGTGCAGTTATAAGAGACTTTCGTCGCTCGTGCAAACATGAAGATGCACGCTTCATGAGATACATGTAGGTACGAATGAGTGAATGCCAAGCCAAGCACGGTCGCTTTCCGCGACAGCAACCGCTTTGTTTGGAGCTGGGGTTAGAACGTGAAGCGAACTTTCAGTTCATTTGTGCCATCACTCCAGATATCCCACGTCCTCAGACATACACACGATGATGAACGGCTTGAGGGGTGGCATGCAGGTGCACGCAGTTCCAGAGAGCGAAAGGGCATACGACTCCACGGGTAGAAAGCTACCATGGGCGTACGAATTCGCAGAGTAAGTCTGTCACATGCGCCAGGAGGTTGTCGTGGCTGACGAGTGTGATCAGTGCCGACATCAGTCGTCGTCGCGAACTCGAAGAGAAGGGCCCTTTTGGAAGGTCTACCAGAAGAAGAGGCTTTTCGCGCAGCAAGACAGCGACTCCAGCACGGAAAGAGGATGCAGTTCGGTTGGAGAATATGGCGGTGGAGGATACTATTTTCAACAAGTTCAAGGAAGAGCAGAGGACCCGGGAGACACAACAACAAAAGGCACCTTCTACTACAATTGACGCTAGCGCCACCACAAATCAGAGCCAGCAGACAGAAAAGGAGCCCACGGAGGTGATAATCTACGGTTACGGTACGGACCAAGACTGGGCAGCCATCGACTTCTATGAGCGCATCTCGAACGGCTGCATCTATGAAGATTACGACAGGCATCCGCCGCACACCAAATACGACGTAAGCTTGAGCTACGGACGGGCCACGGCCCAACGCAGCCTCTCCCAAGCTGCGCTACGCAAGCGCAACACCTACCGTGGCGGAAACCACTGGATTAAAGTAACCTTTGACTCCCCTGAGGCTGCCGATCAAGCATGCTATCGATCACCGCATCCAATTCATGGCCACCTCGTATACGCTGAGCCGTATAGGGGCACAGGGCCAGCAGAGGACATATCAATCCCACACACCAACGCCGGCGCGCAGCTAGATAACACAGCGCTCCCACGCTCCTTCTCCACCAATACGTTCTCACAAGTTCGAACTCAAGAAGCCTCGCCAAACGGCTCCTCAACGACAATGTCCTCCGCTACCGCTCTAGGTGCGCCTGTACCACAGCCCGCAGGTCTCCCTCGCAGCTCCACCACGCCTTCTCTTAGCTCCGCAGACCCCTTTTCTCGCACCACAGCGCTCGATCGCCCGCAACAATCCCAACAACTTCAGCAACGCCCAATGCGCATAGCAGGCGCTAAGCGCGCCGTGCTGTTGCCTGCGGAGCAAGCTTTCATGCCAGCACCGTCGCGGTACAACAACCTGCTGGCATCTTTGCCATTGGTTGGCTTCTTAATCGGCGGCAAGAGCGATGTCATCGGTAGTCAGGTGCCGAGATTGGAGGATGGAAGCTTCGATTGGGAAAAGGCGAGTTTATACTGGAGATTCTTTGCTTGGTTGGATTCATTGCTGGGGACTGATTTCTGTGGGCTCAATGGAGAGGATTAAAGAGCACCTTTACTTTGACGAGCTGCACGCAGATTGGCGCCGCTCAATATCCGTATTTCGCTTTGACTGGCGCTATGGCATGGTATGGCTTGTTTGCATCTCGAACATAAGGCTGGGGGAGAAGGCCCGTATCTGCATAGCGAGGCGTTGGAAAGACCGTCCAGGTCATGGGATCAGCAAGAATGACATTTCGTTACAAACTTCGAATAGCCTGAAGAACAAGTACTCATTTGTCTTCGCGTTCATCCCAGAGTTGATAGATGGCCGAATCTCCGTGCCAAGTGTTGCTCGAAAGCTTGTTTCTGCGACGCATTCACCTGCAGCCGTTACAGATCGCCCTTTCCCTGCATTAAACAAATCATACAAAGTCATCATCGCTGAAGCCGTGCGGTAATTCATTCACGAGCATTAACATGCTCACGACCATGAATTGCCTACATTACTTATACAGCCCGCCACCTCTGCCTCGGCTGGCTGCGCAAGCAGAAAGGCGGGATTGCGGCTGACACCTCGACGCGTGATCTGCAGGCTCAGCTGCACGCGTGTTTCGTATGCTCCATCTTCATACAGGCCAAGTTCATCTTCATTGTCTCCTTTGCTGCTTCGCATGTCATTAGCTAGCCTTTCGCTTTCTTTGTTTCAACCTTGCTGGTGAGACTTTGCTTGCGCGGTCATCCCGTTCCCCTGAAGGGAAGAAGACATCTACCAGTTGCTTGGGGAGGCGTGTTGCGATACATACCTTACGAACCGTCATACGTCGACTGCATTTTCGCGTCGCACTAGTAGGTGCAACAATGGCAGGACCAAGACTTACCCAGAGTGCACCGCGTCCGATGAGAACATACAATAGTGCACCCCGTCCTCTCGGCCATGGAAATGGCAAGAGACGGCCCAAGCACCGACCTGAGGGAGCCATTGATATTCGGATCTATAACCCGAGGGCGGAAGACTACTACCGGAGGATGAGGGTGTATGGGCCACAGGATGCACCCGGGTTCTACGACTTCGTGGTTGATCAGATACGCGCAAATCCTCGCGGTGAGCTCTTCATGTGAGTCGTCCATTGCCATTTATTGAGGGTGCTATTGTACCTATATCAGCCAGACTCACGAACTCACGATCCCTCCCAGGTCTATCAATGGCTACGCTCCTTGGCTAAAAGTGCTATTGGATGAATGCATAAAAGACTTCTGCACGGAGATTGCGGAGCTGAACGAAGAAGTGCAGTTCCAGGACACGACAAGCTTTCCAGAACGTAGCAAGAAACGGAAGAAATGGGTGCCTTGGAGCTTCATTGTGGACGAAATGAATGTACCAGAAGTCTATTGGTGGACATTCGACATGCTTCCGCCAGATACGGAGAAGTTGTCTAGTGGTGAGTATCCACCTCTAGCGGCAAGCTACACGCGTTACCGCGAGCTAGGAGCCACAATAGATACCCCCTGTCTTCTCACCCAACTCTAACAGTGCGCTCTTAGTCAATTCGTATCGGCTCCGACTCGGCGTGTGGACATGTGGGAGAGGAGCACTCCGGCTAGATGACAACCTTCCCGTAACCATACTGTTCACGCAGAACGAAGTCATCTCCGAAAACGTTATCTGTGATCTGCTTTTCCAGTCACTCCACGAAGACCCCGAATTCAAACAGGACAAATCGGACGAAGAAGGCGTCTGCTACATCTTTCACCATTTATACGACCAACTTACGGATTGGCAAAATATTATCCGCGAAGTCGAGCATAGATTGACAGAGGCCGTGAGTTCCAATCATAATTGAGCATGTCTCAGGTTGTCGCTGACCTGGTCAAAGGAGCTTAATAGCCGCGGCCGGAATCTCCCAGTGAAGCAGCGCACGCGCACAATGCACAAGGAAGTCGATCGTCTCTACGAACTCAAAGAATACCTGGCCTTCCAGTCCCGGTCGTTCAAGAAGCTCGCGAAACTGAAGGACGACGTCAGTAAAAGTGAGCAAAACACGCCAGTTTGGAGCGAGATAGATGATGCCATGGATGATTTGGATCAGTATGACTCTTATTTGGATTCATATAAGGAGCGGTTCAACAACTTGATCGAACTGGTAAGCAAGTCCCAATGGAGCAAGGGGAAGAAACCCAACTGATCGTGGTATACAGGAATTCAATATCGAGAACGCTACTCAATCGGATAATTCACGCTTTCTTTCCATAATCGCAACGCTCTTCCTGCCAGTCTCATACCTCGCAGTGAGTGCCTCCTGCTTCCCTCCCCTTTACCTCTGTGACAATTCCCGACTAATTTACCCAGTCCATCTTCGGCATAACAACGTTCAGTACCCCAGCCATAGTATACCTCTACATCGCAATCCCTCTACTCCTCCTCTCAATCGCCTTCACAATCCTCTTCCCCATTGCCGTCAGACGGTTCCAGAAAGTCTATTATCCGCTCGAACGCGTGCGGGTCCGGCCACAAAGAAGAGATTTTACCATGTTAGGACAGGAAATGCCCAACACATCACCTGAACCACATGATGTGCAAAGCCAGGCACAGAGGGACAGGCGCAAGCATACGGGTGGACCAGAGTATGGAAGCGGGTTTGGTGCTGCGGAGGGAGGCAGAAGTAGGGCTGGGAGTAGAGCGAGGCCAAGGTCAACGAGTAGGCCCAGGAGCAGAGCTGGGAGTAGACCTAGCGCGAGGAGCACGTCGCGGATGAGGGAGAAGTACGGTGTCTCATCTGAGAGCTCGGTTTGATTGACGGATGTCTTCTTCAATCGCAGGCGCCTAGATGTTGTTTCAGTCACGATTTTCCTATTACGCAAGGAGAGAGCTGCAGTTTGTTATAAGGCTGAGTGTCAGAGGGAACACATCTGATGCTGTTAGTGTCAACTAAGGCTAAGTGTTGCCCATGCTTCCTCCCAAAGCTGGATTCCCCATGGGGCCCAGTCGAGTACAGGGTCCGGGCTTTCGCCAAATCGGTACCTTCCTCGGTTTCATCATGCTGACGGCAAAAGGCTATTGCGAATCTACTAATCTGCCTATAGGAAGAATAGTCACCGTAAGTACTTGATCTACATACTCGATATTGTGACCTCTTACATTTCGTTCCTTTTTCATGTCCCGCACACCAGTTGACCCGTCAGTTCCTATCAAACCTCCGCAAGAACATCACCAACATGGCCCAGCCAGCTACAGACAGAAGCTCCCTCTCTGCTACAACGGAGAAGCTCAATAATCAGCACCCCGCAAAACTGTCTCAATACTCAGGTTTAGAACATCCGCCTGCCGTCGACTCAATCCCGAGGGCTAAGCCAGCCGTCAAGCCTCTAGAGATCAAAGTCGAAGATGGCCCCGACGGAACCGTCCCTGGCTTCCTCCACGTCCCGCATAACTACGATAGCAAATCATCGGGAGACCGCACCGCTGCTATCCTACTGAGCGGTGCTGGTGGTGGTGTCGTAGGCCCGAGTAGTATCTACCTCAGCATGGCGGACAAGCTGGCAAGCCTGAACAAAGGCATTCCAGCGTTACGACTTGATTACAGGTTTCCCGCTCGGAACAGGTACTGCGTCCGGGATGTTGTTGCTGCTATGGACTACCTCCAGGAGGGGTATGCGGTGAGGCGATTTGTGCTGGTCGGATGGAGCTTCGGCGGTGCACCCCGTCTTCACTGTCGGTGGGCAGGACGAGCGAGTCGTCGGATGCGCTACTGTGGCCAGCCAAACGGCCGAGACGGAGGGAATCAGGCAAGTGGGCAGACGACAGGTACCGCTGCTGTTACTGCACGGTACTGGGGACAGGACGCTTAGTCCGATCTGTTCGCAGAGGCTCTACGACTCGTATGGGAATCGGGGACCGCGAGAGCTGAAGCTCTTCAATGGCGACGATCATGCTTTGACGAGGAACAGTGCGAGGGCGGAGGAACTGCTTTGCGGTTTCATAACGAAATGCGCGGGTGTGAAGATTGACGAGGAGGAGCAGAGGAATGTCGTGCAGAAGACGTTGGTAGACGGCAAGGAAAAGATTGATAAAATGAAGCAGGGTGGTGATCTGAGAGGTAGTGAGAGCGTGGAATGAACGGTGTCGCATCGAGGGCATGCTTTGGCTTTTAGACCATCTCTGTGTCCACACCCATTCGCCAGACTTTGCGAGTAGAAACAAAATTAGATGGTATTGCCGTTGTGGTTCATGACCTCCATCGCAACAGCGTAAGCCGTTGTTTCGGTCCACGAAGCTTAGCACTCCATCAACGCCGGTTTCGAAAAATTCTTTAGCGTTTCCTGGCCGCATTTGAGAGGTCGAAACAAATTAAGCCTAGCACGATACATATCGCTCTACTTGATATATGTATGCGTCCAACTGTAAAGATGTTGTGGACGTCGACTTCCAAGCGGACCCTCCATTATTTGTTATGATAAACCATCTTTGTGAGCATGCTATTCATCAGTTTCTATAGAGACGTTGGTTCGAAGCAGGATTGCAAAATATCCAGCACAATAGAACGTTGTTTGCTTGCTTTCTTGCAGGGAAACGCTCAAAGGTTTCGGCCCGTTTCTTTGGTGACGGACAGCGCGGTAACCTTATGAAGTCAAGTGCGAAGGCTTCAAACGCTGGGAGGCCGTTTCTCCCTGCACTTTTTGAGATATTTGAACGTCAAGGCTCTTTCTGGCGGGCAGAAGTTCCTTTTGCAACAAGTGCAAGCCAGTCTCTTGTCGGGCGTTGGAGCCGCCATGCTTTAATCTATTACAGTGCTGAGAAATGCAGCGACCACAAACAAGATCGATCTGTTAGGCGACGCGAGTCATGACAACTTGAGGAACATGAAGCGTTGAGTCTACATACATTTTCTAACAAGCTGGCGCCAGCCATTTGCATATGACCAGGAGCTAGTGTCATGAGAGTACAGTACACGTAGAGCCTTGGAGCTCACGTATCCAGTGCTTACCATACAGATGAACGAGCTTAGGATACGAATTTGCCCAGACACCTGAACGCTAGTGCTAGGCCTTGCGCGACTATACCAACCTTGGGGCTCTCCTCTTCTGCAATTCAGGCTTACCACAGGGCTTGCGTTGCAGATGCAGTTTTTGACGTGTCTAGCAACATAAATCGTGTCCTCATATAATTCGCGACCATGTCTCCGGGGCGGAGCAGGGCGGCCAATCTGCGAGGGCATGGTGCAAGGCTGGGAGTGGTGCGCATAGGAGCGATGCGCGTGGCTGAGAGCGGATGCACCGGTGAGTGTGGTAGCTACTTGGGTCGGAGAGGACATATATTTCCTTCGGGGCCTTCAATGCAGGAAACTGGAGTGATTGCAACTCCGAAGTGGGAGCCCACAAGTTGTGACCATATCAGCACGGGAAACATCCTACTCCTATACACGATCTTGTCAGCGCGAACAACATGTGAGAACCCCTCTTCCGCATCGACTACACTCACACGGTTGTCAGGTGCCAAGTCCGCGTACGTCAAGAACAATGCGGAGGGTGTCACGATAAACGGCTGCGTAACTGCTGTCAAGGCAAGAAGCAGCAAACCGTTTTTGTTCGCGCACCTCTGCCTTGTTCAAGCTGCAGGCAGCAGATGGTAGCGGCAGATCCCGGATGCAGATGAGGACGAAGACGAAGATGTAAAGGCGGAGGATAGGCTGATAATGGTGCCATGATTCTGCCGGTATGATTATAGCTGGACGGAGGACGGCGAACATCTTGTTCTCTCGACATTCATTTCACGGTGTCTTCGAACCGATTAATCTTCAGGTGAACGGATGGCACGGACGGGGTGAAAAGGCCGGTCGTATTAGATACCTACACAAGGTGAAGGTCGGAGAAACAGACAAGACCGGCGCCCACGCAAGGCAGCCATTACCCAGCAGTGTCCTCCTTCCTTATTCGAGAAACGGAGTCTGGAACTTCAAGGGTAGCAAATGTCTACTGTATATGCTTGATGCGATTCACAGGTCCAGGAGTACTCTAGCGCTCAGCAGAAATTATCCGAGACCGTCCCATGTGAAGTGCAAGAAAGAAACAAGGTACCATGAGGAAGAGGGAAAGAACCACATGCACCTTTATCAGGTCACGCTGCTCTCTCCCATATGAGGCTGCATAACTTCTACCCATGCCTGATTGCCTGAATTGATTGCAACACTTCGTGACACGGTATTGAAGCGAGCCGAGAAAGCTTATGTAGTAATTGATTGTTAACTAGGTAAATAGCGATCTCCACGTGTATGCTGCCACTACCAAAGACGGGGAACGGAGCGGCTCACGTGGGTTAAGAGGCATTCTCCTCCTCCCTAAGCCTAAGCCACGCGCGTAATCGGACTGCCCCTAGACGAATGAGCACACAGAGGCTGAAAGGGAGAAAGCAGTCAAAATAGCCTGAGGAATCATCTTTACAATCTGGTATCATTTCAATGAGTGCTATGGGTATCACGCAAGACCCCACAAATTGCTCCACCGCACCTTATCCACTCCACCTCATTATAATCATCTAGAACCTGTTAATGACCTTGGAGCCAATAATGCTTCCCTTCCTTCCGCCCTCGCCACTGATACTTGACGCCCTAATCGTCTTAACAAACTCCTCATCGTTATCCACATGTCCGTCAAAGCTCCACAGCGCCGGGCATGGTCCAACCTTGCGCCTGAAGATGTAGGTCTGGATCCACCACGGCAGCACCTTGCCGGTCTGGTGGGCCATGAACTTGCGTGTCGGGATGGCGAAGATGTAGTCGAGCTCCTCGAGCGTGCGTTGCTTGGTCTCGGGCACGAAGAGGAAGATCATGACGAGGGCGATGAGGTTGAGGCCAGCGTAGAAGCCGAAGGCGCCGGTGGGCGTCATGGCGGCCAGCATACGTGGGAAGGTGATGGAAAGGACGGCGGCCCAGAAGAGGCAAGTAGCGACGGCCCAGGACATGCCGACTTCGCGGTGGGAGAGGGGGAAGACTTCGGCGGAGTAGGTGAAGGGGACGGGGCCTTCGCCAGGGGAGTAGAAGGCGGCAAACTTGGGATCATCAGTATTTGCAAGATCTGATTTGAGGGAGGAGAGGGCTGGCTTACCAAGTAGATGAACAGAGCAACGAGACCCAAGTGAGCAGAGCTCTGGGTTGGAATGAGGTAACAGAGACCCGCTGCCAAGAGAGTCCATGCCATCTGAGGGAAGGTGAATAGAAGCAGGGAGCGTCTTCCAAAAGTATCAATGGTCCAGATGGCTGGCCAAGCAAAGACGAAGTTGACCAAACCGAAACCCCAGGAAGCCAGGAGGGAGTTGGTGACAGAGGCACCAGCTTGCTGGAACACAGTGGAACTGTAGAAGGCAATAATATTGACTATCTTCACGTTAGCTCGGTACTGGGATTTGGTGATGGAGCTACTCACTTCCGCACATCTGCTGTGCAATCATAACAGTGAAAGATGCGAGGGTAGCGCGCCTGACACGAGGAATTGTGAAGAGCTCGGTGAAGCGGCTGACGTAGTTGGTCTTGCGGGTGACAAGGCTGGCCTCGATGCGGAGTTGGGCGAAGATGTAGTAAAGATCGCGAGCTGCCTGGAGCTCGGTGTTTCGGAGCCTCTTCAGAGACTTGTAGGCCTTGAGGTATTTGCCCTTCTTGATGTACCACCTAGGAGATTCTATGTTGTGTTAATGTCGCTTACGATACAATATCAAATTCTGGCTGACTTACCCGGGCAGAAGTAAACGCCAATAAGAAGAGGCAGGGCTGGAAGCAGAGCGGAGCCGAATTGCAGTCTCCAGGAGATGCTGCCGGTATCCTTGACAGCCAAGTTCGCACAGGTACCGAGGAAGATACCGAAAGCGGTCCACATCTGCCAACACATAACCAGGCCACCACGGATGGAGGCTGGGGCATTTTCAGCGCTGAAAATTGGGACTGTAGATCCTTTGCAACCCATTCCAATTCCGAGGAGCAGGCGAGTTACGAAAAGTTGGTACCAAGCTACGCCACATGTCAGTCTGGTTATTGTACCCTCTATATAGGAGAAAACTCACTCTGAGAAACAGCGGATCCGATGGGAGAAAGAGCACAGAAGATAGCAGAGACGAAAATGGTTCCACGACGGCCAAAGTAGTTGTTGAGAGGGTCGGAAAGCCAGCATCCACTGTTGTTTGTTAGGAATGATGCCATTCGAGGTAAAACGTCCATACTGACAGGAAAGCAGAAGCAATGTAAGGACCGGCATTGACCAAACCCTGCAGCCACAAGTTTGTCTGCTCGTTCGGGTTTGGGGAGCCATCCGCAAGAGTTGACGAGACAGGCACGCCAAGCGCATCTGGGAAGGACAAATTGGCACCGTTTGAGCCGGTCTGATCCCAACCCTGGACAGCAGCACCGATGGAACACAGAATGATTGTGAAGTATAGTGTCCTTGGCTGCTTCCATTTGTGCAAGACCTCGTTTCTGATGGCGTTCTTTTCGTGGTCTGTCATGCCAGGGACGGACTCGAAGGCGACTGGGTCCTTGGCGATGAGCGCGCCCTTGACGAGGAGGGGAAGCTGCTCGTGGAAGTCGTTGGTGCGTGCAAATTCCTCGACATCGCGAATGACTTGCTCTTCGGTCAAGTGTGCGAGTGGGTTCTTGATCCTGGACTCGAGTGTTAGTGGCGAAGGGAGGAGATTGTGTCGCGTATTCAGACTTACTTAGAGGTCAGATTATTGTTGAAGTCAATGTCATCAGAGCTGTTCTCGTATCCGATTCTCTTCTCCTCGCCGCTGTTGAGAAGTCAGCATTATTGGCGCGGTAGACAAGCTCAGCCAAGCAAAGTCAAGCTTACACGTCGCGGGTCTCGGTTGCGATCTTGTCCGTTTGAGACGCCATTTTTCACAAGAAATTCCGCTTGGCCACAAGAAAAATGGAGCGAAACCCCCACGGCGGGATGAGCTCATGCTTATATACCAGCAGGCTTAGCTCAACTGCATTTCACCGGACATGGCTGGCGCGCCGGACACCTTCGACTGGTAGGGGACATCCATGCCAAGACGAGACATCCCTCATCTCCGCAGCGAGCGAGGCGGGGCGCGAGGGGACCCCGGCCGCTCGCTTCAACAGCCACTAGCAGCGCGATCTCCAGCGGAGGAATTGGGGGGGCGGGCAGTGGCCGACCACCGTACAGACGGTGTACCCACTTTACATGGCGCGCCTGACTGGCGTTGAGTGGTCGCACCGCATTGCGCCAACGCATACTAAGTTAACGTCTGGCGCTTGCAATCAGCACTTGGCCTTCTAGCTGCCCCTCAGACCGCTATTAGTCTGCCTTTAGGGCTCGTCTAGCATGCGGCCAAGTCGTGACAAGTCTCGACAAGTCTCGACAAGTCTTGACAAGTCTTGACAAGCGCGGCTCGGCGGCTCGTGCAATGCTACCATGTCTGACTCGGGTCGACCGCGACGGTTTTGTGTTATTGGGAGGATCCACTTGAAGCTCTAGATGGTGACGTGGATATACGGGTACAATTGCTGTGGACGCCCGGGCTGGCCGACGCGATGTAGATTCGGGCATAGGTGAAGGGAGGCGCACGGCGCCGCTGTTAGGAGACGACTCCAGGAGGTGTTAGGAAATGGATACTACCTTGCTGACCGTGCGAGCGTAACTCATAACAACAACGGCGAGGAACAGACATGAAAAGTAGCTTGATACCAAGTGGATATACCCCATGGTGTCCCCATGGCTCCGTGATATCCCCATGGGCATGATCGTCCATCTCAAAGGATTATTAGACGATCCTCCACATGCCTTCCCGTCCTCAGAGTCAGGTGCATTTGCTGATTGTGTGATTTCCCGGCAGACGGCCGAACGTGTTAAGGACCCGCAGGCCGAGAACCGAGAAACGAGCGGTCGAACGGGCGGCGCAAGGATTCCCTGCATCACGAGACCATGGCCAGAACATCTGAAACAGATAGCCGAGCATCACGACTCGTGCGCCTAACAAGGTGCTCCCTGCATAACTACTACTCCTAGTTTACCCCCTGTACCGACTACTGCATGCACTTTACTTGCACGTCCCCACAGTAGCATCCGCGGCTGAGGCGTTTCGCCCACATGTCGCTCTCGTGACCACACATGTATCCACAGCCAACCCCGAAATGGGAAGCCGGAATACATCGCACAGTTCTCAAGCGCCATGCTTCTGGGCTTTAGACTTTCGCTCAACTGCTCAACTGCTCACTTTTTCATCGCCTTCTCCGGGTCTTTCTCAAACGCTTTCACCCACTTGTCCCATTCCCTAGCGCCCTTAGCCATGACACTTTTCAGATCATCCTTGACCTCCGAGATCTCCCACTGCTCGTCCTCCCAGTTCTTCTCACCGCCAGCCTGACTCGGCGACCAACCAATCGCTTCCAGAACATCGCTTTCTGTAGGAGGCACGCCAGCAGATGGAAACAAGGTCTTCTCGCGCTCGTGGCATTTCGCTGCTAGATAATGGTCCAAAAGCTCTAGCCGTGGAGATGGCGTGAAAGACAGGCGCAGTGTATCTTCATCATGCTTTCCGGTATGGGAAGAAGAGGTCAAGCGCTTCGTCACATTCCTGCTCGTCTTTGCGCCGCGAATGCTGGCGTAGGCCCATACACCGTCAATCTCCAAGAGACCGCCAAATGGCCAGATTACCGTCGCGAGGATATCGATGGCTGCGCTGACAGGCAAGAGACCTGTGGCTAGGATTGCATCGCGCTGTGCCTTGCTCTTGCTGCGCATCATAGTGTCCACGAACTCCTGCTTGAGTCGGTCGGGCTCCATGTTCACGCTCTGCGGATAGACAAGGACCATCTCCTCCAGTCCAACGGTCTTGTGCGTCTCCTCGCCTTCATGGTCGTTCTCGTCATCACTGCCAGCGCCGATGCGATTCAGAAACTCCAGGTTGGACGACTTGGTGAAGCCCATGGCCTTGCTGATACCGCGAGTCGCCTTGCTCTTGACGCCTTTCCAGCTTGCTGTTTTCGCTGTCGAAGTCTTTGCCGCGCGGACTTCTTCTTGCCATTTTCGCTGCACTTTATGAAGTCTGTCTTCCTTCTCGCCCTCTTTGGGCGCCTTGAGCGGTGGAGGAGGAGGTGTGTAGATTAGGAAGCGAGGCGGGATCGCGTCTGCGGGTACGCCGTGCAGCTTCGGCTTGGGGAAGGGTACAAGGTAGGCAACAAGCTTGTGCGGGTCGCGCGTGTAATGCACTGGTGAGTTGGGGTCGGATTCAGTTCTGGCTAGACGAGTTGGTGGAGGACCATATGCTTGGGCTGAAGCGCCTTGCTGCACAGTCGTGCCGACTGGACGTGGTGGAAGCTGCGGTGCATCCGCGTAGTCTTGCGGATTATAAGCTGGAAAGTCCCCCTCTTGCTTTGGTGGAGGTGGGAAGTATGGCTCAGAGCCAGCTTGGGTTGGCTGATAGCTCTCTTGCGGATGGTTTGGATCCATTGCTCTAGTCAATGCTCCTCGTTTGGGTACGAAGTAAGTGAAGGGATTTGAGTGTTATGTGGATGAAGGGTATTATGAAACAGGAATTATGGAACCAAAGAAAATAGAAACACCTGCAACTATATACCATGAACCTGCATCTGCTGCCTTGCTGCGCCATACAATGCCGACATCTCTCTCCAGTCATGCAGCCCTGAAGGATGACGTGGATGACGTATCATGAGCTCTGCGCCAGTCAAATGCACACGCGGCCACCACAAGGGACGACATGTTGTTATCAGGCAGGAAATAGCACCGAGACCATGGTATAGTGCCAGATGATCTGGGGGCTGGATTGGCGCAGCGAAGCGTGTACGCGTCTTTGTCCACCGAGTGGCTGATGTCTGTACGAGACCTGACACTAGAATGCGAGCATCCGGCTCCGTCACAACGGCACAAGCAGACATGTTCCATCCCCAGAATGTGGACCTGGCCGGTACCGCACTAATTGCTCTGCGTGTCTCGCATCATTAACGAAGTGGGTATAAGCAATTGAGAAGATGAATTAGAGTCTGGGCGCCGAAGAAGCTTCTACCAGGCCTTGTTGGCGTTACCTTCGGTCTGGCTGCCGACTTGGCTACAATTGCTTGGTCGGACAACAACAGTTTCATACCTTATGTAACTTACCTTCGGTGTATTTGACGACGCACACAGTTGAAAATATTTGGAGAGAAACTAATTTCTTGACATAGCCGCGCTAAGCGACGAAAGCTCCATTGGAGAGAAAGCTACGAGAACATGGAGAGTGCGCCCCCACCCACCACCACTAACCAAAAGCCCAATTCATATCCTGATTCCAACGCCTCGAATGCCGTCCCTGATCCCGAACACCTTATACATATCCATCGTCACAGAGCCAAACTAATGCCGACTTCGAAATTAATGCTTCCCTCACCTCAGCGCCGCCGCACTCATAGGCCTCCTACTCTTGATCAGAAACGGACTGGGCATCTCATCCCTCTCCGGGTCCCAAACTGGCACTGTATTTTCCGCCATCCTGGCTGCCGTCTTGATTGCACCGCCACTGATCTTCTTCTCTTCTTCCTCGACGGGGATACCCCGCGCCTGATGCAGCTCTACTAGGGTACGTCCCTGGAGATTGTTCCGGTGCATGGCGCGGAACATGTTGTCCTTGCTCTTCTTCGCCGAGAGCGCGGTGGCTGATGGTTGAGATGGTGGTGGTGGAGCCTTCCTGTTCGGAGAGACGGCGAGTCTGCTTACCAGCCCTTTGCGCAGGGGACTGGTACCGGCAGAACCGGGGCGCTCGACGGCGTTGAGATCGACGGCGGAGGGCGTCCTCCTGTACGAAGTGAGTGGTGCCGCGAGATTCGGCGTCGAATTCAATCTCGTGTGCATCTGCACCGGCATGGTTCGCTGTCTTGAGATCGATGGCCTACCAGCTGGCTGAGCGAGGGCTTTGAAGGGATCTTTATCCCTGGATCCACCAGCCTTGCTGCGGATGGGCGAGAGACTGTCAACTTCATCGTCCTCGTCTTCTTCTTCTGAGGTGGGGAACAGCGTGACGCCTGGTTCGCGAGCTGCAGCTTTCTCGAAGATGTTGCCGCGGAGGGCGGGTTGGCGGAGTTTGCTGCCCTGGTTCTCACGACGAGGAGAAAGTGAGAGACAGGCGATGCTCATGGGGCTTGGGTCTGCCATGTGGATGTCCATTGGACTAGGTGCTACCTCGTTCGGATTTGCGAGGGTGCGCGCACGGGTGAACGGTGTACGAGAGGATTTCTTGAGTGGCTTTGTACGTTGAACCAAAGGTGAGTCCTCCAGAGAGAGTGATGTGAGATCGGTTCCAGAAGGGAAGTCTTCCTCCTCGGTGCTGAACGAAGACGGGCGCGGCTCATGGAGCGCTGCCGTTGGTGTTGATGACCTTGGTGGTGGCACAATCAAGTTCAGTTGCTCGCCATTCAGGGAGCTCGTTTGCGAGTTGGGCAATGATGCCAGCCTTTTCTCAACTTCCTCGGTAAGTCGTTGCTCGAAGATGGTGTTGAAGTGCTCTTTAAGCGCTTCTTCCCGCTCATTGATCACCAGGGTTGCCTTCGCTTCCCACTCCAGCCGCAATTTGTTGCTGATTTGATCATGAATCACTTGCTTATCAGACTCCCTCTCTGCTTCCAGTCTTGCAATAGTCTTCTGTGCGTCCTTCAGTGCTGCAATGGCCTGGTCCTTCGCGGCGATGTGTCGTTGGAGGATCATGACACTCTCCTGTGTCTTCCTTGCAAGTTTCACTCTCGGCAAATTCAACAAATATGCTGTGTCTGGGCGGGAGTTGGGATTGACTTGGAGGCAAAGATTAACCACCTCTCGAAGATCCCTGCTGTACTGTGGCGGAAGTGGCGCGACTTTGCCCATCCTAATTTTCTGGGCCAGCTCGAGGTGGTTCCGGGCGTTGAAGGGAGGCTCTCTGGAGCATAGTTCGTAGATGATGCAGCCGAGGGCCCAGATGTCGGAGTATAATGAGTAGCGCTCGTTTGCATTGATCTCCGGCGACATGTAGAATGGTGTTCCGACGTATGTAGAGGCAAAATCGTTGGCAGACATGATCCTAGAGAGACCGAAGTCGCCCAGCTTGACGGCATTGCCTTCACCAAGGAAAACTGTGGATTTCCGTCAGAAGATGATCAACACATAACAATACCGTAAGATCTTACCATTGTCTGGCTTCAAGTCACGATGGATGACGATCTGACCCTGACCAGCTTGCTTGCTCTTAATCGGGCCCACGTTCTTAGCGAGGACGAGATTGTTGCCATCTACTGGTGGAGGATCCTCGCCGGAGTGGCATTTATAGAGGGCAGACACCAGCTGCGCGAAGACTGTCCAGACAACTTCTTCCTCTGCATATTCGTTGCGCGCCTTGAGGTCCTTGATCATCAAGCCAAGATCTCCGTTGCCGCAGTATTCCATGTATATGTGTAGGTCATGCGAACTCTTAATATGCTCTCTCTCGTAGTATGCGACAATGTTTGGATGACGGAGTTGTTGCAGGATACTGAGCTCGGCCTGGAGCTGTTGTCTCTCTTTCGCTGACATGCGTGTGTAGCATATCTCCTTTCGGCAAAGAATCTACGGGTCCAGTCAGAGCATGCTTCAGTGGATCGAGACGATGAGTTGGACTTACGTAGCCATCAGCTTTTCTGCGAACCTTCCTTATGACGCCAAACGATCCCTGTCCTGTAAGGTATGAGTATAGTTCCTGATACCAACCATGGTGCGATGGTCAATGTCTGTTGAAACATACCGATCTTCTCCAGCACCTCATACTTGTCCGCCTCGGTGTTCGCCATTATTGTAACGACTGTATTCCGGTTGTCGTAAGTGAACACCCGACTATATGCAGACCATTCCAAGGAGCGAGTGTATGATGCACATTAGGTTGTCGAGAGTGATCGAAGTGTATGCGACAGTAGTAGTATATGTCGAAGTGATCCGAGAGCCAGGCCAGTGTTTGCGTTTAGGCTCGGTTGCCCAGTAACAAGCGCCAAGCCATTTCTGGCTGAGCCGCATGCCATCATTCTGCAGCACATGGTTAAACGGCGGCCCAGAATGGCGCCTTTGTTAACAAACCACTCGTTGTTGCGTTAACAGAACGAGGGTTTAGTGGTCAAAATGCCATAAAATGGGGTACGCTTCGGTTCGAGACATATTCACACTGCAATAGTTGGATGGATTCTGCAAGCTGCTCGGCCCTATGCAGGACCCTCAACCTTGCATGCGCGCACGCGGCTGGACCCTGGGGAAGGCGGCTCCAGAGTCAAGGCTGACCGCCCGGGTTCCCGGCCGAGCTGCTTTTGCTGTGGCGTCATTGCGATTCTGGTCACAGACGCCGCCACCGCATGTTCGATAACTGATTGCGCACTCCTAGAATCATCCCAGGGCTTGTAATCAGGATATCAGCTCCAGCGTCTGCTCCGGAAGCACGCGAGCCATCATGGTTGTCAACAAGTTTCAGATTGAGGCTGCTCTTCATGCCGAAAAGCAAGAGATCTCTGCCGGTAGACTGAAAGAAGACAACCCTTTAGATCTCAGTGAAGACTTTCGTATATTCTGCGAAGCATGTAGGAGAAGCGACCTCAAAGTGTGCCAGGAGCAGATTTCAAAGGGCGTCAATATCAATGCGAGAGATCGTTTCGATTACACCCCTCTGATTCTGGTAAGTCGTGTCCAGTATTACTCTTCTCTTTCAAGCCAGGTTCACAATACACGCAAAGACTTTGGTCTTTGCATGGTATCTCGGACTGATTGCTAAGGTTTCCTCATAAGGCTAGTCTTTGCGGACACTACGAAGTTGCACGACTGCTCCTCGAGTCAGGCGCTTTGTGCGAACGTGATACCTTCCAGGGTGAACGATGCCTGTACAATGCACTTAACGACCGGATACGGAACCTCCTTCTTTCATACGACTACTCGAAATCCTCAGATCCTCTGCAACCGCTGGCCGGTCATATCACCTCGCTTCTAGCACGCGATCATCCCAAGACCGCAGATCTCACCCTCAATACCTACGATACTTCCTTCGAACTCCATAAATTCGTCCTATCTGCCCGATCACCCTATTTTGCTGCCAAGCTTGCGGCCGCGCCTGACTCGAAATCCTGGAAACTTTCACAGAGGGTGCCCACCCAATCTTTCGAAACCGCCATAAGATATTTGTACCTGGGAGAAGTTTCGGCGAACCTCGGTGACGGCGAGGAAGAGCAAGCGATCCTGACGGGTATCGATAAGCTTGGAAGGCAATTGGAGATCGAAACGTTGTTCGAAAGCATCATAGAAGGTGGTGACAGACGGAAAGCACGACAACGGAGATCAGAGGAGCTTAACCGCGGCCGAGACCAGCTGGCGTCATGGTTCAACAACAACGTGCTGAAGCACAAGATGACCGCGCCAATAGAGAAAGCAGATGATGTTAAGTGGGATAGAGACAACGGGATCTTCGCGGACGTACTTCTGCGCGCCGATGAACCTGCTGACGAGGAGGAGGAAGAAGAGGCAGAGAATGAAGCATCTGATGCGCCAGAAGTGCGGAGAACGGAGGGTCCGCTGAATGGCATTCCCATTGGCAACTTCTCGCAATCATCACGATCCCCGTCCCAAACACGGAAACAGCGGGATTCGGTGCTCTTTCCGGTGCACCGTGCCATGCTCCTACGATCCGAGTTCTTCAACGCCATGTTCTCATCTTCATTCAGAGAAGCACAAGAGACGCCGTATCTGCAGATTGTCCCGATTGACTGCTCACCTCGCGTCCTGGAAATCGTTCTGACTTACTTGTACACGGAGAAAGCGGACTTTCCGCTCGACGTTGCTGTGGATGTCCTCTTCGCCGCAGACTTGCTGTTCATCGAGAAGCTGAAGCAGCGTGCCGCCGTCATTATCTCTACGCTTGGCAATGGTACGGCGTCTGTGGTGGAGGCGGAGAATCCAAGAGGCGAGACGGCGTTGGAGGACGTGGTAGATATCTACGATGTCATTCGGGCTGGATGGGATACTCGGGTACATCGACTGGAAGAGTTCGGTGCCCGGTATATCGCATACCGACTGGAGCGCTTCATCGATGAGCCAGAATTTGCGGAGATTGTAAGGGAGAGCGCGGCAAGAATCAAGGGCAGACAAGAGACGGATACGGTAGAGCTGATCGATGAGTACGTCTCATCATACCGCTCGGATTCTGTTTGCATCCATCTACTGACAAGCGTTTAGTATTCGCTACTACCTCTCAGAACGCT
This sequence comes from Zalaria sp. Him3, assembly GCA_027923365.1. NCBI lineage: Eukaryota > Fungi > Ascomycota > Dothideomycetes > Dothideales > Zalariaceae > Zalaria > Zalaria sp. Him3. The sequence goes on from BPUN01000026.1 coordinate 252,971, forward strand.
TCCGTTTGCGCTTCGAGGATTCGGGACTCGACGAGATGATGGACGAGTCAGAAGCCGTCGATAGCGATATGCCTCAGCTACCAGGCAAGGATGTGTTCCATCCCGATGCCATTCTTGACGATGATGATGAAGCGATCGATGTCCGATCAGGCCAAACGCCTCCCGATGGTTCCGGTGCAGCGGCTGATTTGGAACGACTGATGGAAGGTGCTGTTATCCGTACTCTCGACGGTGAGATTGCAGGGGATGAGTTCGCCCAGGATGCGATCAATTACCAGATCCTACTGGGTAAGATCGACACACTTCTGGACAATCTTGCGTTGGATGCGTAGAGGGCGAGTCCAATAGAATAAAATCGTTACATGTCGTGTTACTGCATCCTAGTTTCTGCAGCCCCTGGATATCGCGGTGCTTTCGCGGAATGACCCTATCCGGAGCCTATACGGCAGAGGGAGGCTGTAACCGTTTTCACCAACGGCTCCCCAGCCTTACATTAGGTAGCCACCAAATGCCTGAGGTATACACTCGCGTCTCACGAGCGCAATATGGTGCAGTCACGGCATCTGAGGTAGCGCAATGTACTACGTATGACAGGCGGAAGATGTGCTATTTGTAGCTACAATGCAGTGGAGCTTTTCGCAGTGGCTTAGAAGGAAGGGCGTAACTTGCCAAGTCCGATGCCAAGGCCAAGGCTTGCGTTTCCCTCCCGCACCCGCCACCGCTTGCTTCGGACGTTTCGCTACTCAGCCACGTCCCTGGGGTACGCGTGTTTCAGATATGTAGATCGCATCTCCCCCTCAGCGCTCCCTTGCCCGGTTTTCCAACATTCGACTCGTACTGCACCGAATCCAGTCGTTACGTTACCATATTTCCATTGTCACCAGCTTGCGTTTTGTGGGACAAGAATACAGAGAGTTCACAGCGCAGCGACGACCGGTACAACAAGCGCATACAGTAATAGCAGGAAATCAGATACTCACAATGGCTACCCCGACGCTCATGTGGCAGCGAAGCCTGTCATCAGATGTCTCAAGCGTCAAGAACACATTCTCAGGCTGGGACTCCTGCATGTCGAAAGCCTACTGCAAGTATGTGCTTCCTCCCATCGCTCTCCCTCCCTGTCTCCTCCACCCACTAACACACCACCCAGATGGCCCGCAATAGTCGGCATAATAATCGGCTCCCTCATCCTCCTCTCTCTCCTTTGGTGTCTCTTCCGCTGCCTCTGCTGCGGCGCCGAACTCTGCGCCTGCTGCGTCTCCTGCATGACCTGCTGCGGCGGCTGCTGCGGGCGCCACCACAACCGCTCAAAAGGTTACGCTCAACCCGAAGCACCACCGGCTCAATTCCAACCCCAGCCATACACTCAATACTCGTCCGCGCCGCCACCAATGTATCAAACACCCATGCAGCCTGCAGCGCCGCAACACGCGCACTTCGAGGGCCCGAGTGGAAAGAAAGGGAATGTGGGAGGTTATAATGAGGATGCGTTGCCTGCGATGCCTAGCTGGGACAATGCATCGAACAGAAAGGTCGAAGATGATGTGGAGATGCAGCAACAGCCCATGCTTCCTAAGGACCACGGATACGGCCAAGGTGGTGATTTGGGGCTGATGAACCCGTACGAGCAGCAGCAGCAAAGTCCGTACTACTCTCAGAATCAGAGTCGGGGATATGGTAGGGATGCGGGTTATGCGTCGCCATATCACTCTGCTAGCCCGACCTCGCCGTCGTATGGGCAGAGCCGGGGTTACGCGCATGGCTACGGGCAAAGGTCCCCGTATGAGCCGTCAATTCCGCCGAGCTACCACACCGCGGCACCGACGATTGCGGCGCCAAATGTAGGTAGGAAGCCCGTGTCGGGGAGCTGGCGGGATCTGTAGAGGGCGGCTGGACCGGTCTTCGAGGTGCTTTTTATGAAGGATATCATGCTTTTGGAACATGCATAGCGGCGGCGTTCTGGATCAAACCATGGGTCGGACCTTGGTAGTAGCCAACGCGTAATGAACTTCCCATCCTCACTTGACTTCCATCTCGGCGTCTGTCTGATGCCCGGTGCTCGTAGAAAAGGATTCGACTCCCGGATCGCTCGCCTTGCTTTTGGGCTTTGCCCGAGCCCTCTCGCTCTTCTTCTTTTGCCTAGTAGCGCCAACTGGAAAACGTCTCTCGGTGTCGCACTTTTGGCAGGTTATTACGAGCACATCTGCCCATGGCTTTTTGCCGCCTCTGCTGTGATTTTCCATCCGAGTCCGTGAAGTGGATCCAGCGATCAGAGGACTGCCGCAAGACTTACATATTGAGTGTTTCAGGTCTTGGGATAGGCGCACTTGGCTTTTGAGAGATACGGCACGCAGATGAGAGGTCATCCACAGCGGCAGTCCACCAACTCCATTTCCAGAAGAAGACGGCGGGATGCTTGGTTCCTGGGCAGTTACAGACCTCGCCTCAGTGGTTTGGGCATCAGACTCCTGGGCTGTAGCTATGTTGTTCTGCAAAGCAAGATATGTCGCTGCTTGGTGGAGGTATGCGATCCTTGAGTGAAGGTGGCGGTTGGGTACACCCTTTGCTGGTTTGTTGGCAGCCTTTGCCATGACGGAAGTATTTTTCAGGCTCTCATCTCCAAAGGAATAGTTGAATCGAATGTGCCAGACACAGGCAAAGAGGTAGTATTACTGCTCTTCCCATGATTCTAGACGTCACGTGAGACGACAGCTGCAAACGGACCATTCCGCTTTCAGCCAACTAGCGCGTCTGAACGTGTCCGCCCTGCCCTCGAAAGCTTCCCGCAACAACTCGTCCACCTCAGCAGGCACCATCACTTTCTTCATAGGTCGCCCGACATTTATCACGTCTTTCAACCTTCCATTCGAATCGTGCGCATTATCTCAGCGACACACCGCTTAGCGTCACTTTCACACCTCCACCAACCTTTCGCGCGCGTTCAGCCTCGTGACTGAACGACTTCACCTTCGAAACAAGACCTTCTAACACTCACATCACCATGTCTGGCGAGGAAGATTTGATCGATTACTCCGACGAGGAGCTTCAGGCCACTGAGGCCACCGCGACTGGCGCAGATGGCGCAGTTGCCAACGGAGAGCAGAAGAAGGGAGATCTTACTGTCACTGGAGGCGCCGCCGGCACCAAGGGCTCCTATGTCGGTATCCACTCGACCGGTTTCCGCGACTTCCTTTTGAAGCCAGAGCTGCTTCGCGCCATTACGGACTGCGGTTTCGAACATCCATCGGAGGGTTAGTCATTACATCATTCTATCTATAGCCCATCGTTTCCTCCTGGAGCGTCCGTCCATCTCCCAAAAGCAAAGCATACGGTCAAGTAAAAGAAAGAGCTGGCACAAGGCTTCCCGAAATGGACTTCAACGTTCATGCTGCACTACAATACGGCTGTGGTGTATGCGCGCGCACGATCTCTTGAGACTGGAGAGTCTCGCAAAGGAAGACCAGCATCGCATTTCGAAGTTTCCAGATGATCGCAACTTCGTTGCGCAAAGTCTTGGATGCGCTTATGTCGCAGGCGACTTGCGCCTGAACCGAGCCCAGAGCTTGGTCCACACTTCGCGGTGTTGGCTTGCTTGAGAAAGAGCTAGGGAAGCGCAACAGACGACTTGCACAGCAAGGAGTATTATTCAGATTTGGGAATGGACGGACGCTTCGACCGATCGCATGCTTTATAACGCTATTTTCCGAGCACGCTTCTGACATTCGCAAAACAACAGTCCAGCAAGTCTGCATTCCTCAGGCTATCTTGGGTACCGACGTTCTCTGCCAGGCCAAGTCTGGTCTGGGTAAGACTGCAGTTTTCGTTCTCGCGACCCTCCAGCAGATTGAGCCAATCGATGGCGAGACCTCCATCCTTGTTATGTGCCACACCCGTGAGCTCGCCTACCAGATCAAGAACGAGTACGCCAGATTCAGCAAGTACATGCCTGAGGTCAAGACTGCCGTTTTCTACGGTGGTACTCCCATCGCCAAGGACATTGAGCTCCTCCAGAACAAGGAGACTCACCCTCACATCATTGTCGCCACCCCAGGTCGTCTCAACGCCCTCGTCCGTGAGAAGAAGCTCCGCCTTGGTTCGATCAAGCAGTTTGTCCTTGATGAGTGTGACAAGATGTTGGACCAGATTGGTATGTGGGAATTGCTCACCGAGTGTGATCTTTACTGATGAAATTAGACATGCGCCGTGACGTCCAGGAGATCTTCCGCGCCACCCCAACGCAGAAGCAAGTCATGATGTTCAGCGCCACCCTCGCTCAGGAGACCCGCCCAATCTGCAAGAAGTTCATGCAGAATCCACTTGAGATCTACGTCGATGACGAGACAAAGCTTACCCTGCACGGTCTGCAACAGTACTACATCAAGCTCAGCGAGAGCGAGAAGAACCGCAAGCTCAACGATCTCCTTGATGAGCTTGAGTTCAACCAGGTCATCATCTTCGTCAAGAGCACTCTCCGTGCCACCGAGCTGGACAAGCTGCTCCGCGAGTGCAATTTCCCATCTATCGCTGTGCACTCTGGTGTCAGCCAGGAGGAGCGGTAAGCATTTTATCACTTATTGACTAAGTAAGCCTTAGCTAACGTCCATACCAGTATCAAGCGCTACAAAGAGTTCAAGGAGTTCAACAAGCGTATCTGTGTCGCCACCGACGTCTTCGGCCGTGGTATCGATATCGAGCGCATCAACCTCGCCATCAACTACGACCTTCCAGGCGACGCCGACTCCTACCTCCACCGTGTTGGTCGTGCTGGTCGTTTTGGTACCAAGGGTCTCTCCATCTCCTTTGTCAGCAGCGAGCAGGACCAGGAGGTTCTCAAGAGCATCGAGAAGAGATTCGAGGTCGCTCTTCCAGAGTTCCCAGAGGGCGGTATCGATGCGAAGACCTACATGGCTAACTAGGTCGTTGTTGCTTTGCTAGGAAGTGAGGAAGCCTTTCTTTGGTCATTGATGCTGGGACGGACGGAAAATGTAAACCAGGCGCGCCATGATATTCAAAGAATGCAAATTGGGAATATGAAGTAACAGTCGCAAGTTTCTGCTATGGGTTGCTGGATTATACATGTACATTCGAGATATGCTCCCGATTCCAGGTTGCCTCGAGGTCCCCAATACGGTGGGTGACGTCATATCCTGAAATTGTGCCGTGTCTCGAACTTCAAGTGAATCTCCACCAGCTCGTTCGCCCTAGTTTGTACCCTACGAGAACGACCGTGACTGCCATTCTTAATATATCAATTCTTTCCTCCCTATAATATGGACGATACACAGGAAAATCGAGACCGCCAATCCGCGGAGATAGTGCTTTTGGAAAGCATGTATCCCTCAGAATTCACCTGGCGCAGCGACCCGTCCGCCGACCTCACAGCACCAGACTCCCAAGATCCCGCCTTCTCTCTATCATTACACTGTATGCTATAACTACCCTAGTTTGCCAAAGCCATCCCCATACTCTGGTTGCAAAGCTGAGCAGCACAAGCTAGCCTCGTACACATTTGAGATCACATTGCCACCGACCTACCCGTCAAGAGCAAAACCAAACATCTACCTATCATGCGCAGGAACCGTGTCGACCGCGCGCCGAAAAGAGGCGCGAGCTATGCTAGCGGAGATAGTGGACCAGCTTGAGCCGGGCGTCGAAGTCCTCGATCTCCTCGTCACGGGCTTCGCGGACAGAGTGCCCGAACTGACAGGCCCGGAAATTGCAGCCTCGTCGAATCCCGAATCGGGTTCTGCGGGCGGGAAGACGGCAAGTAAGGAGGCTGTCCGGGCGAAGGAGAGGATCAAACGCGTGGTCATCTGGTCCCACCACCTCCTCGCCACGTCCAAACGGCGCGACATCATCACCTGGTCGCGCGAACTCCGTCTCTCTGGCTACTCGCGGCCCGGGTACCCAGGGGCGGTCTTTGTGGAGGGTGAGGAGGGGGACGTTGATGAGTTTTTGCGGAGGCTGAAGGCGCTACGGTGGCAGGCGTTGCAGGTCAGGGCGGAGGAGGTGGGTGACGAAAGGGTTTGTGGGACGGGAGAGGGGGTTACGGAGGTGGAGGGACTGGGGGAGGTTACGGAGGGGTTGAGGGGTGCTGGACATGGGGTGGCGGAGATGTTTTTGGAGGGGATGAAGATTGCGCATTAGTGGAGTACGGAAGAGGATGATTTTAGAAGCGTGGCCGATTTCTCATGTGAGTGTTACATTGCTGCACTGCTATGTGGGCATGGCATATGTGCCCCAGGCGCGCTAGGTAGCCGTGGGCTGCTCTGGCTGCCCTTCACTAGCCTCGGTGACAGCAGTAGCAGTTGGCGCCTCCGGTTGTCCCTCACTGGCCTCAGTAACAGGTGCTTCGGGTTGTCCCTCACTGGCCTCGGTAACAGGCGCAGCCGTGGGCACCGGTGCCTCTGGCTGACCATCACTGAGCTCGGTAACAATACCAGTAGGCGCTTCGGGCTGCCCATCACTCAACTGCGTAACAACTCCTGCACTACCCCCAGACGCTCCACCACTCCCCCCAGTCGCGGTCCCCACCGTTGTGATCTCGGATGAGACACTCGTTTGCCGGACCGTCGCAGAGGCTGGTACCGTATAGCTAGCCGCGCTACTCGTATCAACACCACCACTTGCCGAAATGGTCCCGTTCAGCGACAAATCCCTACTGCTGCTCCCAACATAGACCCCAACATCCGTGCCCAGCGTCCTAACATCGACCCAGCTCTGGCTCGGAACGTCCCAGATACTGACGTCGCGCTTGACGACGTCGAAAGAGACGTCCACACTCTCGCCGGTGGCCATCATCGTCTTGTTGAACCCACGCAGTTGGCGCAATGGCGAGCCGTTGCCGAGCGCGAGATAGAGCTGTGCTACTTCCTGTCCGTCGACGTTGCCGGTGTTGGTTACGGTGACTGTGACTGTGGCGATGGTGTCCCAGAGGTCTGCTGCGCCACCAGGCGTGCCGGCTGCCTCAGGGATGATTGAGGCTGTGGGATAGGGTGTGCCGCTTGTGAAGCTGCCATTGAGGTAGGGGTAAAGGTAGTCTGTCAAGGTCGAGATGGTCGCAGGAAAGGTGTAGCTGGATGGGTTGAGGGTGGTGGTAGGACAGAATTGCGGGTTTACTGTCGGGGTAGGACTGGCGGAGGATGGCGCAGCTGTGCCGGCGACGGAAATGCGAAGGTCTGAGTAGCTGAAGTTGGTGTAGCTGAGGCCAAATCCGAAGGGGAAGCGCGGCTCGATGTCTGCAGCGTCAAAATGGCGGTAGTCAATGAAGAGACCTTCGCTAAAGTTTAGCTGGGGAACAAGGGCGTTGGGATTGTAGAGGACGTCGGTGCCGTAATCTTCTCTTGCTTTGCCAATTGTCCAAGGAAGCTTGCCGGATGGGCTGACGGCGCCATAGAGAACATCTACGAGGGAATTGCCGCTTTCTTGACCAGGCAGCCCAGCGAAAAGCACGGCTGTGACATTTGGGTTCTCGATCCATGGTTCGATGATGATAGGGCCAGGCGTGTGAGCGATCACAATAGTATTGCTGCAGTTTCCGGCGACCTCGTTTACCAGGTCATCGCCCCGCATCCAGACGGTCAGATTGTTGCGGTCACCGTAGTTGCCACCCACCTCAATGTAGCCTTCTCCGCTATCGCAATTGATGAACACTAGACATGTGGTTGCTTGGGAGACGACAGAATCGATGAGTGAGGTGTCGTAATTATCAAGGACGTACTGCACAACGGTTCGATCCTGGAGAGCTCTGGTCTGTATTGCAGAAAGTGGGTCTACCAGGTATGGGAAATTGGTACTTCCAGAACCCCAGCCCATGGCTAGGGTGCCATTATCGCAACCTCGATCGGGGCAACCGTTCGGACCGAAAAGCGAAGGGCCAGCATCTTCACCAATGATAGCCAGCTGCTTTGGTGCCTTGAGCGGAAGTGTATCGTTGACGTTCTTCACCATGACGATGGAGTTCGCACCCAGCTCGCGTATAATCTGTGCATGGGCATCTCGCACATCAACGTGTTGGTTGATTTGTGTAAAATCAACCATGTCATGGGGGTAGAGGTCTCCGTATGTAGCAAGGTCACCCTGTGCGAAGTTCAACTCTGGAAAGTTCTGGTCCTGGCCAAGGAAGAAGAACGATGCCATGATTCTGGTCGCCATGTCATCTAGGCGCCACAAAGGCACACTTCCGTTAAGAACGGATTCGGTGAGGTTGGCGCCCCAGAACGAGATTCCCAGTCCATCTTCTCCGTTTGGCGAGGTCTCACCAGGAATAGTCATGTCCATGCCAGCGAGAGCGGAGAGAACGCCGTCGTGTTGAGAACCGTCATCACTGACGATAAAACCTTGGAAGCCCATTTCGCCTTTGAGAATGTCGTTAAGTAGATGGTTGTTCTGACATGCTTGCGTGTTGTTGACTTGGTTCTGGCAGAGGGTTAGCTAGGTAACAACCTCTTGGGTGTTCAACTCACGTATGAACACATGACTCCTGCCAGACCATCGTGGGCAGCATCGTACCAAGGCCACAGGTACAGCTCGTGCAGCGCTCTATCATCCACATTGGCTGAATATGGCTCTGTGATGTTAAACAACGCGCCAGCAGCTGGACCGTAACCGTTCCATTCCTCAACCTGCCGATAGTGCTCCTGCTCGTAGAGCACGAAATGCTTGCCTACGGCTATTGTACCTCCTGCATTCATTCCAGCAACTGAGAGGCCGAAGCCGATACCCGAAAGGTAAGGGTCTGGCGAATAGCTTTCCCAGATACGCCCGCCTTCAGGTGCTCTTCCCAGCGGACCAACGACTGGAGCGAACGCAATGTTGATACCTTTGGCCTTGTGCTCAGCGCCATTGGCATAAGCTTGAGCATAAATGAGATTCCGGTCCCAGGACATGGCCATGTTTAGCGGCGCAGCGAACGCAGACGAGTAATCCGCAGAACGCACTCCTGTTGGCGAGTCATCTAGGGCTAGTCCACGGAAGTTGAATCTCGGTATGATCCCAACTGAGTAGCTGTAGGTCATTCCGGTACCAACACTGGTGGTGAGATTGACCTTTTCCGTGACAGTCAAGTTGCAGACGAATGCACGGGCTTTGGTATAGGCCGTAGACCAGTTGCCGTAGCCATTGCTGATACGAGGCGAGTATAGTGACCCTTCTGGATATTGGCAGGTAGCAAGGACCACGAAAATGGCCAGGCAGAGTAACGTCCACATGGTTTAGGCTAGTATCTCCGAAGAGTGAATTATCTCTGTTTTCACGGGAGGGACTTGATTCAAATAGCAGTCTGCGGCCATCATGTCAAAGGTAGTATGATGTAACTGCCTTGAAATTTGTTTCCCGGCGTAGCATTTTTGAGGAGAAGCTTGAGGTGCATATCTGCACAGCCGGGAACGGCCAGGCTAGGAACAGCGAGGGGACTGCACGAACAAGTCTTGTGGCCAATGAAAGTCGTGGTATAGCATATGCCACTCGGTTTGGACGGCAACTTAAAGAAGAGTTATGCAGAAAAGAACCAGTAACTTACCGTGTTCCAAGCATCGGTCTGCACAATAGCTCAGATGCATCGTCAGGAACAGCTCCCTGCAGCATTTCGAGCAGTGCGGGGTATGGACGACTCCGCGGGGTAGAGCTGCAAGATGAGGATGAGCAGGAAATCATCTGCTCGGAGTGTCTCCGAGTAGCCTGAACAGGAGATGGATGTGTAAAGGTTCCCCGCTACGGCGCGGTTTGTGCATTAGAAACCTGGGAAGACGGGCCGGCTGGCCGTGGGGATACGAGAGCATGTACATGGTAGTACGCTTCGAAAATGGAGAGGGAAATGATCTCCAATGTTAGGAAGCATACAGTATAGCGTGCAGTGGTCGGCGGTGTCGAACGGAGCCCACATGAGGCACTGTACAGGGTGTTTCCCTACGGTGACTGGTCAATGTGTCGGCTTGTTCCTCTCTTAAAGGACGAGTCGGTTGGCGGCCCGCCTCTTGTTGTCCTGTCGTGTTTTGCATGATCGAGAGAGCGTTTGCGAGATCTTTGTGGAGCCTTGTGCTAACCGCAATATGGTTATCCTGCTTTAAACTTGATGCAGAAGCGTAGGACACGCTCGTGGTGGTACGTGAGCGTGCGATGTCATGAGTCGAAGTCATGCATGAATCAAGATCAAATGATTCATGAGCCTGCATGATGCATGATGTAGAACCTTCCGTTTAGCTACGGTTCCAAATGCGGTAGGTATATGCACCAAAGGAGATGCACATGTAGATACTTGTCAACCCTTCATCTAGCGCTCTGTGTCCTCTGGTGGTTGGAGGCAGGAAGGGAATGGAGAGTAGACGTTCCGTGGGCAAGCCACCTGTCCAAAGCGGAATAGCGCCAATCCTTCGTGTGTATGCCGTCTCACCTGGCTTGTGATGGAAAGCGCACGCGGCGAGAATGCTGCCTGGAGCAGCGCAAGGAAGTGTACCCTCCATACTTCGCTGCTCTGCCTTCACTACTTTGAACAATTACCAAACCCAGTATGGAGTTGGGCACAGAATCCCAAAATGGGCATGCCAAGCAGAGACGAGCCAGATCACAGCTTAGTTGTACACCTTGTAGGCAGGTGTGTTCGCGGCAACACCTCTATCATTTCTATGAGATGGCCTACTGAGACTTTCAGGGCAAACTCAAATGCAACAGATCCCATCCTGTTTGTGACCAGTGTCTGAAGCGGAATAGAGACTCATCATGCATCTATCTACCACCTCCGACCAAGACTAAGACCACCCAGAATGTCAAGGGTCGTATCCGCCATCTGGAGAAGTTGGTCGTTGATCTCATGAACGGGAAAGTTGCGGCGCCAGACAGTACTGTTACGCCACCAGAAACCTATACGGGCCCCTCGAATACTGCTGCCGATGCGCAACACCCACATCGGAATGGTAGCCAGCCACAAGCGAACCCATTCACGCATACTCGACTGACTCCGGATGACTCGCCGGACTCTGGCGACTTTATGCCACGCACGGCCACGGATGTTGGTCTTGGTGCATTTGGCCACCTGAAGATCAGCAAGAACGAAACGAGCTACGTTGGTGAATCGCACTGGACAGCCATCCTTGACTCCATCGACGGACTCAAGCGAAACCTCGCAGATGATCCTGTGGCGGGCAATGACGATTCTCCAGACGATGAAGAGGAGTCTACGAGTGCGGCAGGCGCGGAGAGCACGGCGTTCCTATTAGGCTCTCCACGCCGGGTCACACGGAACGATCTGCTACAAGCCTTACCACCGAAGCGACTTTGTGATCGACTGCTATCGCAATGGTTTAACGCGCCAGATCCTTTCAAACCTATCATCCATGCACCGACCTTCCAGGAGGAGTACAATCAGTTCTGGCAAGATCCGCAGAAGACCCCTGTGATGTGGATTGGATTGTTCTTCGCCATCCTTAGTCTTGCCACATCCTATGCTCTAAGATCCGAAACCGATCCTTCGTCTCCAGTGGCGCAAAAGGCGTTTGCTGATGCAGACCGTTACCATCAAATGGCAGCATCTGCGGCTGTACTTGGAAACTTCGCCAATCCAAAGCAATACACACTCGAATGCTTGATCCTTTATGCTGGCGGGCTGAGAAGTGCCACAGCTTATCTAGACGTATGGCTCGTTTGTGGTTTCCTCATTCGCCTGGCTCTTCGCATGGGCTATCATCGAGATCCTAGCCACTTCAACCTCTCCCCTTACCAAGCAGAAATGCGCCGCCGGACTTGGTACGTCGTTTACATGGCAGACATTCTCTTATCATTCCAACTCGGCCTTCCAAGCATGCTTCGGACCGTGCAGAGCGACACTCAAGCTCCGCGGAACTTGTATGACTCTGACTTCAATGTTCACACTACTGTGCTTCCACCGGCGAGGCCAATCGAAGACCTCACTCCGGCGTCTTACGGTATCAGCAAGGTCCGCATCTGCACTGTCTTTGCAACCGCTGCAGAGATGTCGCATGCTACCACTCCACCCTCATACGGTGAGATTATGGATTTGGACCATCGTCTGAATGTTGCAGTGGCTCACATACCACCGTCTCTGAAGATAATTGCCCTTGAGGAGGCTCTTGCTGACAATTCTGACGTCCTTATGTGCCGCATCAACCTCGACCTCCTCTGTCTCAAGACAAGGATTGTGCTCCATCGGCGCTTCATGCGGGCCGGCGCCACCGACCCCTCGAAATCCTACTCGAGGTCAGTATGCTTGGAGTCTGCGATGAAGATTCTTCGTCACCACCATGCGATTTGGGCTGCCAGTCAGCCTGGCGGTCAACTCGATTCCGTGCGGTGGTACATGGGATCCATCTCCACCCACGACTTCCTTCTCGCTGCAATGATCATCTGTCTGGGCTTGAGCCAGCAATCCGAAAATGCGGATGCAGACACCTGGAGCAAGGATTGGCAACAGCAAGATGACATGATCGAGGCGCTAGAGAAGTCGCAGAAAATTTGGGAGGAGACAAGCTTGATGGGGGAGCAGGATTTGCGGCCTGCGCTGTCGCAAGCTACCAGTCATCAGGCAAGCACCATTGACGAGACCACACAGGCTGCGAAGGCGATGGCTATCATGCTGCGGAAGATCAAAAAGAAGGATGTTCAGGGTGATGATCCCTCCTCTATGAACAGCACCAACTCGTCTGCCACATTGGCGGCTACTCAGCCCAGCTTTGACAGCTCTCGGTCCATGGCGTCCAATTGGGTGAGCCCCAACATGTCGCTTTCAGGCTTCTACAACGACTTTACCATGGGCGCTACGCCAGTGAATATGAACGACTTCTCCGTGATCGACAACATGCTCGACGTTCCCGACGACGTCAACTGGGTAAGATCTCCCTCCCTTCCGGCACCGATCCAGAAAGTTCGCTAACCACCTTTCCAGCAAATGTGGGACCAACAAATTGGCAGCGGCCACGCCCAAGATCCCTACGCAAACTGGACAGTCAGCGATCCTCCCGCCTTCACCGATCCAATCGATATCGACGCCCTGATGCAACTCCCTGCCCCCGACTATAGCACCCAAGTACCCTCCAGCTTACACCCCACAACCAACCTCGCTCCACCCTGGCCCTAGTCTCAGTTTCACTCCACCGCGATCCGACTTATTGTCCAACCGCCCAGCCACTAAACCACGCTAACGCGCTTCTCCAACTGTTCACCCCTCTCATTAATATTTATACTGTGTAAAGGCAGCCCGGAGCCTGTACTGGAGTCTGCTTGCATGAACAGGAACTGGTCTGCACCCGTCGAGCACGGCAAGAGCTCTGCAAGGCGGCATGTCGAGAGTTGAGGACAGGGACGGCATGATGGAGAGGAGAATGATGTAAGATATATGTATTATGTAACTAATGATGGACGGGGAGAAAGGGCTTCATACCCACATTGGTCTTTGGCGCCTTTGACTATCGCGGCTGTTATTCTTGCCGTGGAAATAACACAAGCATCTCTCCTCTACACTCAGCCAAAACAAAAGAAGTCTTCCATTGTCAGTCTCTTGAACATCTAGCCAATCGTACTATACGAGGAAACAGCACGTGTGACGATAAGTCCAGCAGCCAGTTCCTTTTCAGCGTCCAGTCGTGCCAAGATCAACACGCCAATTGTATCAAGTGTCGCGACGTTGGAGAGAAGAAGCTTGACCTGCAGTAACGTCTTGGTGGCAGATGAAAGTGGAGGAGTGGAGAAGATGAGAGAAACAACGAGGCTTTCAGGTCTGCAACGGGCTACAGTATCCGGACCGTCGATCCCAACCACGCAAGAAAGGCCTTCTATGAAAACAGCATAATCCACGTCTGAGGACATGAAATGAAGATTGAATTCAAGTAAGATTCATACTACTCGTCTATTCAGCCGTAAAAAGCCTATATAGGTATCGCATCTACCCTTCATTACCCCCCAGTTTTACCCATCCAGCTTACTCGCTGTGGGAATCAATGCTATCATCACTCATATGCGCCTTCCTAGCCGCGCGATGGTTATCCACAAACACCTTCTTCCACCTGCCCGCCAACAAATCACTAGTCGTCTCCTTCGCATTGGCCAAATTCTCCCTCACCAGCTCCCTCGTCGGCTTCTGGAAGATCAGATCGATCTCCTCGAGCGTCTTATCCTTGGTCTCTGGCATGAACAAGATCTGGTAGAACCAGCCGAGGACGGCGATGCCGCCGTAAAACCCGAGGGTCAGGCCGATGTTGGACATGGCGTCCTGCATGGCGGAGAAGTTGTAGGTGACGATGAAGGAGGACAGGAAGAGCCAGCCGTCGCTGGTCGTCATGCCGTAGGAGCGGAGGTAGGTCGGGTAGACTTCTGCGGGGATGACCCAGGTGAGGCAGGCGTAGCAGCCGAAGAAGAGCTCGTAGATGATCAGGCCGGTGAGATAGACGCCTTCTTTTGCGCCCTGGTTGGGGATCAGGTAGCTGACGCCGACGAGGATGAGGCCGACGAAGAAGCCGGGCAGCATGCTGATGGCCCAGAAACGGCGGCCGCAGGTTTCCATCAGGAAGATGGCGGGGATCGTGCCGATGAGGAGCGCGCCGCCGCCGACCAGCGACATGTAGTTGGCCTGCAGGTCGTTGAACCCGATCTGCGACATCAGCACAGACATGTAGTACATGATTGCGTTGATGCCGGTGAATTGGCCGAGGAAGATCATGATGTTGGCGTAGATGATGGCGCGGCGGGCACGGGGCACGCGGATGAAGTCCATCCATGGGTAGTCCTTGCTCCGGCCTCTTGCTACCTCCTCCTGCTCTTCTTCGGTGGAAACCTTCATGACGAAGAACTCCTCTTTCGAGTCCATGGTATCGATGCCGCGGATGCGCTTCCAGACCATGAAGGCGTCGACGGGCCGACCAGCGTGCATCAGGTAACGTGGCGATTCGGGCATGAAGAGCATTCTGGAGAATGTGTTAGTGGAATGTTGGGCCTTTGCAGACATAGTGCCACTCACCCAATAAGCATGATGGTGGAGAAAACGAGCGACGATCCGAGAATGTAGCGCCAGTTACCCTCGACCTTGAGGAACATTGCGGCGACAGCATAGCCCAGAACCTCACCAAGCGCAATGTTGAACTGGTACAAGGAGACCATGTTTCCACGAAGTCTGCGCTCAACGGTCTCTGCGACGTAGACCGGGACAGTACCACCCTCGAGACCGACACCGAGACCTAGGATGACGCGGGCGGCAATGATCATGCCGTAGTTGATCGAGCCGGCTTCGAGAGCGCCACCGACGGTGTAGAGAATACAGGAGATGATGATGGACCATCTGCGACCGAAATACTCGTTGCAAGGCGAGAGCATCAAAGCGCCACCCACAGCACCGAGAGGCATACCCGAGTTGACGAGGGAGTTCTGCTGGGTAGTGAGGCCAAGATCCTTAGGGAGGAACAAGTTTGCGCCGGAGATCAAACTCTGATCGAGACCGGAGAGCAGACCACCCATGGAAGCGAAAGCAACAAGCAGCCAGGTGAAGTGCTTTGGGTTGCTGAAGGAGATGTCAAAGACGCCTGGCTTCTTGCCCTCCGCCTTAACCGCGTTCTCCATCTCAGTCATCAGAGCGTCGATTTCCCAACCGCCGGCTTTGGCGATCTCAATGGCCTCGCGCTCACCGCTGATGTGTGGGACACTGCCGGAGCGGACAGCGCTGTCGATTTCGTTGGACGACATGCCCCGACGCTCGCTGTAGGAGGCATTGCGCGCAGTCGTCTGTAGCACGATTTCCTCGTGCTGGTCGGTGGCCTTGCCAGAGCCACCCATTCTGCCCATGATGAATGTATGATTCTGTTGACAATGTAGTCGTAGGCCTGAGAATAGGATGGTGAATCGGGAAAGGCCTCACTCTTTGAGGAGCAGCAGGGGTATTATATAGTTGACGTATAATAGGGCCGATATCCCCCCATCCCCTTGGGGTATGCCCACCTTGCAATCACACACGGCGTAAAACGGAGTGGAGTGCCCATGGCACAGCTCCATGGGCAGTTGGCACACGATCAAGGGCGTCCGTTTGTGTGGGACTGCTCACGTCGTTCCCGGCCACTGTATGGGCGTGTGCTGAGTTGCGACCCATCGTTTTCTACCTGTTGTGGTAAGGCGCTGCATCTCGTCTGGAGATGGCGCCGGCGGGACTTCGCTGCTACACGTGCATGCCGAACTTTGTCCCCAGACCTTACCTCTCTGGGGAAGACTCCAGGCGCAAACCCCGTCACTTGCCGGCTGAGGTCTTGTAACGAGCCCTGGATGTATAACTGTAGTGGCTCGTGCGGCCCATTCTGAGGAGACGGTTCGCCGTCGTCGAACCCTGCATTCCATCGGCGCGTGTACCGGCCTCAAGAATCGTATTGGATGACGTAGAGCAGCGTTGTAGCAGACTCTTTTCTCTCTCCTGCTTCATGCATATGGGTGTATCGCGTCGATAAGACTCACGTCTCGTCTGAAGAGTCGAGATAGAAAAATAGGACCGTGAGACGCGGGCGCTAGGTGTGGGCCAGAAGTGCAGATCCATCTAAGAAAATCGAAAGGATTCTGCGTGTCAAGCGTTGTCGGTTGTTAGTTGTCAGTTGTCACGCGCGTACCCACTATTGCTATGCAGCTCAAATGGGGCCCGGTTTGAGCCGCGTACATTAGGTTGCTATACGGCAATTGGCTTCCCGAACGTCAGGGGACGGCTACCTTACCTTGTACCTTAGGGTTGAGGAGACCCGGCGACGGCCCAGCCCAATAGTGATCCGCCAGTCGGCTACGGAGTACAGGGAATCACCAGCTATTGGGATGCATGCCGCTACGCGAGTCGTTGCGTGCTGCGAGATCTCGTGGCAGATGCCGTGGAGCTCCGGGTCATATCCGTGAGGCGTTCGAGCAGAGAAAGATGCGTGGGGCAGTCTAGCTCTACAGTGCATGTACTGTATTATCGCGTGACGGCAAGTTATCAGATACTGTCTGCTAGGCTACCAAGCCTACAAGGGCGAGGTGAGGTCGAAACAAGAAGCGAACGCGCACGTGTACTCCTTGTCACTCTTGGAGTCTTGGTGTGAACGCCTCCCGAGGCGGCTTGACTGCAGGGCCAAGACAACGTTCGGATGGCATGAACGCCTTACCCTACAAGGCATATGTAGGGTCTTGAGAATGAGACCGGACATCAGTCGAGCAACCCAGACATTTGGTTATGTCGATCCCTCTGCTTTATAGAAAATACAATACCAATGAATGCCCATCTAAAACCGTCCCATAGCCTCCAAATCGCGACTCGAATACCCCAACCAAACCTTAAAACTGCCCTCCGGCCAAACCCACGTGCCCAACCCACGATCCCAAAAACTGACATCCCGTCTCGTCAACACAATCTCGACCTTGACCCTCTTCTCCCGGTTACTAGTCCCCACATACACCTTCTCCCAGCCCCTCAGCACCCGCGGCGGCATCTCGACAGCCTCGCCAAGACTGTTGGTCAGGTTGGCTGGGAAGCCGAGATAGAGTTGGACCACGCAATCGCCGGGGACGGAGCCCATGTTTGTCAGTGAGGCCTGGACGGAGACGGCCGGGTCGAAGAGAGAGGGGTTGCCGCCTTCGGAGCCTCCGGCGGGGGAGGGTGGGAAGGGGGTGTCGTAGCCCTTGGGGTAGGGGTACTTGCCCTTCTTCATGGAGGATCCGGCGGCGAGGTAGGGGTAGATGTATTTGTGAAGTTTGCGCCAGTCTTTAGGCCAGATTGCCTCGTCTACGTTGGGTAGGTCTGTTGGCAATGTCGGTGGCGCAAGGGCGGAAGGGCGAGCCGCTGGGAGGGAGGCATGAGAGTGGGAGTAAGGGTGGATGAATAGGCTGGAGAGGTGGAACTTGGTGTAGCTTAGTCCGTGACCAAAGGGGTATCGAGGCGTGATGTTATGCGCGTCGAAGTAGCGGTAGTCGATAAAGATGCCTTCGCTGAAGTTCTGCTGAGGTGCGATAACGTTGTTCGCGTAATACATGATTCCGCTCGAGGGACCGTAGTCCTCTGCTTTCTTTGCGACAGTGTAAGGGAGATGACCGCTAGGGTTTATGTCGCCGAAAATGATGGAGGCAAGCGCAGATCCGCTCTCTTGACCTGGTAGGTGGGCGAGTAGTACACTGTGGACGTTCGGGATCTCAATCCACTTCTCCAGTATTGTTGGGCCGACAGCATGAAGGACAACGACGACAGGAGCGTTACCGCCGCCGCAATTCGCAGCGACCTTCTTGACCAGATCGTCACCACCCTTTTGCGGGTTTAGATCGTTCCTATCACCTTTGTTGCCGTCCCAAAAGATGAAACCTTCGCCTGCGTCGCTGGTGATGAAGACCATACATAGATCTTGATCTTTGGCTGACTCCGCTTCCGCGTCATTGGTAGGAAAGTCAGACACTTCGACCGTCGTGTTGTCGAAGCTGGCATGAAGAGCCTGCGCTGGTGTGATGAGGTATGGTAGTTCGACAGCGCCGGAACCCCATCCCATAGCGAGTGCTCCAACGTTGCATCCCCGGTCGTCGCATGCGTTATTGCCATCTGGATTTGCGAAGGCAGACTCGCCGAAAATACCGATCTTCAGCTTCGAGCCATCTCTTCCTTTAAGGCTTGAGCCATTCCGGGAAAGGGGCAGCAAGTCCTCGTTTTTGACCAAGACAATGCCTTCAGCTGCGATCTGTCGCGCTAGCTCTCCGTGGTCACCCTGGACATCAACGAACTTGTTGACGATTGCTGTCGTTTTATCATCGCTTGCAGGGTGAAGCAGACCAACCTTGTCGTCCGTCCAAGAGCTGAAGTTTGGTCCTCCACCGTCTTCCACAGCCGGCCACTTCGTCTTGTCATCCTGGCCAAGCTGGTACCACGCTGCAACAATACGCAATGCCATATCATTGATCCTCTCAACTGGGACACTGGTATTGAGTACCGCCTTGGTCAATTCGCCTCCCCAAAGACTCTTTCCGTCCGCCCAGATTATTCCATCTCCGGGCATACTCATGTCCAATCCTGCCAGCGCACTCGCCACACCACTCCTCTGCGCCAACCAATCGCTCTGCACGAATCCCTGAAACCCCATCTCGTCCTTTAGCACGCCATTGAGCAGCTTACTGTTCTGGCAAGCATAGCTGTTGTTCACCTGATTATAACTGCACATAACACTCGCCACGCCCGCCCTGATCGAGTCCGCAAACGGCCACCCGTATACCTCATGCAGAGTCCTATCATCCATATTACTCGAGATTGCTTCCTTCGTGAGCCACGCCAGAGGTTGTCTGAAATGCTCCTGCTCATTAGCAACATAGTGTTTCGCAGTAGCAATAACGCCCTCCTCCTGAATTCCCTTTATCGTCTCCGCAGCCGCAACGCCCTGCAGTACCGGATCCGATCCAAAGCCCTCCCAGTTCCGGCCACCAGCGGGTAATCGCCCAAGCGGTCCCATACTCGGTCCCAAAAGAACATTAATTCCCTTGCCCCTCGCCTCAGCTCCATGCGCTCTACCCCTCAAGTACATGGCCGTCTTGTTCCACGTCGCACCCACTGTAATTCCCGCCGGGAAAGCCGTTGCATGATCCGAGAACCTCAGTCCCAATGGGCCATCCTGGAGACACAGACTTGGAAATCCTAATCTTGGAACCGGTCCGGTATTGCCCACGCACAGATCCTGACTCCACCCAGTGCCGGTGGTAAGATTCACCTTCTCCACCAGCGTCATCTGCTGCACCAACTTCGCGGCTTTGGCATATGAGTCCTGCCATGCTGCGACAGTGCCGCCGAGTGGACTGGGGTAAAAGGGTGGAGACTGGCCGTCTGTCGGCCCGGTTTTCCATAACGTGATACCGCCGGCAAGAAGGAGAAGTGCTGTTGCTACTATGAAAAGTAAGACCATGTAACACCACTTGCGGTTGGGAAGGAGCCAACGTCGCCATCCTACGCGTCTGCGAGGTGGTTCTGGGCTGTGAACGGTGGGGCGGGAGGTGGACGCGAAATCGCTGTATGGTTCTGCGGTGTCTTGCAGAGGGTGGCGTTCGTCGAATGAGTCGACAGAGGAGTGGGAAGAAATGCTAAGGCGGTGTTTGGAAGGAGGATTGAGAGGTGCTATCTCGTAGTTCTCCGGCATTTTGAAGGAGTGGTTGAACGTTATTGCATGAATGATGATAACGATCCGGTGCTGGCTGTGGATAACAATCGGCCAACGAGTGATTCAATGTACCTCTATGTACATGTAGATTTCAAGTCAGAGAATGAAGGGAGCATGATTGTTAGGTGAAACAGTGCGGAGGAAACGGATGGGGAAGGCACGTTCGAGGGGTCTGGGGGACCCGCAGTAGCCCGATAAGAGCGGATCTACCCGCTAACGGTGATACAACTGCTATTTCCGGAAATGAACCAGATGCCGATTCACTAAGGTATTCTAGAAATAACGCAGAATGCACCGAGAAGCCCGGGACACTGCTTTATGCCTATACAAACTATGAGATACAAGTACTAGGCTTCCCATGATTTTATTGTACAACATGGAATATAGCATTTGATATGGAAAGTTTCATAGCGTCATTGCAAACACAGAAGGCTATATGTTCAATATGATTCCCTTTCTCGTCATGTGGTATCCAACACACTGTCATAGATCTTCTCATAGGGAGGCCGCGGGTACAGGAGATTCAACCTGGACCCAATCAGCCTGTGCTCGTGCATTCTGTTTCATCCCGAAGAGAACATCATTTCCGTCTCTTTTTCTCCCTGCGATTGCATTTATAGCTTGGCAGCCGGAGATGGAGGACCCACCTTCGTGATTTCGTTGTACAGGAGACTGTTGTCGATGTCAGCAATTGTTCTTCAACCACCAAAACGTGTCATCACTTACGAAGTCAAAAACTCGTCGTAATCCTCGCCGGTAACCTGGGTGGCGAAGTATTTCTCCGCAAGCTGGAACTTGTTGCCCTTTGGACCATTCTTCTCCAGCTCCTGCGCCTGCTCATGCAGCAAACGGAGCGCATACGCCTTGTCGACCTTCTGGCCGTCCTTAGTGCTGATGCCGTGCTTGCACCATTGCCAGAGCTGACTTCTCGACACTTCAGCCGTCGCCGCATCCTCCATAAGGTAGTTGATTGGCACACAGCCGACACCGCGTAGCCAGCCCTCCATGTATCCAAGACCAATGTTCAGGTTCTTGCGAATACCTTCCTCAGTGATGGAACCAGGGACGTTCATGTTGAGCAAGTCGTTACCAGAGATGTTGACGTCTTCGCGACGCACGTGGAGCTGGTTTGGTGTCGGCATGTGCGTGTTAAAGACTTCGGCGGCAATTGAGGCGAGTGCTGGGTGTGCAACCCAAGTACCGTCGTGGCCCGCGCGGACCTCGCGGAGCTTGTCGTTACGCACGTTGGCCATGGCTGCGTCGTTCGCTTCTTGGTCGTTCTTAATGGGGATTTGAGCGGCCATACCACCCATGGCATGCACACCTCTACGGTGGCAGGTCTTAATGAGCAGCTTGACGTAGGCGTCCATGAATGGTACGGTCATGGTAACAGCCGAGCGGTCTGGGAGAACAAAGTTCGGGTTCTGGCGGAAACGCTTGATGACGCTGAAGATGTAATCCCAGCGGCCGCAGTTAAGACCGGAGGAGTGGTCGCGGAGCTCGTAGATGATCTCGTCCATCTCGAATGCGGCCAAAATGGTCTCGATCAAAACGGTTCCACGAATAGTGCCTCTGCGCATACCGATGTAGTCTTGCGCCAGATTGAAGACATCGTTCCAGAGTCTTGCCTCGAGGTGAGACTCCATCTTTGGCAGGTAGAAATATGGCCCAGTCCCCCTCTTCACGAGCTCCTCTGCGTTGTTGAAGAAGTAGAGACCGAAGTCGAAGAGAGAAGCTGAGATCGGCTCACCATCGACGGTGAAGTGCTTCTCTTCCAAATGCCAGCCACGAGCACGGGCGATAAGGGTTGGCAGAGTACGGTCTGTTCGGAGCTTGTACTCTTTCTCACCCTGCTTGAAATCGACTTGCTTACGGATAGCGTCATAGAGGTTGAGTTGGCCGTTGATCATGTTGTCCCATGTCGGCGCATTTGAATCTGCAGGATTTCGATGTCAGCAATTGATACAATGTTCGGCAGCGAGTGGCGTTTGGTATGCTGGACTGTGGAGCCTCTGGAAGAGGTTTCGATCTGTCAACGTACCCTCAAAGTCTGCCATGTACGTCCATACATTCGAGTTCAAAGCATTGACGACCATCTTCCTGTCGGTAGGACCGGTGATCTCAATCCTTCGGTCAATGAGACCAGGCGCTGGTGGTGCGCCCTTCCATGCATCGTTCTCGCGGATGTGCTTGGTCTCTGGGAGGAAATCTGGAACGTTGCCCTTGTCGAGCTCAGCCTGGCGAATCATGCGGCGCTGAAGGAGTGCTTTTCTGGTGCCATTGAAAGTGCGGTGGAGCAGTGCAAGGAAAACAGTGGCCTCTTTGGAGAGGATCTTGCGGGTCTGGTCATTGAGAGGACCGAGGACGTTGACGTCCTTCAAGATATCGTCTGGGTTGGCGGCCATGATTGCAATATGTTCTGTTTATTCTCTTGCTTTGGTATTATGTTAGAAGATGGGGATGAGTCGTGAGAAAGATGAGGAGTCAGACTGTCAGACGAGAGCTCCTCTCTTTATTCATGACATGTCGTCACGGAGCTTGTGATTGCACTGCCGAGGTGTCGATCGGCGCTCGGCCGGGGGGAACTGTGGGGTGAAGTTTGTCTGGAGCTCCAGGATGCTCGTTATGTCATCGCTCCACTGGAGATTTCTCGGAAAGCATCATCAAATAGATTCATCGTCTGGGGCATGTCGCATGCCTACAAGGCAATCGCCACCGCAAGGGAATACAATTCGTGCCTGTCTCCTAGTAGCAGTCTGTTGTGGGCCTCGGGTTCGGCGTGTCCATTTGGCGGAGTGACTCGAGCTTGAAGACGACGTCCCACAGTCCCCTCCCCACCGTGCCAAGACCGGTGTCGCTCAGCTCCGCAAAGTCCCGATTGAGCCGGGGACATCCTCACGACCTGCCTCCCGGCTGTGCCTCCTTGGAACTTGTCGCATTCGGTACACTTGACTGCTTTATAGGCGCCCAACCTCTTGGCTCATGTGAATCCGTCCCGAACCATACACCGAGGCCTTCGAATATCTGTAGTGATCTCGACCCGTGCGTAGCCCTTCGTATGGTCGGCGATTCGTCTGGCCACCACAGTCATCGCTCAACGCCGAAGATAGGAGCGCGCCGATGTACTCCCCGTTTTCTCACTGCGCTCATTCGGAACAGTATAACGCACTCAAATCCTTACTCCTTGCTCTTGTGTATTCCCATTTGCTGCTTCTCTCGCCCCTTGCTGTAATCGTCTTGAGGGCATCGTTGTTGCTGGGACGTCGTCCATTTTCCCACGTCAATTATTTGCATCTGATCTGCGATCGCTGCAGAGCGGTATCGAAGCTCTGTCTCTTAGAAAGGTCACTGAAGCACTGCGGCATTGATGCGCCCGGGTAGAAGGTCGGTATGGTGCTTATTTTCTACGCTGTCGGGTTTTGTCTCTCACCCACTCGGTATTCCACGAACAGAGTAGGAGGGACGTCTTTCCTATTCCCTCTCATTTGCAACAATGCTCTTTTCGCCTATCTTGTGGTGCTTGGCTTCTGCGTCGACGTGCTTTCTCCTTACTCGCTTCTTGTTCCTAGCTTGGTCCGATCAGCAGACGGTCGTGGGCGCGGAGGACTTTGTACGTCGCGCAAGGTCGCTTTTGCAAACAATTGTGAAGTACATACCTCTGCACCAGGTTCAGTAACCCCTGCGGAGTCCGATCGATGAGCAGACCGATCCGTTTCCGTTTGTGCCAATCCCTCAGAAGGTGGTCGAAATGGCTGACCACTCGCTCACTCATTCATGATGGCGATGACTTTCAAGGCCGATGCTATACCACGAACAAACAAAGCACTCATGGAAATCGATTTCGCTGGAGAGCTGTGAATTGGCAATAGCATCACGATCTATGCCAATATAATGTTCGCATCAACAATGGCTGGACCACCATCTAGATGATGAGCAGCCTCCCCCGTGGAAGTAGCGCCTATCATCCCATGCTCCCTGGTCTGAGTTGGTCGTTCCTTCCCAATCCGGAATCATCTACGCCATACGTGCCGGAAGGGACTTCGGCTTCGCAATGCTGTCCGGATAAAGCTACAACCCAAGGCCCACAAACACCATGCCACTCATGGTAGGTTGGGGAGATCTTGTCTACGTGACGATGACAGTCACCGAGGTAACTGTCATGGCGCCTGCAGTAAGTTCCCTGAAGCACAGATCCCCTGTACCAGACTGGTAAAGCCACATGTATTTGACTTTCTCGACACACAAGTAGAGTCTAGGGCGTGGTTGGGAATGCGACAGTGTGTTCAACGCTGGCCGTCCTGACACTGCTCAGACGTCACCATGCTGCTATTCCGCTTACGCGCCCCGGCTTCTCGCATCATGTCATAGATCTGTCAGGCTTATACACAGTGTACGGCTTTCGACTTAGCGTTGTTGTGAGGACGCGCCAACGCGAGGAGAACATATCCCCAGCTTCGTCCCTTCCCTCTCTCTTTCCTTCCTCATCGTCATACTAGTACTTTATCATGCATTCACGTACAACATCACGACTTACTTCCGACAAGGTGACCAGGACTGTCGTCGTGGGAAGGACCGCTTTCCGTGCAGAGGCTATGCCGCCCCATACCGCTGCCGGACGTTCGACCCCCCCAGCCCTGCCATCACAACCACAACAAAAACTCGAAAGACCCCATCGCTCATGGGGCCCGACACCGTCAGTACGACCGACACCACACTCATTTGAACCGGCCGTCTTTAGCGCCGCTTTGAACAGATCCCAGGAGAAGTGGAACGACATTCTTTCGTCCAGAGGACAACCACGGGTTCCTTTGCCTGATGTCAATCAGGCACAACTTTCATTACCACCCCAGCATTACTCACCCCCTCCCTCCCGCCGCATTGTCAAGATCATTCGTACCAAGCCATTCGTTCCAGCCCCACCCCGCACTCGTTTACAATGCGTTGCTGACCAGAAGTACATGAACGATGTTCTCGAGGAGCATAGCATCCCAGCCATTCAATTTTACAACGACACCACGATCGAAACCATCAAAGGCAGCTGGTGCGACTCTTATTACGGCTCTGAACAACCCAAGGACACTCCTCTGGTACCACCTTCCACTGCAATTGGCAACACTCGCTTTCCACGTCAAGCTATTGGCACCTCTCGCTTCCCAACGGCTCCGCGCTCTTTCGACCCTCCGAAGGTTCCTTCTTTACAATCGATCGAGGAAGCAGACAAGAAAGCACGTGCACGTGGCAACACCCGATTCCCGAGATCTCAGCGCTCTGTCGACACTTCGGAGACTCCTTCCTGGTCTTCGATTGACAACAGACGCCCGCTTCATGGACCTTCGAGTTCTTCCCCTCCTTCAATCATCCCTTCCCCACCTTCCTCATTAGACAGTCACTCATTTGCTCCTGACAGGTGTGCACTAACGTATAGGCCTTCCTCGAGATTCAGCAAGCCAAAGCCATTCACTTACCGCGACGATACCCCACCCTTCGAGCCAAGGCACACTGGCAACCTTCGCTCTTACCACACACCTGGCGACGAGTCAAGCATTCTTTTCCAAGCCGTTGGCGACGACCTGAAGCTCCGCAAGCGGATCGCCCACAGCGACGCTCTTTCCAAGCTCAACGGCTTGGCCGACTCTCGCCACCACGCCACACTGCCGGCAGACATTCAGGCAATGCCACCCCGGTGCTCGCCAGATAGCTCGCTCGACTTTGATGACATTTCATCATTCGACAGCACCGGCATTCTTTGCGGCACACCGGAACCCTCACCAGAGCTGGAGCCTGCCAGGACCGGGACCTTTACATTGCACCCACTTTCGACGACACGGACGACTCCGACCTCATGGACGACACTCCAGGACCTTCACTTCCAACACCACGCCCGGCACGAGCATCTTCACCATCACCTTCATTTTCACAGGCATCCTCGACGGACTACTTCACTGGAGCCAGCTCCTCCCGGCCCTCAGCGGACTACTCAGCGGACGACAGCACGGGAAAGAGCACTTCCATCATGGCCCGGATCAGACGGATTCTGGCTCCAGGACCACCACCTCCTCCTCCTCCAGCGGACGACACCCTACCAGGCCGGGATACCATGCGCGAGAGGATTCGTCAGACCATGGCCATGCCACTACGGAGACCAGCACCAGCAGCACCTTCACTTCCAGTACCAGCACCCACGGGACCCACACCAAAACTGTATCCAAACCTGGACCCACACGATCTTTCGATCTCAGCCATGAACGAATCCAAGGAATGGCCTTCTGACTCGACTCCGAACCCGGACAACTCTTCTTTCGTCTCTTACTGCTCCCACAGCCTTCTCAACTTGGTCCGCTGGTATGACAATGGAATCCAGGCAATGCGCAAAGTTTACAGGAAGGCCATCGGCAGACCTTGGCCACCTGAGGGTGGAGTCGGATCCTGGTACTGATCACTCACTTCTCAGCACCGCCACTCTCTCATCTTCTGGATTCGGGAAGTACCCTTTTCTCTTTTTCATCTCTTCTTTCGAACAGTCTGACCTTCGCTGACTTGACTTTCTCATTTTCGCCACTTACCTTCCTTCGACCCTCCTTCTTCCGACCCTTACCTTCCTTCGACCTTCAACCACCTTCGCTTCCAACCTACCTTCGGTCCTACCTTCCTTCGCTACTCACCTTCCTTCGAACCTTTCGACCTTCGCTCCTCGCCACTAACCTCGCCACACTCACTCAACGCGGGAAGTACCCTCCTTTCTCCCTTCGTTTTCCTCCCCTGAACAGTCATCGCCTTCGCTGACCATCTCCCAGGACCTCTTCTCCCCCCTTTTCGGCTTGTTTTTCTTTTATCTTTTCCCTATGTCTTTCCTTCTTCAGATCTCCTTACAAAATCCAGAAAGATATCCTGGCGAGCTACGGGCGGGTAGTGATGACCCGGTGTACAAAAAAACTTGCAATCTACCCAGGCGACTCTGCACTTGCGACCGCGGGTCAAAAAATCTCGGAGGCAAAAAGGACTTTCTTCTCTTTTCGGGTATCCAGGCCTTTTCCTTTGTTTTCCATTTGGATTTGCTGGATGCGACTTGGGATCTTTTTCTTGGACTTTTTCCTCTGCTGGACTTTGGATCTTCGGCTGGATTTTGGACTTTCTCTGGACTTTGGACTCTCCTATGTTTTTCTTATGTTTTTCTTTTTGCTGGATCTTGGATCTTTCTCTGGACTCTGGACTTTCTTATGTTTTTCTTATGTTTTTTCGCTCACTGGACTCGGGACTCTGGACTGGACTGGACTGGACTGGACTGGACTGGACCCTGGACTCTCTTATGTTTTTCTTATGTTTCTCATTTGCTGGACTCTCGACTTCCTCTGGACCTTGGACTTTCTTATGTTTTTCTTATGTTTTTCGTTTGCTGGACTCTGGACTTGGACTGAATTTGGACCTCCGACTTTGGACTTGGTGGTTGGACTTGGCCGTTGGACTTGGCGGTTGGACTTGGTTAGGGATGCGGATTGTCAAGGATTGTCAAGGGTGGTCATAGCGTTTTTGGCCATTTTCCCATACAAATGTTGTCAATTGTCAAGCTTGACACTGCGTTTGTCAAGCCGTTTTAGCATCCCTAGACTTGGTGGTTGGACTTGGTGGTTGGACTTTGGACTTTGGTTGGATTTGGACTTTGGGCTGGATGGTTGGACGGCGGGCATTCGTTCGACTTGTACTTGGTGATTGGGGTTTGGGCACTCGTTGGACTTTGGATATTCATTGGAGCTTGTTGGACCGTTCGTTGGGCTTTGTACTGGGTGGTTGGATCTGGCACTCTCGTTGGACTCCATTCTTTGGACCTCGAGCATCACTATTCGGTCTATTCCTAGAGAGCCTGGGGGTTTTCGAGATAGCGAACGTCAATTTGAGCTGTTCTCCCTCCACTGATGATCCGCCTTTGATGTTGTTGACTGGTGACTTTCGGGGTTGTGGATATAGGTAGCTTGGATGGAATGAAGGCGATATCCGACCATTTACGAGGTATGCCGTGCCCCTATCAGCAGTATCAGTGTCGTTGCTAACTTGCTGATATACGCAAATGCACAATGGTCAAATAGACCGGGGTTGCCAACAACAGCAGCCACGGCGATACGCACAACATAAGATCGCCTCATCGAGTTTGGTCAGTGACGTCAAGCTTTATATACACATATATCACCAAGGCAAATACGGAAGCGCCACTGATGATTTGTGACAAGTGTTATCCGCCATGTCAGTAGTCACTTGGTACGGCAGCAAAGAAAATGAATCATTAGAATCAAGTATGTAAGGTATGCAGCTCCCCAGGTATCGGTGTCTGTATAAAGTATGCCCGCCAACTCCCATCCCAGCCATCAGACACCAAAGAAAAGCGCATTCCCAATCTCCAGTCCAAAACCCACCATCGTCCTCCCCAAGTCCCCACCGCATCACCTGCCTCAAACACCCCCTCCCCTCACCCATCCACAGGCGTCCACTTCTTCTCCTTCTTGACCTTACTCCCCTTCACCATATCCGCCGTCCCGCCCGCAAAATAATCCCTCCCCTTAATCGCCCAGACCATCAAACTGGGCAACCGGTTCCCAAACACCGCACCCACGCCCTTCGTCCGCCCGACCGGCACCAGCTGCGTCTCGGTCAAATTAGCCTTGTAAGGTCGATCACCCCCAGGTGGCAGCTCCTTGTTGTCGGTAGCCGCGGCGACCAGGTCGCGTTTGATATTCGTCAGCACGACGGGGACGGCGTCGTAGATATCCATGATGCCGCCGCGCGTATAGGATGCCACGTCTCCGACGGCGTAGACGCGGTCGCCGGCCCCGTCGACCCGGAGCGTCGTGTCGTTCGTGCGCACGTAGCCCTTCTCCGTCAGGAACGCCGAGGGCACGTACTCGGTCATCGGCGTCACGCCCATGGCCGGGATATACAGGTCCGCGGTCAGCGTGTGGCCGTCGTCGAGCACGACCTTCGTCCTCGTTCCGCCCTTGTCCCCCGCCACCTCCTCCGTCCGCACCATCCTCGCCCCGTAGATAACATCAACCCCGACCCGTCTCAGAAAGCCCTCCGCGGTCTTCGAAATGGCTTCCCGAAGCGCCGGCAGCATCTTCCCCTGCCCCGCAACGAGGGTGATTTTGACCTTCTTCGCCTTCGGGCTAGTGCCAAACCAGCCCGCCGCTCCGTTCAGATACTCGCCGATCTCGCCGGCCGTCTCGACGCCCACGGGTCCGCCGCCGACGACCACAATCTCCTTGGCCGCAGAGAGGCGGGTGTGGAACGCGTCGAGGGCGGCGCGCGTGTCGTCGTGCGGACCGCCCTGCAGGCTCAGGTACGGGGCGTGTGTTTTCGTGCCCGTGGCTAGGATCAGGGCGTGATAGTGCAGGACCTCCTCCCCATCCTTCCCGCGGGGTCCCTTGGCGACTGTCAGGGTTCTCGCGACGGGATCCCAGGCGGTGGCTTTGGCCTGGAGGAAGGCGAAGGTGGAGGACGGGTATTGGGAGAAGGCTGCGGCGGTGTCGTAGAAGAGTTTGTCGGCGGGCATGAGAGCGAAGGAGGCGGTGGCGCGGGGGGCGGCGACGCGGTGGTAGAAGTGGGTGGAGGGGTCGAGGAGGAGGATTTTGTAGGTGGAGGGTTGGGGGAGGGTGGGGAGGATGTGTTTCAGGAAGTAGTGGGTTGCGTTTAGCCCGGCGTAGGAGGCGCCAAGGAAGATGATGGTTTTCTGGTCGGTGGATGACATGATGGTGTTGGGCGTGTCGAGGATTCGAGATGGGGGAGTGGAGGGAAGGGAGGTAAGCGTTGCGTCTTGAGGACTGGAAGAGGAGAGAGTAGGGAAGTAGGAGTGAGTGTAAGAGAAGAGGATAGAGAGGCGGCTCCAAGTATCGGAGAATAAACGACGATCTCCTCTCGGACAATAAAAACTCACGCAGCTATATGCGGTATCCACGTTGTCGCGCCTTTTCGTAGAAACAATGCGGGGTGCCGAAGGGATCCAGTAGTCACCTCAAGTTTCCACGCACCTCAACAATCGTAGAACAAAAAATGACTGACTCGTAAGGTACATGTGGTAACCTATATACCTACCCTCCATATCGCATTTCCAATCCACGACAAGAATGCTGAGAAATCCGACGCGGACACGCACCTACCACGACTGTATGTAAGATGGTGTTCACGCGTCAAGCAATCACAGAAACCCCGGATACGCTAGCTAAGCTCCGGAATTGGGCTAGCGGAGATCTCGGGGCGCGGAACACCTGTTCTCCGGCTGACGCGATTGTTAACGCTATGACCTTAAAGGAGGAATAATGAGGCTGCTTTTGGACGTATTGGGGGCTAACTTTCTGTTTAGGGGAAATTCTTGTGTGGTATCGGAGGAGCCACATCTGAGGGAGGCCTGAGGGACAAAGAATTAATGACGCATAAATAGGAGGTATTCTGCTGACTGTCGAGAGCTTAGGCGTTGGCGTAATATGAGGCTTATGAGCTATGTCCAGCACACATCATGCACCCCAATTTACTTATGAGTATCCTACACGTGCTTGATTGCCTGAAGACTAAGGGATCAAGAAACTCAGCAAGTCCATAGTCTTCTAAATGAAACTCGTATTTTTGGTATCCTGCACTCCTAGCAAATAAGGCAAGCAAGTCAAGCCACCCCATCCATGCTTAACGCAGCATATCTCATAATCCATGTAATTTTGCCCAGGCTTCTATCGGCCTTGTCCTTTTCTCCCTTCCCTCTCACCACAGCCACGGTAAGCTACCACATCCCTCATCCCGTCTACAAAGCAGCAACACCCGCAAACACGCCCACAGCGCCCAAAGCCCAGCCGGCCAGCGTGGCACGCGCACCAGCGCCCGTGCTGCTGCCCGAAGCAGTCGCACTACCCGAAGCGGCGCTGGCAGTGGCAGAGGAAGAAGAGGTGCCGGGGCTGCTGGCGGCGCCTGTGCCGCTGGACTCGGTGGTCTCGTTGGCGTTGACGGACACGGTCATGGCTGCGACCTTGATGCCGGTGCTGTTCTGGCAGTCGGCGTTGTACTCTGCTGTCGTGAGGGCGGTGGATGTGAAGGTGATGTCTGCGCACTGTGTCATGTCCCAGTTAGCCTTGCCCTGCTTATCCTGCTCTGAGGCCCGAGCTCAAGAAGGGGAATCAAATCTTACGTTGTAAAGCCCCCCAGTCGGATCACCATTCGTGACAACCTGCATCGTCGCATTCATGCCCTCCAACGCGGTCGTGTTGATCCCCTCCGGCCACTGGATCGCCCCCGCGCCCATGCAAAAGTTCTGCGGCCCGTACTCCTGGAAGGTCGGCACGATGGTGACGTTGAAGTTGTCGCCGGGGTCATTGCCCATGGCCAGCAGCACCTGCACGTGGGCCGAGGTGTGGCCCATGTAGAGCTGGATCGGCGCGCCGTTGATCGGGAATTGGGTACGGTTGGAGGAGACGGTATTTTGCCCGCCGCAAGGGAAGGTGCCCAGGGTGTCTTCGTCGAAGCCGCGGGCGGCGGGGTAGATGAGTTTGAAGTGGGCGGAGACGAGGGGGAGGATGGAGGCGAGGAGGAGGTGCGTGTACATGTTGACTGGATGTATTCTTCTGTGATGACCGAAGCTGGTGTGTAAGGTGTGTATCGGAGAAAGGGTATTCGTAAGAGTAAATCAATCGCAAGGTTCGTGACTCGTGAAAGAGTGTTGGTTTGTGGAGAAGGGAAGCGAGTGAGAACGGCGGGCGAAGGAAACAGTATAAGAAGGAAGCTACATGTACCTAGCCCGTGATATACAAACCTCCACAACGAAGCATGGACCCCTCGTGCCCATACGGTATCAAACATTCCAACCACAACCGCGACTCCCGCGGCGCGTGGGAGGCTTGGCCTCGAACGCCCAAACCCGCTAACAATCGCATGGAGAAACGGCTCCGTCTCCGCTTGTGAAGTGTGCAGCTGCAAAATGCAGCAGGAGCGCGGCTGGAATGCACTCAGCTGGTCGAAGTCGATGAGGAGGATTGAGCAAGTTTCCAATTGCCCATGTCGATTAAGGTGCTACAGTAGGCTAGTGCGGCGCAGTGAGCATGCGGCTGATCGGGTAAAATGATGCAGGGGCCACTAGCGGAAAGCTTGGCGTTGCACTACGGACTTGTGTTGCGTGAGTTTGCGGAGATTACTCGATTAGGAAGTCATACCAGAACGTGGAGAACACAGGCACTTTCGCGTGCTGTGTACACAAGTTAAGGCGTGAGTTGGAGGCACAAGATCTGGACTTTCACGTGGTGGAGGTAAGCGTGGCCATGTGGAAATCATGTGTGGTTCAATGGCTGCGTGTGAAGAAGCACTTTCGAATACTTGAGATGCCGAGAGCCTCCCGTGGTCCTATGTAGAAGTTCGTAATCATGATCATTCTTGCTAGAGCACCCTCGCCGCGCCTCAACCATGCACATCCCCGATAGATGTATATCTGCCAATGACCAGCTCTCCAAGAAACAAGCCTCCAAGTACCGACAGGAAGTATCCCACGTTCATAGTCATGACAGCCAACATCCTGGGATCAAGTTAGCATGCGCTC
The DNA here is from genome assembly GCA_027923365.1 of Zalaria sp. Him3. Classification (NCBI taxonomy): domain Eukaryota; kingdom Fungi; phylum Ascomycota; class Dothideomycetes; order Dothideales; family Zalariaceae; genus Zalaria; species Zalaria sp. Him3. Next base: position 285,650 of record BPUN01000026.1, read on the forward strand.
TTCCTCAATAGTAACCACAATACTCACAGCAAGTATCCAACACCGGCCTGCATGGTGAAAATGCAAGATCTAGGCAAGTCCACGCTGAACCTGAAAGGAATGCCCTCCCTATCCCTCGCCTTGGTCTTGACCACCTTCACATTCTCATCCACTCCCCTAACCGTAAGCACCGCCTCCTCGCTCTCGCCAGGCTTTCCAACTTTCTTGCTCTGGTCCTCATCTTTTCCCGCGACGACGACGTAGCGCCTGTTGATCGCCTTGTCGTGCCATCTGTTTTCGCAAAAGTGTCGCCAGGCACCGAGGAATCGCGAAATGCATGCCAGCACGATCAGGAAGATGCAGGTTCCGGCGTATTGGCCGGTGGTGGAGGGGGTCCAGGACGAGGTGAAGAGGGGCGTTGTGGTGCTGGTCGCGAAAACCATGGTCATCATCGAGCTACTGCTGGACGTGTCCGAGGACGAAGACATGCTCGACATGTCCATTGTGTCTACTGTAGTGTGGTGATGGGACATGTGAAGAAGTTGAAGTTGTCGCGAACGCGAGTCTGGAAGACAAAGAAGGTGTGGATTGCGGTTGGCGAGGTGTTCGGAGTGCGGGTGTTGTATTTTCGGTTCGTGGACAAGGCGCGCGAGTATGCGTCAGTTTACGGGACGCTGGCGGTATGGACTAGTTGCGGCGTGTCTGGCGACTGTGGTGCTTAGTCGGTATTATTCACCGGGACTCGGCAGCAAGGTGGATGGATTGTGTGGTGTTGGAGGTGGAATGAGCAGATAGACGATTCAATAGAGCGCGTGCACGACTCCTCCGAAACCCTCCCCAGCACACTCCCTGTAAGGTTCGCTTTCAGCTTGCATGTTGCGGTCTGTCCTTCATGTGCCCTTCGTCAGACCGGGGCAGGTCAGCGGTGGATTGAGTTAATTATCGAGGCTGGCTTTACCGAAAGCGGTAAGGCGTGGGCTGATAGGCTTTATATGCGGATCGCCGAGCCGCTTTCTGGCAGGAACGGGCAGGAACAAAGGGTCCAGAAGCTGAGACCCGCCATGCCGCCCATGCGAACATGACGGCCAGTTCGGACAATTGGGGAGGATGCGGTGGAGTCGTCGCGTGTTGGAGTGAGCATCTTTCTGATACCAATACGCGGCAGTAGACTGTGTGATTACACATACTTGACCTGTTTTTGTATCTTGAGGAATGCATGACCATATTGTCACTTCCTTCCTCTTCTGAACCTACACCCCACTACGAGCCACTGCACCACGTTGCATAAGGTATCTACTCAGATACTCATACGAACCTTGTGACGACTCACGGCACCTTCGCTCACTCAGCAAACGCATATGTGCGCCGGCCCTTCCTTGCATTATACATTTGTAAACCAGATCACTCGTTGAGAAAGAGAAGACATTGTACCCAAAACAGAAAGAGCAGACACCGCCGTCAATATGGACATGGATATGGGTGGGATGGGAGACATGGGGGCGGGCGGGAGCATGGATATGGGCAGTGGAGTGCCGAGCCTCTTCTATCTCCAGCAGATGTACTGGGCGGTCGTAGGCGCCGCAATTGGAGCCTTTACACTCGTCAACGCCTACAGCTGGTTCCTCTGCTGGCAGAGATTACGAAGCACAAGCAAGACACCCGCCAAACCGCGAAACTTCGCTTTCGTAGGTCTGGCAACCATAACGGCTATCCTGCGCGAGCTGTCGAATGCTACACTACCAGCCTTTGCGCTCAAAAGGTGGAGATTGCCAACACCTACCTTTGGAAGAACCGCGATTGTGTTGGCGAATGTAGTGGTCTTGGTCGTTCTGTGCTTCTATAAGCTGGACACCTCTGACTATTATTCGTTCGAGGACATTGGATACCGGACTGGCTTCATCACCATCTGCCAATTGCCCCTCCTCTTTCTGCTTGCCGGAAAGCGCAACATCATCGGTGCCTTAACCGGGTCTTCCTACGAGCGCATCAACTGGCTACACCGCTGGGCATCTCGGTGTATGCTTCTCACAGCCACAATCCACATGGGCTACTGGTTCGCGGACTGGGCGCCCTACGACTACATCAACGCAAAGATCGCCGAAGATCCGATCACCAAGCGCGGCGTGGCCGCATGGGCAATCCTCCTTTGGATCACCTTCAGCTCCATGACACCGATCCGCGGACTGTGCTACGAATTCTTTGTCGTCCAACACATCATCTCCTTCGCCGCCTTCATCGGTATGGTATACGTCCACACTCCTACCGAAGTCCACGTCTACATCTGGATCTGCGTCGGCCTTTTCTTCGCCGACAGACTCGCCCGCGGTTTCTACTACATGTACAACAACCTTTCACTGCTGCACCCGAAGCAGCGCCAGGACGGCAGCATGGGCAAGCTGTGGTCCATGAATGCGGAGTTCAGTCCTCTTTCTGGCAACACGACGCGTATCACGATCCGCAACCCACCCATCTCCTGGCGACCAGGCCAACACGTCTTCCTCTCCGCCCACTCCCTAGCGCCACTTCAAGCACACCCCTTCACCATCTCCACCCTACCCAGTGACGGCAAGATGGAGTTCCTTGTCCAGTCGCAGAAGGGCGGGACCAGGCGCATGCACCGCCACGCGCAGAAGATCCAGATGAGTCTTCCAAGCACCACCACCGACGTGTCCGTCTACGGCAGGAAAAGCGTCTCAATTGAAGGACCCTACGGTCGCATCCGCCCCCTTCGCCAATTCGACAGTGTCGTCCTGCTGGCCGGAAGCACAGGCGCAACCTTCACGATGCCACTGCTGCGCGACCTAGTGCAATCCTGGCGTCGCTCATGCGGCCAGAGCCGGCCAAGGGGCGGGATGTGGCTTTCCGAGGGTGCAGTGACCCGCCATGTCAAGTTCGCCTGGGTCCTCAAGTCTGGCGCGCAATTGAGCTGGTTCTCGGATGCCCTGGGTCAAGTTGTCGAGGACGTCAAGGCCTTGAGAGAAGACGCATATGACGTCGCGGTCGACATCAGCGTCTACATCACCTGCGACGACACCTTCACCACGGAGCAGAAATCCCTGCTCGCGGCCCTGCAGTCCCGCGCCCCAGCGCCGCAGAACTTGACGCACGGCCGCGTCGAGGAACTCGCTGATGCGGCGGCCGCTCTGCACGATACCGACACCAGCGACGAGAAGGGCGAGAAGGGTATGGGCAAGCGCGACATCGAGACCGACCGCTTCTCCGTCCGCGAAGTCGACAGCGACACCCAATCGGACCCGGAGGCTAACCCCACGGATGCGAAGAAAGCGACCAAGACCTGTGGGCCCAATGGCACGTGCTGCTGCACCGCAGCCGTGGATGAGAGCGACCCGGATGCTATTGCCCGCGTCGTGTGTACGTGCAACTGCTCCCACGCCTCTTCCTCTTCCTCTGCCTCCCCCTCCCGGACCGATTCCTCCGCTTCCTTGACCCTCGCAGAAGCGGGCGAGAAGGGGGAGAAGAGGACGACCAGGACCGGACAGAAAAAGCCCCTACTGCACCCGTCCATCGCGCTCTACTCCGGCCGCCCGCAGCCGCGCGAGATCATTCGCCGCAGTCTGGAGCAGGCGCAGGGCGAGAGCGCGGTCGTGGTCTGTGGGCCCAAGGGCCTGGTGGATGGGGTCCGTAGTAGCGTGGTCGGCTTGAGTGACGAGAGGGCGGTGCATAAGGGTACGGGGGCGCAGGGGGTTTGGTTGCATACAGAGGCGTTTGGGTATTGAGTCATTGAGTCATTGAGCCACGCCAAGCTATTCCATGGTGATGAGGCCCACTGGTAGGGGGAAAAGCGCGTTATGACGAGATGCTTGTGATGGATTATGATGGATATGATGGAGGGTACATAGTTTCGGGTCACATCCACGAGGAAAAACGAAAGTCGCGCTTTTACTGTAGGAAGACGGAATCCAATTGCTCCCATCCACGTTGCTTTGCTACCAAATCCGCCCTGGGTAAGGTAATCCTCGGCAGTTCCATGCTAAGCCTTTCCGCAGCCTTGTCTTTATGGCTGGGATCGACGTGGCATATCCGTGGCCGTTTCTGCAGCCCCATCTCGCATATCCCTGCATTAGCCATTTCCTTGCAATCCCATTGGCTGAAACAGCAGTAAGACAAACGCAAAAGCCAACACCTGCGGAGAGGCAGGGAATGTCTCGGGTCATGAGGCCAGGGACGAAGGAAATTCCGGGGAAGGGGACTGGATGAGGTGGGAAAGCACGACCGTCGACGTCACTCTTTGGGGAGAGCGACCTTGAAATCTGCAGGTGCACGCGGATGACCACCTGCACCTGCGCCTGCACCTGCACGAGCCGCAATGCTGCAGCATGACGCTGAGCCAGAGAAGTGGAAGCACCCGACAGTTCACCGCTTACCTTATACCACATCCATTTCATCTCCGCGTCCTGCGTGCTGTCTTTCTATCGTCTGAAGTTCTTCGTTGCGCCGACCTACCGTGACTCTGCTTGTTTGTTTATTGCTATCTCGAAGGGCGTTCTATTGCGACTCATATTGCGCCTATTGCTCCCTATTGCTCTTCCTACGAACCTTACTGTATCATTGCCGCCACTGCCGCTTAACAGTCCTACACCCATCTCGAGAGTTTCGAATCACTTCGTTTCGGCGGGTAGAGAAGTTGCCGGCCTACGCTCACGTTCGAGACACGATTGAGGAGAACCACGTCCACCTTCCGAAGAAGTAGAACGGCATAGCAGCTGTATTACCGGATCCAAAGATGGCCTCCCTCGGGCTCAAAGCGTATGTCCTCATTTACCTATTTTCTTGCCTTCAGTCTCTTGCCTCTTGCCTGTCACGTGAAACAACTGCACCTTCCCTTCATGTTCAATTCCATACCAATGTCATATCTCCCCAGCTTCCAAGTTGCACGTGCACATGACAACTGGAAGCACATGCAATCTGGGAAAAGAGTGAAGCTCGGCCAGAGCCCCGCCTTCAACCGAAACAACATCTCCCTTTGCGTGCGTGGGCCAATCTTCAACTTCTTTACGATGCCAGGAGACGCACTTGCTTTTCTTAGTGCAACCGTGTTCGAGGGTATCCTCACTGGGTACGTCTTGTTGCACGACTGAGACGCATGCAGCCTCCTCCCACCGTCACATCCGTCCAGCACCGCGTTGCACCACAAACATCCCTGCTTCCGCCACACGTCGATACCCGTCACTTCACTACTTGCATAATCTTTGACCACACTCTTTGACCACCCTCTTTTACCCATTATCTTCTTCTACTGTCACGTTTCTCCTCTCATCACATCTCCTACCTTTGACATATCATACATCATACTCTCCTTTCACAATGCCTATCAATGGAACCGCGCTAAGAGCAGTCTTTTGGAGTCTTATGTATGGCGCCGACAAGATACCCGACTCATGGTTCGAAAAAGTCCCCGGCGGCTACTACAGCAAGAAAGAGAAAAAAGAGCGCGACGACAAGAGACGTGCCGCCGACAAAGCAGCCAAACGCAACTCCCGACGCTATTCCGATGCCCAACAACGCAACAGATACTCCAGCCGCTCACCTTCTCCGGCCGATGGATATCAATCTGATGACTACGGTGCTAGGAGGGGCAGGGATAAGCGGATGAGCTACTATGATGAGAATGACGGCAACGATTATGGTCGCAGAGCTAGAAACAGGGGTAGGAGTTTGGGTGGAGGTGCTGCACCGAGGCGAGGTTTTGACGGATACACGAGCGGCAGCCCACGTGAGGCGGCGAATGGAGCCGCACCTTACAAGCCATATAACCCGGCTGAGTACGGCCCTGTTGGCGGCGGTGAACGGGAGGAATACCATGCCGGTAGCGGCAATGCAAAATATGCTCCGGTGAGTTTGTTACACATGACGTGGCGCGGCAAACAAATCAATCATCTACTGACCGCCTCATCAGTACGAAGCCGCAGCAGCAGGGGCAGGACTAGGCGCAGGTGTCGCCGCTGCCTCTAGTCCCTACGCGAACACCACCGCAGCCCCATATACTACCAGTAACGCCGCTCCCTACATCGACACCACCGCCAGACCAATTTCCTCCGGTTATGTCCCCTATGCCGATATCTACGCCCCATCTCCAATCCAGCAGCAATATGCACCTGATTACAACTACTCTCAAGGCAGCCTCTCCAATCCCCAACAGGTCAGCGCCAATCCCTACGCCAACCAGCAGTCATACCCACAGCAACAACAACCTTACCCGGCATCGACATACCAGCAGCCGTCGAAAGCGGCGCAGGCCTACGATGACGTTAGTGACTCATCCGGCTCGTCTGCGCGCCGTAATCGCGAGCGTCGAAACGGCAAACCACGGCCTTCATCTCGCGGCCGGGACCGTGATCGCGACCAGCGCAAATCCTACGCCTCATCCCGTGATGGCGACCGCGACCAAAACAGAGACAATCGCAGATCCCGCGCCTCGTCTCGTGACCGCAAGAGCCGCGCTAGCTCTCAAGGCCGAGATGGCAGTACTCGCAGCCGTGCGCGCAGTATGTTGCGCGAAAGATTCGATACTTCGGACCGCGGGATGCAGTATGGAGCTCTCGGTGCGCTGGCTGGTGGGCTCGTGGGCAGTGAGGTTGGCAAGGGGATTCTTCCGACGGTCGCTGGAGCCGTGATTGGTGGGTTGGGTGCCAATGCTTATGAGGGGCGTGATAAGAAGTGAGTTGCATACCCTCTGTTTTTCTTGGTTGCTATGTTCCACACAGCTTGCATCGATCTTCGGCGATGGGGTGCTGGGTGTTGTGGCGGTGGAGTTGGTAGCAGAGGATTGACTAACATGCTAGCAGGCGCAAAGATGAGAAACGGAATTCAGGCACTTATGACAATAGTCGTCATGCCGACAGGGACAGGGACAGGGAGAGGGACAGGGATAGGGAGAGGGACAGGGATAGGGAGAGGGACAGGGATCGGGGAAGAGGCAGTAAGAGGAGCTCGAGGGCCTATGGTGGCGATGGCTATTACTCTGACTAGACCCTACCTTTCTTCACTGACCACACGCTCCTGGGTGCCGACCGAAGGGGAAAAGGCAGGACCATGTCATGCTTCAAAGGCATACCACTGCTTACAACTTGCGCCGACTGCATACGACTTGCGCCAAAACGTCAAGGATCGTCTGATAAGGAAGGGATGAGAACGCAACGGATACTTACGAAATTGATACGAGATGGATGCGGTTCATGAGGATTACGACTTAAAATAGCATCAGCATAGCCTAGGCGTGGGCGTTACTCTATCCACGGGAGGGCTGGGAAAATATCTTAGATTTTGCCTTCTCGTAGCCTTTTGTCTGTCCCCCAGGAATCGAAGTTGCTCTCCCTCACCCACGCCTTCCCATCCCCAATCCCCCCTCCCCCGTATCCCTCCCCTCCTCTACAAATACAAACTCTGCGCAGCAACAATATCCCTCCTAACCAAGCCCAACGCCTCCTCAAACTTCCCCTCCAACTCCTCACTCCCCATAACCTTAGCCGCCTGCGCCACCTGCCTGAGCAACTCCTCCAAGCGCCTAAACAGTCTAATCAAGCTGCCCTCATACACATCCGTCATCTTACAAATCTCGGCAAACGTCGCACCTTGACACCACCTCAGGACCACCTCCATAAGTTCCGGCTTGAAGGTGGCGAGGTACTCGTCTTCGTTGAGCGCTAGCTTGCACTCCTGACTCACCTTCGCCACTTGTCTCGCCGCGGTCTGGATCTCGCGGAACGGTTTCGCCAGCTCCTCCCGCAGCGTGGGACTATCACTGCTCTTCTCCTCGAAAATAAACACGCTCAGCACAGCCGCGGCCTGGGCGGGGGTCAAGGCGTTGAAGAAGCGGTTGAAGAGCAGCTCGGCGAGCACGAGTTCGTCGCCCGTGCTGATTTCGCACGCCACCCGCGCTTTGAGTTGCGGCACTTCGGTCTCGGAGATGAAGCCCAGCCGCCGCAGGACGCGTTTGCGGGATTTGAGTTCGCTGAGTTGCGCGATGCTGTGGGCTGTGTTGAGGGATTTGCGGAGGTCTGGGTGGGGAGAAAAGTTAGTGTGGGGTTGGGTTGAGGTGGTGGGGGAGGGGGTTGGGTGGATGGGGATGGATGGGTGGATGAATGGGTGGACGGGATGGGATGGCGTACCTTTGATCTTTTTCCCAATCTCGACTTTTTCGGCGTAGGCGTTGTAGAGGGCGGGGAGGCGGGGGGATTTGTGGAGGGGGTTGGTCAGGAGGCGGGATTCCATGACTTCGATTTTCTGTTTTTGTGAAAGATAAACGGTTAGCGGGATGTGTTTAAAGAATGCATTTGGGCATGGGGGGAAGAAGAGCAACTCACTCTCAACAGTTTCTTGAACGCGGCATCGTTAATACCCATGTTCTCGATCGGATCCAACACGGCAATCCCGTCTGGGAATCTCCGCTTGACCTCCTCCAGACTCTTGCGGACGTTGTTCCTCTGATCGCTCGACCTGAGATCATTCGGCATGAAGATACGGATATGGCCGATCGAGTCAATGCAAGAGATAAGCACAGGCACGACCTCCATCTTGCCCTTCTCACCCGCCAACGGCGGCCTGACACCAGGCGGCAAATCGCCATTGGACTTACTATTCGGGGGCACCGTAGTATCGCTGGCAACCTGCAGCAGCACGTCAACAACGTAGCTGTCCTGCGGCGGGAACTCCTCGCTCTGGCCACGGCCCGGTCTGCGTTTGGCGAAGTTGACGACGGCGCCCCAGCCGAAATCGTAGTCTTTGTACTTGATCTTGACGAGGCGGCCGGCTTGCAGGAACTGCAGGCAGTGCTGCGGGTGTGTGATCACGTTGCGCATGTCCTTGGAGTAGGACTCGATGTTCTGGCGCAGGTTGTAGTAGTCTTGGACCGTCTGCTCGTCTTCGATGACCATGTTCGCGCGCTGGTTCTCCAGCTCTTGCAGCTCGTTTTCCATCGGGGTCACGTTGGCCGTGTTCTGGAATTGGAAGAAGCAGTGCTCGAGCATGAATTCCGGGCTGATGCCCTCCACGCGCATCAGATTGAGGATCATGTTGTAGCCCAGGTAGAAGGCGGAGTTGAGCTTGTCTTGCTCTCCACGCACGATCTCCTTGGCTACTGCAGGCTCCATCTTCTCGTCGATCATCATGATCACGATACCGCGCTCGTCCAGACCACGACGACCGGCACGACCAGACATCTGGATGAACTCGGAAGGCGTCACCCAGCGCTGGCTTGTGCCGTCAAACTTGCGGACACTGGTGAAGACAACGGTCTTGGCGGGCATGTTGAGGCCGATGGAGAAAGTCTCGGTGGCGAAGAGGACCTTGATGAGACCTTCTTGGAAGAGAATCTCGATGGTTTCCTTGAGGATGGGAAGGAGACCGGAGTGATGGATACCGATACCACGGCGGAGAAGCGGGAGGAGGTGCTGAATCTGTGGCAGCTCACGATCCTCGGGCGACAGCATTTCGATGGCGCTCTCGAACACCTTCTTGACCATGGCCTTTTCAGATTCATCGTTGAAGGCCAGTTGACTCATCTGCAGAGCGTAGTTCTCACAGTCGCGCTTGCTGAAGCTGAAGACGATGACGGGGTTGTAGTTCTTCATCATGATCATCTTCACGATCTTGTAGATGTCTGATGGTCCTTCCTTGCGTCCTCCCTTGTTCGTCTTCTTGTCCTTTCCTCTGCCCTTTCTCTTGGCCAACGGGTCCGAGCCATCATCTCCTGCTTTGTCGGCAATAGTAGACATGGCTTTTTGGAAGTTCTCCTCCCTGAAAGTACCCTTCTCGTCAACAACCAAGTGGATACCGTCTGCGCCGGCGGGGAAGAAGTAGTGTTGTAGGGGGGTTGGTCGGAAGTCGGTGTAGACAACGTGGCAAGGTTGCTTGTGTGTCTTGGTGATCCATTCGGCGAATTGCATTGCGTTTGGGATAGTAGCGGACAGGAAGACGTAGCGGACCTTGTCTGGGAGAAGAATGATCGTCTCCTCCCAAACCACACCACGAGACTTGTCGCGCATATAGTGTACCTCGTCGAAGATGACCCAAGCAACTTCCCTCATAATCTCAGAACCTCTGTACAGCATAGACCGCAGAATTTCCGTAGTCATGACCAAGCAGGTTGCTGTAGGGTTGATAGTGACATCTCCAGTCATGAGACCGACGTCTCCAAACTCAGCTGTAAACTCTCGGTACTTCTGGTTGGACAACGCCTTGATAGGGCTGGTGTAGATGACTCTCTGATTGTTCCTTAAACACTGCGCAATTGCGTACTCTGCCACCACAGTCTTTCCGGCACTGGTGTGTGCTGATACCAAGACACTTTCATTTCTCTCGATACTGGCGACAGAAACCTGCTGGAAAGGGTCCAGAGTAAATGGCCATACTCTTGCGGGAGTCTCTGGCGGAACGTGCTTGCTGATAGGGACGTAGTCGTAGTCTGGTGGCAGAGAAACTTGATGGCGGACTTGATGCGACAAGACAACGGCGGAGCCCTCTTTCTGTGCTTGCAGGCCAGCTGCTGCGGCGACTTCTCTGGACTGTTCGGTCTCGAAGGCGTCGGTGATTACAGGCTCTGGCTCGTCGAGCTTTTGGCGCTTGGCTCCAGGTTGTGGCGTGGGTAGTGTCGCCTCTTCCTGATCATCTTTGTCTTCCTCTTTCTCTGACTGTTCGCCATCTACCATGCTGGTATCTCCCTGTGCGGTCTCTCCTTGCTCTTCGCCATTCTGCGCCTTCACATCTCCGTTTAGTGACCGTTTCCTGCTTCTCTTTTCTCTCTTGGATGTTGCGCCCTTCGCAGCGGCACCGTCTTCGAAGACGTCAAATAATTCATCCATAATGTGCTATCGCAGATTGAAGTTGGGCCGTCCTGCGATAGACGTATAGTGAAAAGGTTGCGGCGTGTAAAAGTTTCACTACTCAGTAGATGGAGGGTTCGGATTTAGATGGAGAACTACCCGATCTGCACGTGTGGTCCACCGTAGTTCGCAACCGCGGAAGTCATGCAGATAGTGGTCCGAGCTTTCGCGATTACCCTGGCTCTCTCGAGGTTGCGCACTTCGACACAACGTCACGGACTATCACACCACCAACCATAACCTCTTCAAGGTACAGCGCACGTCGAGACACAGAGACCAGGACGACCAATTGACGAGGGATATCCAGATGCTGTCCAGGACCACCATGCGCATGCCCACTGCGGCCAACATGATTGCTCGCCGCAACTTCTCCTCCACCCGCGCCCGCCTCTCCTCCCCATACCACTACCCAGAGGGCCCAAGGAGCAACATCCCATTCAACCCTCTGACCAAGTTCTTCTTCGTCAGGTACTGGCTCTTCATGGGTAGGTAGACTGCAATGACTTGGTCAAGGATGATGGCTAATACCTGAACAGCCACTGGCTTCTTTGCCCCATTCGGCATTGCAGGTACGACACGACAGCGATCTGATCTCCTCCTTCACGCAGCAATACTAACTCCCGGACAGTCTGGCAAACCAAGAAGAACCAATAGACGGATAGACGTGGACAATGGTGGACGGAATGGAGGATACCCGGGCTGGGCCGCTTTGACGGGTGTATATACTGGCTGTACCAGACTCGTTCCTTCTGATATTGTACGGTTTCCACAATCCAGCCTTTGTAGTGACTTTTTGTGTGTTTCCATGTAACGTCGTAGTCATCTCCAGATGCATACCTGCATACAAGTACAACCCGTCCATCTCTCGGCAAAGCAACGCTAGTAAACTCTAAAATTCTAGACAAATCCATGCAACGAAACATATGCCCTTGCAACACATCCTAGCATGAAGCCTGTATAAGGCAAACCTGATATTCGAAAATGCGAAACCTCAGAAATGTCAGACACTCCGTCATAGACTTTGATTCAGAAGGGTTGCCGATCACCGCCACGGCATGGGACGCTGCGAGCGACTCGCTTATTTGCGCCTTTGGACCTTCCCCGTCGAGCGCTGTCCTTGGGGTCAAGCGCATTGCTAGTGACCCTGTCTCACAAGATGATGCGAAATTGATCGCTTCATGGGATGCACCATGTCCTCTACCGGAATTGGAGACCGACAAGGTCCTATGTCTTCACTACTTCGCCGACACCGCCACCATCTGCCTCATCCTGGCTGGGGGCGACCTGGTCATTGTGAGGGAGGAACCACTACCTGGAGAAGATCTCATCGAGATTGTCGGATCTGTTGATGCTGGAATCACCGCCGCAGCATGGTCACCAGATGAGGAATTGCTTTGCCTCACCACCGGAGCCGGGACGGTAATTTTCATGACTCGGGACTTTGAGAGTATTGCGAACACCACCCTGTCACCAGAAGACGTCAAGATCTCAGCACATGTCGATGTCGGCTGGGGAAAGCGGGAGACCCAGTTCCAAGGAAAGAGAGCCAAAGCCATGAGGGATCCTACCATGCCGGAGCATGTGGACGAAGGTGCGCTCAGTCCTAACGATCAAGGCGAAATCACCATCACTTGGCGCGGAGATGGACAGTGGGTTGCCATCAACACTATCGACACCATTGAAGAGCGCAAGAGACGCATGATTCGAGTTCACTCCAGAGAAGGTGTTCTCGATAGCGTTAGCGAGCCCGTAGATGGACTTGAAGGCGCATTGAGCTGGAGACCAGCTGGTAACCTGATGGCTGGTATCCAACGTTTCAGCGACAAAGTCGATGTGCTTTTCTTCGAACGGAATGGTCTTCGTCACGGAGAGTTCACCCTTCGGTTAACGGCCGAGGACATGGCCTCATGGGCAAGCAAGATCAGCGTAAGGTGGAACAGCGACTCCACAGTGTTGGCTGTATCATTCCAGGACCGAGTTCAGCTATGGACTATGGGTAACTACCACTATTACCTGAAACAAGAAATACTCTGTGCCGCTGGTTCCGGTGAGTCTTCACCTGTGAAGGTGTCCTGGCATCCAGAGAAAGCCACACGACTGGCCGTCCTTCCGGATACAACCGCAGCTGGTAGCTCTCTACGATCACTAGAGTATGCTTTCGCAGTATCCGGAGGTTCTGCCTTGCCTCCTTATGACTACGGGATGACTGCCGTCGTGGACGGCAAACAACTCAAGCTCACTCCGCTACGACTCGCAAATGTGCCTCCACCCATGGCGCTTATGGAGGTTGAACTATCGGCCAATGCAGTGGATGCGTGCATCAATCGCTCATCGAACTGCATCGCAGTCCTCCACAAGGATGCCATCAGTATTTGCAGGTCTGGCTCTGAGAAGCCAAATACGGAGTTTGAGGTTGTCCGCAGGGTGCAGCTCCCACAGGACCCAGAACGGCCAGTCGAGCCACGCCAAATCAGCTTCCAGGGAGACGATAATATCGCTGTCCTCTACAGCAGCTCCAACACCGCAGCTGATGGTATATGGTGGTTGTCTACTATTGAGGAAGCAGCCACGCCTCAGTTCCAGGAAATGTCATCATCTCTCCACTCCATCTTCGCACGATCAGATCACGAAAGAACATGCTACCAAGATTACACCGGAGCTGTCTTTGAGCTGGATGTTGCTGAGAGCCAAGATGTGGAAGGAAAGTTTCTCTCATTAGCAAAGCTGCCCGTTACCTGCAATAAGGTGGAGGTGTGGCATGATGAGAATCAGGTACGAAAGGGATATATGACCGTCCATTTACTATTGGCTAACATGGTTATAGAGTATCACCTTTGGACTGTCCAGTAACGGTACCCTCTACGGGAAGAGCAAAGCCAACGACACTGCCACCGTTAGCGATCGCCTCCAGATACGGAACTGCACGTCTTTCCTCGTCACTCCTGCACACCTCATCTACACAACGAGTCAGCACCTATTGAAGTTCGTACATCTTCACGAAGGCGAGCTTGAAGTGCCTGCCGATGAGCCGGAGAAAGATGAGCGATGCAGAGCCATTGAGAGGGGTGCTCGCCTGGTTGCTGTCATGCCAACTTCATACTCTTTGACCATGCAGATGCCAAGAGGAAATCTGGAGACTATCTATCCTCGCGCTCTGGTATTGGCTGGAGTGCGAAAAAGCATATCGTCGAAGGACTACAAGGCTGCCTTCTTCGCTTGCCGCAACCACAGAGTTGACATGAACATCTTGCATGACTATGCTCCGGAGCAGTTCATGTCCAATGTCCTACTCTTTGTCAAGCAGCTGAAAAAGGTAGAGCACATTGACCTTTTCTTGTCACAATTACGCGAAGAAGATGTTGCAGAGACGATGTACAAAGAGACGCTGAATGCACCAAAGCTCGGCTTGCATGGAGAGAATGACAACAACGTCAACGGAGCTGGACAGTCTCTGGACAAGCCAGCTGCCTCTTCTAAAATCAACAGAATATGCGATGCATTCCTGGATGTGTTACAGTCTCGGAAGTCAACCAACCTGCAGAATATCGTTACGGCACATGTGTGCAAGTCACCACCAGATCTCGAGTCAGGCCTCTCACTTATCGCCAAGCTCCGAGAGGAGCAGCCCGAATACGTTGAGAAAGCTGTAGAGCACATCTGCTTCCTTGCAGACGTCAACCGACTCTACGACCACGCGTTAGGCATCTACGATCTTGACGTTGCCCTTCTCATAGCCCAACAGTCGCAGAAGGATCCCCGCGAATACCTCCCATACGTGCAAAGCCTGCAAGCCATGGAGCCTCTTCGCCGCCAATTTACCATCGACAACGACCTCAAGCGGTACAGCAAAGCACTCGCGCACCTCTTCACCCTCGGCGATTTCGAGGAGCTGAAGGCCTACATGTCCAAACACGAACTCTACAGCCAAGCCATGAACCTCTACCGGTACCAAGCACCGCGTCTGAACGAGCTCATGGCATCATACGCCGAATACCTTAGCAGCAGGAACAAATTCAAGGAGGCGGGTATCGCGTACGAGTATCTGTCTGACTATACTGCCGCTTGCGAAGCCTACCGCGGAGCCAATATGTGGCGCGAGAGTCTCTCGTCCGCGACCATGATCCCCATGCCTGATGACGAACTCAACTCCCTTGCCGAAGCGCTCGCAGAGGGCCTGCTGGAGTCTAAGGATCACTATGACGCAGCAACGATCCAGCTCGACTACCTCCACGACGTCGAAACCGCCGTCCGGACCTTCTGCAAGGGCTACTACTTCGCCGAAGCCATGCGGGTCGTGGGCTTGCATAGAAAGAGGGAGTTATTGGAGACCGCGGTTGATCCGGGTCTGGTGGAGGGAAGTGCCAATATGACGGAGATGTTGGCGGAGATGAAGGGACAGATTGCGGCGCAGGTGCCGCGATTGAGGGAGTTGAGGCTGAAGAAGGCGGAGGACCCTCGTAAGTTTGACATCCCTGTTTCTTTCGCTAATGCACTTTGGCACCCCCACGTGGTATCTGGCCCTGAGCGGGGAAAACGAAACAGTCGAAAGGCTTGTCTCTGCTCCTCGCTGCCTTGCTTACCTCGTCCCTCTTATTCCCACAACCCCAGACACCCAAGCCACAGAAACAACCCATGAGCTTATCTCAACCCCACGAGCCCCATTATCCTTTCTCCACGTCAGCCTTTATTTACCAAGGCACATGAAACGCCCCACGAGCTTATACTAACCTCACCTCCCAGTCTCCTTCTTCGGCGGCGACCCCACCACAGCCGACGGCCCCGACATCCCCGACAACATCTCGCTCGCTCCCACCGACGCCACAACCAGCGCCGGCACCTTCATGACGCGCTACACGAACCGCTCCTCCGGCACCCTCGCCTCCAACGCCACGCGCAAGACGTCCAAGAACCGGCGCCGGGAGGAGCGGAAGCGCGCGAGGGGAAAGAAGGGTAGTGTTTATGAGGAGGAGTATCTGGTTAATAGCATTGGAAGGTTGATTGAGAGGGCGAATAGTGTCAAGGAGGAGGTCGAGCGCTTGGTCGAGGGCTTGATGAGGAGGGGTATGAGGGAGCGGGCGGCGGCGGTGCAGGCGGCGATGGGTGAGGTCGTCGATGCGTGTAGGGTTTGTGTGCCGGAGGTCTTTCAGGTGGAGGAGAAGAAGGAGGTCCAGGAGGGTGAGGAGGAGGTGGAGGCCGAGGCTGGCGCGAGACCGGGTGGTGGCCAGGGTGTGTTTTGGGATGCGCTGGAGGCGGGAGCACGGAAGAGGGAGCCGCCGGTTGTCAAGGAAATGGAGAGGTTGGGTTTGTTGGGTTAAGGCTGAAATAGTACTTGTATGATATTAGTATCTCGAACGCAGGCAATGTTGGCAAATACTCGGGACTTATGATGGTAGTACCGGCGCTTGGCTGGTAGGAAGGAGGAATGACGGTCGAGGCGAGGCTCGTACTAGAATCACTTTTCCCTCCCGCAGAGGTACATGTGAACGTGCCATATATATGACTTGCAATAAACAGCTATGGTGTTAACTGTGGCGCGGAGACACGGCTGGCAGATGAGAGTATCTAACCGGCTACTGGTCGATTCCTCATAGGTATCCGTGTCACGTCAGAATACACTGGACTCGCGATAAGCCAACACGATCAAGGTTGCACGGTGGAGAAAGTTTGGGAGACGAGTATGTTCTGAATTGCTATGCTCGTCTTGCTCCCGAAGATAATATAAAGACAACTGAGGTCAGGACGCGCGCTAACACCACCAACACCCAACACGTACAAAGGAAAAAAGAGAATAGACAATAACAACAGGCGTATACCGTAACCGCAACCACCAATATCCGAATCGTACAAAGTGAGTTCCCACCAAGGCAAAGCAAGGGGTATACATGATGGGACTCGCAGCAACACCACCAAACACCGTACTCGTACAAAAGAAAAACATAGGGAAAGAAACAACAAATTGACCCGCGCATGCGTCCCGCTCAGTTACCAGCACCAAAACCATCAAATTCCTCCGAGACCTCCTGGATCGAGAGCGGCACGTTCGGCGAGTCCGGGTGGTCGATGCCAAACCCTGCAGCGGCCAGCCGAGATCTGAGCTCGGTCTCGAGCTCTGGCTTCGGCGGGCTCTGGGGGGGCTGCGATGGAGTCGCCGGCTCCTGCTCCGCGGTGGGCGAGGCGTACATGCTGTCGTTAGGACCCACGGTAGCAGGGATTTGGCCGTCGAGGGCGGGGGAGACAGACGGGGCGGAGGAAGCGACATCTCAAGTCGAGGCAGCGTGGGCCGACATGGCCTGACTTGCCCAGGCCGCTTCGCGTTTCGCGCGGGCGACGGAGAGCTTCTGCGGGCCCTGCACTCTCCGTGGGACCACAGTGATACCCAGCACAGCTCTGACGGCATTCATGCGTCTGTGGTACTCTTTGCGCGTGATCTTCTGGATGCGGCCGGAGTGGTCCAGGTAGGTGAAGACTGACCTGCTGCCAAAGCGCTCCCACTTCAGGCGGCTGCCCTCATCGCTCGCAGCCAGTTCTTCCAGAGTTGGAACCGGGACTGGGTCCAGCAGCTGCGGGACCGTTGGTTGCGGCTGGGAAGAGGAACCGCCAGCCGGGATAGAGGGCACCTGTTGGCCCTGCGAGTAGTCATATGGCGCAGGAGGCGCCATGTTCCCCTGCTGTGGGACAGGGGCGGGAGCCAGGACTTGGGCCGGCGGTTGCGCGACCATTGGCTGCGGCTGGGAAGAGTAGTCGCCAGCCAGGGTAGAGAGGACCTGCTGGCCCTGCGAGTAGTCGTACTGCCCTTGCTGGGCAGTGTTCCCCACGTACTGAGGGGCGGGGGCGGGGGCCGGGACTGCGGAGGACTGCAGGAAGTGCTGCCACGTGGCGGCGAGTTTGGTGTAGAAGCGGGACTGGTGCGGGACCTGCTGCACCTGCTCGTAGTCGAATGACCCTTGCTGGGCCATGTTCCCCTGAGGCGCCGCGAGGGGGCCGGAGGTCGGGACTTCGTAGTCCAGCATTTGCTGCTCTCCTGTGCCGAGGGAGAGAGCGGACGGGGCGGCCTGGTGCTGGGGCTGCTGCTCCGGCTGGTAGGTAAATGACCCTTGCTGGGTCATGTTCTCCTGTGCCGGCGGGAGGGTGTCGTACGTCTGGAGTCCCGAATCCGGCATTTGCTGCTGTCCCGTCATGTCGGGGGAGGAGGACAAGACGGGCTGTTGCTGGGGCTGCTGCCCCTGTGGGTAGGTAAATTGCCCCTGTGGGGCAATGTTCTCCTCTGCATAGGAGGGAGCGGCAGACGGCGGGACTCTGTACATGGTCAGTTGCTGCTGTTCTGTCATGTTGAAGGAGGGGTCGCACTGGGTTTGGTACTGCGGCTCCTGCTGCAGTGGGTCGTTATGTGGCCCTTGCTGGGCCACGTTCTCCTCTTGGTATTGGATAGGGAGGTTGTCCGGGACTTCGTATTGGACCGCCGGGTCCGTGGTGTTGTCGTATGGGCCATACTGGCCCATGTTGTCCCGCTGGGGCTGCACAGTGGTGGCGGACTGGGAGTCGTCCGGGAGCTGCTGTTGCTGCTGCTGCTGCAGCCATGCTGGGTTCACGCATGACTCTTGCGGGGCAAGCATCGCCTGCCACTCGGCAGGGGAGATCTTCTTGATGGCAGCGTACATGTCGGTGTTGTAGGAGGAGTCCATTATGAAGTGCTAATGTAATGTATGTGTATGTAATGTAATGTATTGTAAAAAGGCTTTGGCAAGAGTCACAGCAGAAATTTGGTATGAGCTTGGTATGAGAGTCTGCCAGAAGAAATGGGCATAGGCGGGCCTATATATTACCTACTGGGTTATCTTACATTTCGCCAGGTTGGGCCATCTCCATGCTGCCCCAGAGCCTGAGAGCTCATACTTCAATGCATGAAGCTTAATATGAGCAAGATATCGCCGTTGAGATGACAACTTACTCATTGTATGTGTGAAAAACTTATTCTACACTATGACTTGCCTCAATGCGGCGTACGTGGAGTGTCGGACGACGAGATAATGGCCATTACCACGTGGTATGAGAGCAGCCAGGCCATAATCACTAATGACCCAAGTCGAAGGTGAGACGCCCGTATGAAACTTAACAAGCCAATGCAAAGCGAAGCGAAGGGTTTCATTGAAGACGGAGATGGCTCAGCCCGCTCGAGACTGACCCCTCGCGGCAAGAAAAGTAGCTGGGCTTGTAGAGCTCACCCAGGCCATCTCTCTCGTACCCATATCGACCCCTTTAGCCCTTGCATTGCTCTGTAGATGGTCCAGAGCAGTGGTATTCTGCGCGAGGGCAGCTGGAACATGGTTCTGCCAAGGTCATGCGAACAGCTCGAGGCTGTGTCTATTGCCGACGCTAGAATCGACGCTAGGATCGAAGCTAGGATCTCCCAGCCATCTGCATCAACTCAATCTGCTATTCGCAGCCACGCTAGGTCCCTTGGAGCAATGCCGGTTGGCGGGAGGCTACACGCTCATCGCAGCAACGACGCTACCCGCACGACGACCAATGGGAGAGACGGTAGCATCGAACCTTGAAGCCCAGTGCTATTCTTGGATGCGACGGCGGACTCGAGCATACCACCCACGTAGGGCTAGTCATGCAAGAGAATGACGACACCCGCACAGTGACAGCTGCAGGCGTGCCTGGTAAGGCTTTCGATTGAGAACCTTGAGGTAGGAGTCGCCGTCAAGCGTGATGGCGCTTGGACTCAACGACCAGATGCGGCGCAGGTGCGTCGTGTCCTTGAAAGCAAATCGGGAGGTATGCAGCAGGGCAAAGATTGCCGACCGATTGGAATGAGCACTAGGAAGGCACGACCCTGAATGATCGACGTGGAGGCGTGATGGGTTAGGGGTTACTAAGCGGCAGCGACGAGGGCACCGGACGCTCTCGCCGGGCGTCGACGCACACCAATTGATTGACAGATTTTGGCTGCCATTGACCGTTCGCAGTCAGACATACGCTCCATCCTTGGGCGAGACGTCGCGACATGCTCAATGCATTTTACTGGTACCCAATGAGTCCGTCAATTGAATCCTCCGGACACCTCAGAGACGATGTGGCGACGACTATTCTCCGAGGCCGATGATACCTGGGCCATGTGGCTGGCCACCAACCGCAGAGACAGTGGCCTGCTTTCCTGGCGTCGACCTCTCTCCGATGGCGAAGCAGCTTCCATCAGTAGATGCTATCTTCCTTCCATCGAGGCGATGATATCGATAGGATGCCATGATCACTCGCAGGGCGCCCAGCAGTGACAGTGCGATCGCATCCAGCAGCACCCGCTCCCTCGAGTGTCCAAGAGCGCCCCTCCACCATTGCTTCGAAGGTCTCTGTGGAACACGCGCTGACAGGAAGACGTTGAAGAACACGAGATCCCTTTCGTGCACCCATGGCGGAGCAAAATTATGAGCACTGAGATGGATGGTATTCATACACAGGCTACGCAACATGGACATAGACTTCTATCCATGTTCCTCCGAGACAGACATGCAATTCGGCTCCATTGCGTAGATCGCATATGCAATTCAATGAGGAATGAGCTGTGCCTTTAGACTGGGGAGACCTCATCTTCGCATACAGCCAAGTGGATGATCTGTCCTTGCATTTCCATGACAAGCATAATCTCGCCACGTAAATTGCTGAGGTGTTCGCCGTAATTCGATCCCGGGCTTTGCAATTCGACTCTGCGCTAGGCCCTGGGATCGAGTGATCCGCTCCGGGAAGCCGCGACAATAGAGTATGGTATCGTATCGTAGCGCGGAGTCAGGACCGGCAGCCAGTAATCCAGCATTTGCTTAACCCAACGTCGGTCGTCAACTTCCTCTCATTCTCATTCTCCTTCGACGTCTTCCCTTCAACTTCATCTCCAGGACCCGGCATCGAGTCCTTTATGCGCGCTGCGTAGTCGCATATTGCAAATCAAGAGCATAGGGTCCACGGTCTTGGCATCATCTACGTACGGAGGCCCGGGCTCTGTACGTTCTGCTCTTTCCTCTTTGTGCTTTTCTCTTTCTTCCATCACACTTTGACATCGTTCCTTGAAGCAGAGGAGGGAATAAAAAGGTCTTTTTCTCACCTCTTTGGACGGCATTATACGGCGTGTGCCGAGTTACGCGGCCTCTTGTTATTGTCGCTATTGCACTTCATCCTCACGGCCATCAGCACCCCTTCCATCGTCGGTCGGGCCATCGCAGTGGCTTTTTCTGAACATCATCCTGCCTTTGACCGCATTACTCTGCACTCGCAATCAGAGGTGAGGTCGAAATTGGCAGTCTTGGCTAGCGCCGTTTCAACTGCATACAGACCCTGGGGGCGGGGCTTCCAGCCTTATACGGTACCGACAACATCAAATTGAACGACTAGCGAACTCCGAATCGTCAGCCTTAAAGACCCTTTGTTTCGACATCCGGGCCTACCGGAAAGGCGACAGACTCTGTTCGAGCGGCGCCCGACGGGCAGATCCTCCCTCCCAGCATCCTCTGATCAAAGTCCGGTCGATACATCACCCTTTCCATCACCGTGCAGGCGGCGGGCGCCACCATCGTCTCTTTTCCGACATCGCCTTAATAGCAGGCATTAGCTTGCCTCGTTCAGTACAAAATGAGCGTCATATTGTGCACTGGTGAGTGTTGACGCGTTCTCCGAAGGATGGGAGGACTGGGCTAACGCGGGACTTTTGACAGCTGGTTATGATCATACTATAAGGTAAGGCCTATATACTGTGCTACAATATGGTTTGCATCCAACTCGTTGAGGGTTCTGGGTGAAAAGTCTTCCGTATGAACATCCATCAAATCGAAATGCCACAATCCCCGAAAGAGCTACGGCGCATTCACCCAAGGCGACTTTTCCTGATGCCAGACCGTCTTCCTGGGCAGAATACCTTGGCAAGGCATTCCGCTTATCAATTTCGACACTCTGCTTTGCGATTCTTCATGCGCACCGCAACTTAATACGCGCCAAACCCTTGAACGGAAGGCGCATGGTTCGCGCTCAAGCGCTGGCATTAAATCACCATCAAATCGGAGGCAGTCTATATCCTTTGCGTTACTCACCCGGAGATTCGTGACCTCGGATATCGCCCTACACTGCTGACCTAAGACTACGAAAGTTCCATGACTTTCACTTGCTGTTTCACCCGCTGGATTCGTCCCGTACGCATTTAAACTTTATATACATGCTGACACGTGCACCTACAGGTTCTGGGAAGCCCTTTCAGGCATCTGTTCCCGCACAATCCCACACCCAGACTCGCAAGTAAACCGTCTCTGCATCTCACCCGACAAGCGCTTCCTCGCCGCCGCCGGCCACCACACGGTCAAGCTCTTCGACATCAAATCCACCAATCCGCAACCAGTGCTACAGTTCGAAGGCCACACGGCCAATATCACGGGCGTCGCCTTCCACTGCGAAGGCAAATGGATGGTCACCTCCTCCGAAGACGGCACGGTCAAGATCTGGGACACGCGCTCCGGCAACATCCAGCGCAACTACAGCCACGGGGTCCCCGTCAACGACGTCGTCATCCACCCTAATCAAGGCGAGCTCATCTCCTGCGACCGCGGCGGCAACGTGCGCATCTGGGACCTGGGCGAGAACAAATGCAGCCACCAGCTGATTCCCGAGGAGGACAAGGCCGTCGCCTCCGTCACGGTCGCCAGCGACGGCAGCCTGCTCTGCGCCGCCGTCTCCTCCTCCGTCCACGGCGCTGTCTACGTCTGGCGCATGATCACCGCTAAGGACGTCACGACGCTCGTCCCCGTGACCAAGTTCCGCGCCCACGGCACTTACATCACGCGCGTGCTGCTGTCGCCCGACGTCCGCCACCTCGCGACCTGCTCCGCCGACCACACGGCGCGCATCTGGAGCGTGGACCTCAGCAAGCATACCCCCGACCCAAACCCGAGCGGCAACGGCAACGGCAAGCAGGAGAGCACGGCGTTTGAGCTCGAGCAGGAACTCGATGGCCACCAGCGCTGGGTGTGGGATTGCGCGTTTAGCGCTGACTCGGCGTATCTGGTTACGGCGTGCAGTGATCATTATGCCCGCTTGTGGGAGCTGCAGAGTAAGCAGGTTATTCGCCAGTATAATGGACATCATCGTGGCGCGGTTTGTGTGGCGTTGAACGATTATTCGGAGACGAGGTGATGCGCCGCTTTGCTTTGCTGGTTTCTTGGCTGGAGCATGGCGTCTTTGCGTGTCGATTATTTGGGGCAGGCAAAAGTAGTGGGGTTTGTTCGTGGTTATGCTTTGAGGGACCCGTTCAACGCGAATTACGAGAACCCTTCTGCTGACGCGAGGCCTGCTGTTCTTTGTCGCGAGGCATTCTCCACTCACCCCTACTGCGCGCGAATGTTAGCGACCAGAACCTCGGTCGAATGCGCATCGCCAGAAGACACGATAACAACGTTGAGACAACAGTCTTCCGCCACTAGTGCAGCAGGCAAGCAGAGTCTGTCGGCCTTGGTGAAGTGTTGCGACGGAGGACGGGGCGATCTTATAAGGCGTTTGGCGTGGACAAGGTATCTAAGGAATGGAGCGGTGTTCATTGCTTTGGCACGTTTTCTGCCTGGAAGGGTGACGTATGGAAGGGCTTGATTGGGACCTTCATGGACCTTCATGGACTAGAGGCGATGGGGAAAAGGGAAAGGTGGAGCTTTGGTATTGAGTTTGAGATGTTAACAGTCTACGACTAGTGTACCTGTATCTTTTATCTTCCTCAATCAAGAGAGCTTTTGCGTAGGTGTCTGAGGCGATGTAGTTGTCGATGACTGAAGCGCGCACTCCTGCCTTTATTATTTACTGTACCTCCGAAAGTGACTGAGCGTACCTACGCACATGCAAGTCGATCAGTAGCGATTGCCATAGGTTACATGTTCCCTTTTGATGCGCGCTCGTACGATATCGATCTCCTAGTAATGACCCGAATGCTAGTAGCCACGTAACACCTGCCCCCAACACAATCTGCACAGGTACCTGTACCTTACGCATGCGAGTACGCGCCGAGCGCCCCCTACACCAAGCTTTTGCATTCGAGAAGCATAGCGCTAACTTGCTTCGACGACGACCCTTCCTAAGGAGATACTGTAAGTTACCTTAGGCAGAGCAAGATGCCAAGATCCACGTCAAAGTATCCAACCTTCGACGCCGCACTACTCGCTTACGCTTTTATTCCCGACGCCGACGCACAGCCAATTAAAAAGTATAATATCAATCTAATCTAGTTGTCATCTCATCCAATAGCATCTTCCGTGGCGCAATTGGCTAGCGCGTTCGACTGTTATACCTTCTTCTGAAGGTCGCAGTGGATCGAGAGGTTGGTGGTTCGAGCCCACCCGGAAGAGCTTCTTCTTTTGCATTATCTTTTTGTTCGGGTCTGGCTCCACTTATAGGACGTGTGGCCAAGGTAGATGTATATGCAGGTGCTGCACAGCTGCACACTTTTTTTGGCACGGAAGAACATCGACATTTCTACTTCTGGGGGAAGCTTTGCGGAGTTTAGAAAGACTCGATGGCTATGTTGGATTGTGCTGTTGAGTTTGTAGAGACTATATGGTTGGAAGAGTGCAGTAGAGACGTCGGCATCGGGTTATGTAATGTTTCTCATTCGTCCATCAGAGAGACATGTATCTGTCACATCGCCATGGACGGTCCGATACAGATTGAGGCAGGACTGATAGTCGAACAACCATCTAGAAATCCGTGCATGCGTACGAGCCTCTGACACTCGAAGCTCGCAGTGGGCACACGGCACACGACCCTTTGCCTCAGGTTTTCTGTTCTCTCTTTCCCCAGCAAGGGTGTAAAGCGTCGTATATACATACAGTATCATATGCGATCGTAAGAAAAACCCTCGTTACTATCTTCCCTTCTTCCACCTTATCGCCCTGAGGCTGAATCCAAGAACTTCTACCCTCATTCCCTACCATAGTTTCCCAAAACGCCATCGCTAAGAGCTGAATAAGAAGCAGCTATGCCATGCCATGCCATTTACATCCCAGAATATCCACAACCCTCTTCCATCCCCACCTCCTATACCTCATCCTCCTCCTCCTCACTCTCCTCCCCACTACTCTCCCCCCACCCCTCCGCCTCCAAGCCCTCGCCGCGAATTCCAAAACTAAGCAGAAAGCCCAACGCGGCGATACCGCCAAAGATGCCGAAAGGGAGGGCCTCGCCCTTCGGATGTATGCGCGTTGCAGCACTGAAGAGCGAGCCGGAGATGAAGGGGCCGACGGCGCGGCCGGCTGCGGAGAGGGTTTGGGCAAGCCCGTTGAGGGTCCCTAACACGGCGTGGTTGGGGGCGCTGTTGGTGATCTGTGGCGGTGTTGGTTTCAGAAGGATCTCAGTCAGAAAAGAAAAGGGGAACCAGAAAAGGAAAGGAAAACATACCAACAACAACGCGGACGTCAAACAACCGACCGCCGAGACCGTCTTCACAATCAACGTAACCCCCAACCCGACCCAAAGCCACACCTTGCCCATCTGCGTCTGCGCTCCACTCCCATCCCCGGTCAACCCATTACCCCCGTCCTTATACCCCACAAACGGCATCAGCAAAAACGCGACCACGAACCCCGCCAGTCCCGCCCGATACGCCACCTTATTGCCCACCCTCTCCCTCAGTCTGCCAAACACGCCGACCTGGAAGACGATAGTCACGAGCCCCGCGAAGCCGAGCGAGAGCCCGATCTCCTCGGGGGAAAGCGCGCGACCGGTGGGTGGGGCGGCTTGCGCGAAGATCGGGTACAGGCTGTTGTAGGAGATGTTGGCGAGTTGGAAGATTAGGAAGGTGGCGAGGAGGAGGATGGTGTCGCGGTTTAGGACTGCTTTGGTGCTGAGGTGGGTGTCGTTGTGGGCGAAGAAGCCGTTACTCTCGCCGCTGGATGAGGATGAGGCGGAGCTCGTGGATTCACCGTCGCTTTCGGCATCGGCCTCGGCCTCTTCGGTCGTGGCGGCGTTGGAGGCGGCGTTGTGGTGGTGACGGTGGTGGTGCTGGGCTTCGTATGTCTTCTTCGCGCGCCGCATGTAGGACGGACGCGTCGAGCTGGTGAACTGCCAGAGCCAGGTGAAGAGGTTTCCGATGCGCTTGCCCAGCGGCGGCAGGGATTTCGCCTGGTCGAGCGACTCCTCGAGGAAAATCATCGTCAGCACCATATCGACGAGCAAGATGGCCGCGCTCAGCAGATTCGGTGCGAGGTACGGGTATGGATTCTCCTTCCCGCTCCACGGCACCGTCTTGAACACCAGCAGCCCGCCCACCACCGGCCCCGTGATACCTCCGATCCCATATACCACGGGCAGATAGGTGAACGCGCGACTCTGGTTACTCCGATCTGTGATCTCGCCCAGACACGTGCTGATGACGCCCTGATTCCCATTGACGAGGCCCATAAGCACCTGCACCAGCACCGCCTGCCACAGGGTGCGACAGAAGCCAAAGGCGACGAAACACGCCGCCGTCAGCAGCGTGCCCGTCAGCACCACGGGCTTCCTTCCTATCCGGTCGCTCAGCCAGCCCCAGAAGAAATTCGTCGCGAACTGCGCCAGCGCGAACGAAGACGCGATCAGCCCGACGTATAACCCCACCTGGTTCATCTTCACCTCCGGGAACGTCGACGCCATGTCTGGCAGGTACGGCGAGATGGAGTTGAGCGCCGTCTGCTCGGCGAGCGCGATGACGGCGAGGATCGCGAGCTGGGATTTAGGGAGCGGCGATTCATGGTGTGAGGAGGAGCGGCTGCCGGAGCGCTGGCTGGAAGGGCGGTCGTCGTTGGACGACGACGAGGGTTGGCGTTTCCCGCGCGATTTGGGGGGTGCGGTGGGGAAGGTTTGGTAGTGGAGGGTGGAGGATTGGCGGGTTGTTAGGAGCGGCTTGGTGGAGGATTTCTTCGTTGGCGAGGAGGGTGCCATGGTCGGTGGTTGTACTCGCGCGGTGCGAGAGGAGGGCCTAAGGGCTAAGATGGGTACGGTATCTAAGTTGCCTGGGGTTAGATGGCGGGGCGGAGAGGATGTACCGCTGTTTCAAGCGGGTAAAATGGGTGAGATGTGGTCGCTATCGTGACGGGCCGAACATTGGTAGAGGATAGTACAATGGCGTGCTATGCCATGATTTGCATCTTGGGTGGGTGAGAAGTTGCAGCGTCGGTAATATGTCACTGAACTGATTATCTTAGATGGAGCGAAAATAATCTCCGGATGACGTTGTACGCGGCTCCGACCAGCTCGGCGCGGAGGAGATGACGAATTCCGACCAATCATTGTCGAGGTATTTTCTTCCACTGAGCCAGAGAGTTCCATTTACGCAGAAGATTAGTGAGAGTTGTTTCATTAATATATACCTATTTGCACTCATGTCTTTGTCCAACATTTCAAACTAGTAAATGGGTGCGGTCGACTTTACCTACTTGCCTACCTAGGTAGTTCCGTTGCGGACCACTCTCCAGTACTGAAGCTCTCTATACACGTGAGCTCAGTATGAGCCGCTTTGTACAAATACAGCAATCCAAATATCCTTGGAGCTATATGCTCATAGAATGGTGCCCCCACTCTGTATCATGTGCTTTCGACAAACTCAATTGTTATGAGAATTGCCACATCATACCTTACCTTACTGAGCAAAGCAAGGCTAAGCTAGCGGCTCCCTCCTGCTCTCACACTCACCACTTCCAGGCTTCCAGCGATCCTGTCCAGCTCCTTCAAGTTCAACTTCATCCCCACCGCACATCCTGTACCCCAAACCTCAAACCCCAAACGCGTCCCTCAACCCCCTCACCATCTCCGCCTCCACCAACACGCCCAACCTCTCCATCTCATCATCGTACACCGGGCCCTGATACGGCGCTGGGGGCAGAAACGGACATTCAAGGGGTTGCTCGGCCAGATAGGTGCAGAGATGCAGACTCAGGGCGGCGGCGATCTTGGCGTGGCCGGGATAGGTGATTCCCCGTCCATCAATCCCTTGCAAAGCAACGAAATTCCCCCCATCCACCCACCCACTACAATCAACCCACCCCACGCTCCCGTCTCCCTCCTCCCTCATCCTCCTCACCTCCTCCCTTACCCTCTCCTCCTCTCCATCCCCAGACCCAGCCCCGAACGACCCGAGCACGAAAATCGGAATATGCGCGGGCGCGGTGGTGAGGGCGGAGGTATCGTCGCTGTAGGCGCCGTGCTGGTCGCCGTCGGCGAGGAAGTAGACAGGGTGGGAGGGATAGGCATTGCGGATTTGGTGGATTAGGGTCGTGCAGGCTTGCTGGGTCTGTTGTGTTGCAAGGTGCAGGATCTGAGTACGGTTGCGTTAGCTGCACAAGTTCGGATCGTGCGGACGTGGCAGTGGAAGTGGAAGCGAGTGGAGTGGGACGGGGTGGGTGGGGAGAGCGTACGATCAGGTCTGGGGGTCGGGGGTCGAACGTATATCCGTATGTTGTGTTGGGTGTTGTGTTGCTGGGTGCCGGTTCCCTGCGTTCTTGACTCAGCTTCTGCGCTTTGAAGTACCTGTTATAGCGCACCACTTACGTTCGGAAGAACGCGTCTGCTAGACCTGTTGCTGCTTGGCCTTCAGAACCGGCCCAATCACAGCCGGACGCAAGGCAGGATCGTTCTGGTTCCAGCACAGTCAAGACGAGATCAGCGCCGTACAATGCAGCCAGCTGCCCATGCCAGCTTGCCGCATTAGCCAGAACCCGGTCCTGCGCTGACAGCTCCTCGTTTGTGGGCGGTGGAAACGGCAAGCTCAGGTCATCCGTCACAACCTCAACAATCTTCCTCCTCTTTCCCGTATGTGCATCGTGACACGCATCTCCCAACCTTCCCCCTCCGTCCAACCAGACGCCCCTAACACCCAACTCGACGCCAGGCCCAGTCAGCACATCCAGCACAACCGTCACGACCGTCCATCGTTCCCTATCAAGCGACGTACTAACGGTATGTAGATGTAGACCGCCGGTGACATTGAACACAACAAACCTAGGTTCCTCGTCCTCGATCCGTGCCACGATTGGGCAAGGCGTACCGCCGCTCCACGCGTCCAGCAGCAGGGTTGAGGTATTAGTGACGTTGAGGCGGAAGTGTGCGCCTCGCCAGCTCGTGCGTACGGACGTGGCGTCAGGGGCAGTGAGCCAGCGACCGAGGTACTATATATCAAATCGAATCAGCGTACGAGACGTGGATGCGACCATACGCATAGTAAGATGGCGCACGTGGATCTCAGGGTCTGTAGCATTGATAAAGCGCATTTGTAAGGGATCTGGTCCTGGAACTGGTCGCGTGGAGTTGAGCCCGGACAGTGTTCTGTGGCGTTGGAGGAGAAGGTGAAGGAAGCAGGCTGCGGAGAGGCAGAGGAGGGTGCTGTAGAGTGCGTATAGCGTGCGTCGACCTCTGGTATGGAAAGCGGTGAGATATGGCTTCCTGCGGTTGGGTATATGTCGGGCAGACCATAGCTGGGCCGTGAACGATGGAGGCGTTGTGAGAGGGACGGTGTGGGTAGAACAGACAGGACGGGTGTGACAGCTGGAGATACGCGGACTCACATGTATTCAGGACGATGGACATGCGATTTTGAATTCGGGAAGGTACGCTGCCTGCGCCTTCCTTTTGAGATTCGTAATCCGTAACCGGTGTTCGTCACACATATCTTACCTACTCGGTAACCGGAACCGTCCCAATACGTGTACAGGGCAGGATAGAGGGGGTGCTGGAAGAGGGACCCCAAGACTGTAGCATCGACCCAGAGCGATTGCATGTACAGACAATGAGATATACAAAAGATTTTGCTGATCATTGGATCATGAAGACGCTGGCATAACAGGCAGCGGCCAGACCAAGCTTTTCAGACATTCAGACACTAGAGGGCCATCACGAGCAAACGAATCACGACGTCAGACCACAGAGTAAACACCATGGTCCAGATCCGTAAATGCAATGCCATTTCCCATCCCATCTCATCTTATCTGCTTCTCTTCTCTTCTCTCCTCCATTCCTAATTCTGTCCCGTCCAGGTCCCATGCAAAACAACATGAATGATTATTACACACTGTTCTCGAAAGATACAAAAGATGAAAGCAACCATCGAAACAATGAAAACCAGTTCGCTTCCCCATAACCCTCCCCAACAATGCTTGTGATCAGAGCCGAGAGCTCTATTCTCCATATCCCATGCTTTCCTCATGCACATCCCCACCGATAACCTGATATTGGAGTATGGAGTCTTAAGAGTGTGTTGTTGATTGAGGGTATGATATCTTGTCAATGCTTGTTCCAGTTCTTCGCTGCTCCAACTCTTCGACCGCTTCTCTCTCCCGCCATTTCATCCATACAACCATCCATCGATCCACTGACCCATTGATCCATCCACAGCCAAGCACATCTCCCATGCTACTGCCTAGTCTCGCCCAGACAGCATTGTCGAGTGGCTGACTGAGATTGGTGGTGGAACAGTACAAGACAAAAACTTTCCCAGATAAAAGAAAACAACATGATGAGATAATCTGATAGAAAGTCGAAAACGTAACGCCGGAATGCAGTTTGTTGAAAAAAAGAAGTTTCCAGTCCAGCAACCGGAAATAGCGCTTCTATAATATGTACGTAGCGAGAACCAGAAAAAAGGAACAGTTGCAATTGAAGAGTTGTTGATGTTGATTGTTGTTATTGTTCGCCGTCGTCTATGAAAGGTTGGTCCTATCGTCAAGGTGATTGGAAGTCCGCGGAGAAGAGGATATCCATGTTCGTGATTGTGGAAAGCGAGCCAGGTAGATATGACTCAGCGTATTGACAAAAGAGTGCGGTCGCTGCGTGGATTGCGGACGCAGGAAGATGTGTTGAGTGGGATATTCGGGATAAAAAGTGTAGTTACTCGCGGAAAATTAAGTTTTGTGTCTGCCGAAAAGTAGCCAGCAGTAGTAGTAGAGCAGCAGTTGAAACAGAAGTATTAGAAACTCCAGTCGGAATCCAAGAAGCCTGCACATTAAAGAAGTCGTAGCCTGCTGCAAAGAAAAAGGAAGAAGCAGTTCGCAAATTAAGCGTCGGTTTTCTCTCATCGACAGTATTCGGTGGAATCGGCGGAATCGAGGAATCTCAGCGTTTGGCGAAGCTTCTGGCGCGCGATTTGAGCAGAGGAATGGCGCTGGCTCTACCGGACGCCAATCGGAGGACGGGGCCCTAAGCTGCTGGAGCTGCTGTGGGCGGAGGGTTCTGAATCAATCGGGGCGGAGCGGTTGCTATCACCACTCCCCGCGCTAGCGCTCGCAGAACCAGTCAGACTGCGCACTTGAGGTCCGCTTTTGGGTGGGTAAAGGTTGCTCACCCCGACTTGTTGCTCAACTTGCTGCGGCGCTACTGCATTGCCATGTCCCGGAGGATGGCGTGGCACAGGCGCTCTCATTCCCGGTGGTGACGGCCTGCCATTCTGCTGCATACCGTTAGGTGGTTGTGGGAAGTATCCGTTTGGCGGTGATGGACGCTGGCCAGGGCGGCCTCCGCCTGGGCTCATTGGGTTTCCGGGCGATTGAGAGGCGCGGCGTGGCATTGCGCCTCTGTTGCCCATTGGTGGGTAACCACCGGCAAAGCCACCGTCACCATGTGTCAACTCGTTCAAGCGTTCGGCTGTCAGTGAGTTGGTCCTTGACTCAACATTCAAGTTGTGTCGATCAACATTTCCATATCTGTCAGATGAGTATCCCAGCAAGGGGTTGTTCATGAGGTTGTCGTGCAGGCCCGGAACGTCTTGCATCAGACGAGCACTAGTCCGGTTCTGAGGCTTTGGACGACCCCAAAAGTTTCTGCCTCTTCCTTGGCCCAACTCTGGGTTTTGACGCAACTGGCTCGCGCTCGGTGCTTTCCTCGTCCTTCGAGAGGTCACGCTCATCATGTCGAAGTTGTCTGGATCAATCTGGGGCATTGGTGGACCATTCATCGGGTCGAAAAAGTCCTCTCCGTCCTCGTCATCATCATCGAACTGGGCGCGCGAAGCAGAGGGCGGAGGCATCCTGCGGTTTCCGCGCATCATGTTTTGTTGTTGCTGTGCGAGAGTCATCTCTCTTTGACGAAGCATCATCTCCCGTTGAGCCATGGAGATCTGACCCGAAGGTCCAGGTGTGCCATCCGCATATCCATGCTCGGCAAGTTCACCCTCGGGAATGTTGTCGTAGAGCATCAAGTGAGAAAACTCCTCGAGATCGCCGCCCTCGAAAGAGCCGCGCCTCGACATTTGCTGAGGTGGTCCACGTGGTCCGTATCCGTTGCCGTTCATCATACGAGGTGGGAATTGGCTCATGCTAGGAGGTCCCCTTCTCAATGGTGCGGGAGGGCCACCGCTCATTGATGGAGCCCTGCTGCCAGGTCTCATCATGCGTGGACCTGGCATTGGACCGTTCATTCCGTTCATCGGGCCACGCACGGGAGGCGCAGACGACATTCTCGGAGGAAGTGCTGCTCCTCCGATAGGGGAAGCCGGGCCTGGGGTGGGAGTTGGTGCAACTGATTGTTGTGGGCGGTTTTGGTTGGCGGTGTTAGCGTGGTGCAAAAGCGCGTACAATGTCTCTATCCGTGGAACCTGCATCCCCACCTCCTGAGCGAGCTTGATGGGTGCTCCAAGGAACGTCTCAATCTCCATCGGTCTCCTTGCAGTGTAGTCCTGATACATCAAGCTCGTGGTTTCTGAGGGTGCGATCATCTTTTCCATGGTCTTCTCCTGGAAGTCCGCGTCGAAGGAACATCCTTGTGCTTGTGCAAGCGAAACCAACTCTTGAATGATTCCGGTGATCATGGCTCTGGCGCCAGTCTTCTCGAGAAGTTCTGCATGGTTCGATGTCTCAAACAAGACGCTCGCAGGCTCGAAAGCGATTGGTCTGTGATGGTAGAGTTAATTGACGCGCCTGCAGCCCATTGTTTCACAAAGCACATACCCTATCATCCGCTCATATTGCTGCTGCCTGATATTTGGCGAAACCTTACAATCCACCTGTCCCGAACTCAATGTCATTGCCAATGCCGCTGCCATATCCGATTGAATTGACGCTGGTATCGATGGGTTCTTGTTGGCTGGTCCGACGAAGAGTTCAGTGGAGCCAGTGTGTTCAAATTCGCTGTGTCCAATCTGTTGAAGCTCTGCACCAGACACAAGCGACAACACAACGTTTGTTGGGAATCTTTGCTCGAGATACGACTCGACGCCGAGGGAGTGCGTTGTGTTGATGAGGATGCAAGTGTGCTGTGGTGAAACGACAGATTCGATGATAGCGGCAATGTCGTATACATCAGGGAGGGCTTTTACGCAGAGAAGGACGTAATCGAAAGGTGCTTTTGATGTTGAGGCAGCTTCTTCAGGTGTGCGCACAACTAAGGGGCAGTGTCAGGAAGGTCAATCGATATGTTTCGGGCAGGCACGTACCTTGTCTGGGTTTGAATCGCTCATTGCCGAAGAGTTTCGACCTGGAACATGGACGGTTAGATGGTATGCAATCGAGGTGGTGTGGTGGTGTCGATACATACTTGAATGAAATGCCGTATTGCGAGACGGCTTCATAGCCAGACTTCCATACCAGTGTCACGTCGCACGCATTGGTCGCGGACAGTCTCCATGAAAGGAAGGCGGAGATTGGGTTGCCGCCAACTGTAAGCACTCTGGTCAGCGGAGTGCTCATGATACCTCTATAAGCACATGTAGCGGATAGTGACAGGAGGATGTGTGGTCGGACGAGTCGTAGGTAGAGCAGCAAGCCAGGCTGGCGCGTGGAGCGTTTGAGCGGCTTGGGTCATTGCCCGCAAGGTGGAATATTTGCTGAGCTAGAAAAGTGGAGACGCGGCGCCGTAGCAGGAAGCCCGTCTACGGCAAGCACTGGACAGAGCGCACTACGACGACTCACCTGAGAGGATGCGCAGCCGAGGCGTGGTTGGCGCCATGGTTCGGTGAACAGATCGCGCACGGCGATGAAGCGTGATAAGGAGCGGAGCGGATCTGGGACCTGGGTCGTGAGCTGCGACGACGATGGGCGACGGTCCGCGGGCGGATGAGTGCAGGGTGTCAAGGGGAGAGTGCGGGAGAGGGGGTTTGCGCGGCAGTGGACGGAGGGGCCGGTCAGCAACGGCACAAAGGATGCAGAGAAACGAGCGTGATGCTGAGCAAAACAGGACGACAAGAAGAGGGAGGAAGGTCGACGTTGGCGTTGCGGGTGAGGTAAAGCGAAGTGGATGATGTACGCACGCAGCGGCGGGGGGAGGGAAAGGAGCGAGCGTGTGCGTGCTGCGTCTGCGTCTGCGTCGCCGCTGCCCGAGCTAGGCTGCTGGGAGCAATAATTATCACTGCAACTATTACACGCAGCACTGCACAAGCAGCTGGAGATCAGGCATGCAGTCGCCGCCACACGCGCAGCACGACAGTGCAGCAGTCGCCATACGCCAGCAATGCGCCGTGCCTTCCTCGATCTCACGTGCGCTGGCAGTAGGCAGGGACAGAATAACACGAACACATCAGCAGGGGGCCACGCCTACGCAATTCGGTCTACGATTATCACAAACCCCCGTTTCGTTTCACCGTGGAAGCTGCGGAGGAGGAGGCTGGGCTGGTGCTGGCGCGGGCGTGGGCGCGGGCGCTGGGCTGGGTCGGGTTCAAAAGTTTGTGCGCACCACCCATATCAATACGCGTAAGTGAACTCTTATGTTTCGCCCGCCCGCACGATCTGCCTACAGGACACTGACCAGGGGGCGGGCCCTGGGAAATTCTGTGGGACCCCCCGGTCTCTTGCCTGTTGCATCATGCGCGATTGACCCGCTGTGCATGCGGACTCCGATGGAATGTGATGCCAAAGTCCGCAATACCTTGATAGGTGGTGATGCTCAGACGTCGTGCCTGAGAATCCATCCATTCATACCTTCTTTGCCTTCACGTACCCGTCGTCAGGTAAGCTTCGATGATGAAAAACGCAGCCTGATTCATCTTGGCGCTTACATTTCGAACATTTTCTCTACCCTTTCTAGCGAATGATCTCAGAGAATGTCTCATAGCGGATAGGCGTGGTACCTGAGTACTGTAACTAGCGTGCAATCAAACCGAAGGTTCATCCTAGCCAACGGGGCGGCCTGCCTCCGAAACTGTTCGCCCGCCCAGATCCCTGCATTTCGAACCAATTTTGAACTCAACCACAGCATCTTCTTCATAAGCGAAGGAAGGATCAACAATAATCGATCAGGAAGCCCGTCACCACTGGGGTGTGTCCGGCGTATCCTTGCTACTGTACCCTGACAAGATGGGAGTTCCCAAGTTCCGGAGCCTTGTTCCATCTTTAGCTCTGTGCTGCGCGCAACGGTAGATCGCGATCAATTGCTGGGTTCACGAGTCACGACTCACGAGGCAAGACGTGGGGAGACTTGCCTTGTGAGAAGAGCGCTCAGCGCTGACGATTTTGCTCTTGCCTCAACCGCATGCAGCAGTGTGTGCCGTCCTTGACTCGCCTCCGGTCCTGTAAGGCTGTGTTTTGTGTTTGATGGACCGAGACACAGCCACGCGACCTACCCACATTATTCTCATGATTTCGAGCAAGTATACAGCAATCGCTCCAGCCTTGGAAGCAGCAACTCGCGTATACTGCCCTTGAGTCCCTCACCCGCGCCGTCATAACCGAATAGTTTGAAATTCGATCTTTCCCAGGCACTGCAATTTCGCAGCGCGGTGTTATCGGAGATGTCACTGCTCCTTTGACGCGCAAGCAGACGCTGCGGCTCCTGCCGCTGGGGCTTGGCCAAACGAGCCACGGGCTCCCGGCATGTCAGCCAACCGAGAAAGATTGACAGCAACGGCTCAGCCTATCGTTATTTTATGCCTGTGCGCTGCCAGAGCCTCATCTCGAATTTCTTGAAATCGGACATAACGGCGTTTTGGCAAGGTCTAGGTTAGTAGGTAGTCAAGGCGCGGCTCCGGCTCCTCTCAC
This sequence comes from Zalaria sp. Him3, assembly GCA_027923365.1. Lineage (NCBI taxonomy): Eukaryota > Fungi > Ascomycota > Dothideomycetes > Dothideales > Zalariaceae > Zalaria > Zalaria sp. Him3. The sequence continues at coordinate 321,417 of BPUN01000026.1, forward strand.
AACATCATAATGACCATACTGTAAATTCACCATACCCGCTCATCTTATTGTTGTTATAGGGCGGATGGGAACCATTGTTTCGAACCCTTTAGCGTCTTGCCGAATCCGCCTTTCTGCTGTCTCTTAAGACAAGCATCTTATAACGCCCTTGCCACGCTTAGGCCGCGTCTCGACCATGCGTCTGTCAGCAAAGAACGCCAAACTCCCTTTTTTGCCAGCGCATCTGTTCACATTCCCTCAAGCAACCGCCCTGTCGTCACGGGGGACGGAACGCATCAATTGGCCTTCCGGGTTCCTGCAGTGATTTTCCTTTCCCATGCGCTAAGCTTCATATTAGGCTTAAAACGCCACGCTATGAATACCACGCCGTTGGTGGCGACGCTTCGCTTCGAGAAGTTTGTGAAACCAGTGCTTCGCTACTACTCGTAGTGCTTGCTGGGCCCGATGGTTCCTGCATGTGGCGACATCTGAGCGGGACGGGTGTTCGGTCCTTAGAATGTACCGCTCCGTGTTCGCTTCCTGTTCGGGGTCAATCTCGTTAAGGTACTGTTCACATGGCCCACGCGTGGGTGTGGGAAGTCTCGGTAGATGCAGAGCGCTTGATAGAAGTCCTGTGTCGGAGCTGGCTCCCCCATGTTCTCCTCCCCGGTGCGCCTCAAACGGACGTTGAAGCACCATTGCGACTGTAAGTGATGCAGATTGAACCAGGTATTCGGTAGGTATCTGTCCGCATGTAGCGAACACGCTATCGATGCAGGTACGGATATGGTAATGTCTCTCTCTAACTTTTGTATATGTTCGCTGCATGGAACGCTTCGGTCATTTGGATTCCTCCTTCTCTGAGGGCTACATCAACATCTCCCTTACTACAACACGTTATACCATGAAAGCTTCTACCGCCTCTAAAACAACCTCTTTGCTCTTTCTCCCAAAATCAGGCCTACGTGCCCTGACCCAGCGTTGTCTAACTTACCACATTTCTCTGCCCATCTCCCTTGCTCCTTCATCAGTACCATTTCATCCTGTTTTCACCGTCATGATTTGTGAGCTGGCTTTTAGACACACTAGGATATGCGTACTGCGACAGTCGAGCAGAGCAGTAAGCGTGCAATGTGATAAGGTCGGAGGTCGACAGAAACGAAAGGTTGGCAGATAGAGCAGCCGGACAGCACGCTGTAGTAAACTGTGCTGTTCGGTTGCTGGGTAGGGATTCTGAGCTGAGGAGGAAGGACGACCGATCGTTTTGACGCTCTATAGGTTGATCTCTTTTGGTGCTGGGAGATTTGCCTAGTACTTCTGCCATTCTGGTCGTGCCTAGATGCTCATTTGTTTCCGGGGAGGTGCTCGTTTATTCTTTTCGTCAGTATACATAGATTCCACACATTCCTCGATTCTTCCAATGTCTCTCGGCCTGTCTGACGAAAAGAGAACGGAAGAGGTACAAAAAGGAAAGCGTTTAGCAGAGATTTGAAATGAATCTATGTATAGAGTCTTGCTTGGTTGCAGATATCTGATCTCATGGCGAGCACGATCTCACTGTCTAGCTAGAGTCCATCGTAAATATAATACTCGACAACTATCAAATCTGAATGCTTCACACATGTACGGAGAAATCAACGGTCCTCTACGGCTACGACACACAGAACAACCCTGCAGTTTTTCTGTGAGATGAGAAATTCAAAACCAATACCAGGAAAACAGTAGGTTCTACGACATGAAGTAGACCTCGACATTTGTGCTACAGCGCTGTACATCAGTACACCGCGGGGACACCCCGCCCCAACGATCGCCACGCCCCGCGCAGTACATGCAAAAGACGGTCTCCTTTGTACAAGGGAAGGAGCGAGGCTAGAGAAAGTCCAAGACATGTCTAGTACAAGGCTACAAGCTGACCATGTGGCTTACGGTTACGCGGTACGGGCCGGTATCGACCTGTGTCGAATGTCTAGTCATTTCGTTCCACATGTAAGGTTACCTTAACTTACCACGTCGGGGCACTGGGGCATCAAGTTGTACGGACGACACCAGGCGCTTGTAGCCCTCAGCAGCACCAGTGGTGGGGACACTACCATTTGCCTCGTCCAGTTAATATGATGCGGCCATCATTGGATCCCAGAGCAGGCTTGGTGGGGGACGGGAAGCTTGTTTCGTGACAGAAGTCGTGCCACAATGATGAAGCTGAGGGTGTCTCAGGATCGCCGTTCCAAGGAACACACCAATCCAGGCCTCGTTTAGACCGTTTATTTCCGAGAATCTTACGATAGACTGCGCCTTGTGACAGAGGTCGGCGTAAGTAATGTTCCCCATCTGAGCGCCTAACAGACTGGACAGACAAGATTGTGGCTGAACCGTGGCGCAGTCAGCCCTACGCCTCAAGATCGGCAGGGGAGCGTGATCCAGCGCACCCTTACACTTCGAGTCGCTCTTGCCTTATGGTGGTAGTCGCTCTGTGGGTCAGCGTACCAATAGTCAGCACACGAACACACGAACAGCCCTTCCATTTCACACCTCAGTGCCCGGAATAGCACAGTCGCTCCTTCTCATCTTTGTATTCTGGAAGCCAACTTCTTCTGTTCTTCGCCGTTGTTGCTACGCCTGGAAGTCGCATGTGATCCATGCTGCACCCCATACGCTTGACCGTTGATGGCTTGATCCAACGGCTGCAATAAACACTTCACTGCTTCACGCCTTCGCTGCGACGACGGGACGCCTATCTGTTGATTCACGTGCGCTTCCGTCATCGTACACACTGTTGTACGATTTGCGGTTCCGCCTTTCACTTTCACCAAGAGCAATGTCTCAGGAGCAGGCTCGCTGAGATACCATCCTTTACCTTCAAACCACATCGCGACCGAGTCTTGCGCCGACTTGTTATAGCCATTCGGTAGGCGCATCTCGTCTTACGCGCAATCATCATGGCCTACGACCCTCATTCGAACTATCAGCCTCCTCCGCGACCATACCTCGCACAAAATACCCCGCAAGCGCCCGCGCAATACCAGCAGCAGAACGGACAAGGAGGTGCAGCTGGATATCAGACAAACGGCTATGACAACTATGCGCAGCAACCACAGACCTACCCCGACGACCAGCAGTACGGCGGCTATAATGGCGGCTATAATGGCGCATATGACGATGGAATGAATCAAACCCACTATGCCAACTCAGATTATGGCAACTACTCGGGGAACCCCTACGCCGAGTCTGAAGGGAGTTGGATGTTGTCACCGCCGCAACAGGTGCAAGAGTGGGCTAGGAACGGTAGAGGAGTGCAACAGCAGGGTATTCGCAAATACACCCCGCCTACTATTGACCATGCGGCTCAAAGACCACCACCTCCAGTAAAGGTGCAGCAGCCGCCTATGCAGAGGGACGAAAGACATGATCCAAGATGGAATGGCAGAGGACTGCAGCAGGACATGAGGAATTATACTCCGCCTTCCATGGATCAGATGGTCCAGGGCCAGCCACCACACGTGCAAGCACAGCAAACGCAGAGGAGGGATGAAAGACAAGATCCCAGGCAACATCAAGGGCAAGACATGAGACAGGATCTCAGACAGTATGGGGAACAAGATCAGATTGCTAGAAACAATCAGGAGCAAGCGCCGCGGCAGGATATGCGGCAGGATCCTCGATATCATGGTAATGGTATTTCAAGACAGGATTATGCGACGCAGGGTCAGGGGACGGCTCCGGAACAAGATCCAAGGCGACAACATTACGGTAATGAACCCTCACAGCAACTGCGGCCAGAACGACAGCAAGACACACGACAGTACGCGAATGGAAATGCAGAGTATACATCTCCGAGCAAGAAACAAGGCTATCAAGAAAGAGACGCTCGAGACCAAGCATATGGCCATCCGGCGCCCCATGTGCATAATGCTCAATATGCAAATCAACTACCGAGAGAAGACTCGCAAAAGTCTTTCAACTCTCTCCCACCACCTCCTTACGAGCGAGATGCAAGACCCCTACCTTCAAGTCCGACTGTACCTGCTCAATTCGATCAACGTGGCTATGGTGCTCCGGCTTCACAAAACGGGGGCTCGTCCCGTCCATCTGCCCGGGATCAATCAAGAGTACGCGAGCCTTCGCGACCTGCGCAGCGCAGACCTCTTATTGAACCTGAGTCGCCCACCACACTCCCTCAAGATAATGCCTTCCCGGTCTTCCCTGTCATTGCGAAGAAGAAAGCCGCGCGGTCACGGTCGAGAGCGCCTTCGCCAGCACGTGCTAGTGTAGACTCTCAAGACCAGAGACTTGGTCGCGGAAGTGACGACCGTGGTAGACCTTCGACAGCGACTGGAGCAGAAGGCGGACAGTGGGGCAACACAAAGGCCGAACAACTGCAGCAGCGCCCTGGGCTTGGGGATAGAAAGGCTTCCCAACTGTCTACGGCGAGCGACGATCCAAGAAGGGGCTCGCCTGCACAGCAGCACCGGCCTCAGCAAGCTAGGACCATCCTGCCTGGCTCTTCCGAGAGGTCTTATGGTGTACAGCACGCCAACCAAGCTCCAGTACCAAGAGAGCCTGAGCCTGAGCCTCCCAGACGGTATGATACATCTGAATTGCCGCGCCAGCCTCCTCAGCACATGCAGCAACAAGCAAGGCAGCAACCTCCACCATCTCACGGGCCGCCTCCACCGATGCGTGCGCCCGAGAGGCAGCAGGTGCAGGCTGGCTATGCTGAATCGTACGCTACCAGCTCTCCTTACGACGATCCCAGGGGCGCTCCTCCCGAACCCACAAGACGTCAAGATCCTAGACAGAACATTCAACCACCGCCGAAAAGTAGAGAGAGACCTAACATCCCACCTGTCGATACAAGACCACCGAGACAATTCCAAGCACCAGGTTATGGTCAAGGTCCACCACCACAGAGCCCAGTCCGTCCACCCCAACGCCCTGCTACCTCTGCCAGTAACAAACCGCGACAACCGGCTTACCAAGACCCGTACCCGCAGTCTGCAGGGTATGAGCAGCCCGCCAAACCTTGGGACAGTAGGGCTCAGGCGAAACATCAGAGCTTGGGTGGGATCTATGATGATTATGGCGCGACGGATGTACCCGATGTACCTCCATTCCCATCCAGAGAAGCTGAGATCGAAGCCGAGATGCCCGATTTCGACAACATGGATCAATCCTCGTCAAGCAATCATGGGCGGACAAAGACGCTGGATCATCATCTAGTGAGCCCGGTACATTCGGAGCCACCTCCGATGCCCGCTCCGTCATATGCGGCGGCGTATGGTGCGCAAGACCTACCACCACCCAAGCCGGGTTTCTACCAGCAGAGTGGCCAGGCTTCATCTCAGCCGAATCTTGGTCAGTCCAGACCGCACGGTGATGGGCGTCAAGGAGCTGGTCCGGACGGGTTTGTATTTGGTGTCCCTGGTGAGGATGCTCGGCTTGGTCCACAGAGTCAAGGTCGGGTTCAGGGTCCATCCCACGGCCAAAGGCAGCAGACTCTGCCATATCGGCAAGGGCCATCTCCTCACTATCAAGGTGGACCTGTTAATGGGCAGCCTATGCCTCGACGCTCAATGGATGAGGCAAGACAGCGACCTATGCCGCGTGGCTCACTAGATGAGACACGGCCACGAAACATGCCTCCGCCAAGCAGGGATATGCGGCAAGGCCCGCCAGGACAAAAAGGTCCTCCCGGTCCCTATGGCCAGCGACCAGATCTTCGTAACTATAATGCGCAGAGCCAGCACTCTGACCCAGGAGCTGGTGCGCCACGCCCACGTATGGGATCAGACCAGCCGCCGCGCCAGTCTCCAATGGGAGCACCACTGTCGAAACAGAGATCTCCTGAGCAAATGCAACCACCACCGCGACCAGGCAGCAACCCCGACTCCCTACCAAACCACCCCGTACCAATCCGTCCAGGTCTAATGGACCAATCCCCGCCTCAAGCCACCAAACCGGCACCAGTCCGCCAGTACAACGGCGGCAGCGCACCAAACGGCTCTTCCCACGCCCCCTCCGCCTCCATAACCTCCCTCGACTCCCGCCGTCCCACTACCCCACCCGTAACCCAATCCGAGCTCGACACGCTGCGCTCGCGCATCCAATCCCAACCCTCGGACTACGCAACCGGCCTCACTCTAGTGAAGAAACTAGTCGAAGCCTCCAGCATCCTCGCGCCCTCTCCCGACGCCAAAACAACAGCCAAGAAACGCGAAGAATACATCTTCGCAGCGCACAAACTGCTCAAGAAGCTCGTCGGCTCCGGCTACGCGCCCGCCCAATTCTACATGGCCGACTGCTACGGCCAGGGCCTGTTGGGTCTCGCCGTCGACACCAAGGAGGCCTTCCAACTCTACCAAGCAGCCGCCAAAGCCGGCCACGGCCCCAGCGCCTACCGCACCGCCGTCTGTTGCGAGATGGGCCCCGACGAGGGCGGCGGCACGCGCCGCGACGTCCAAAAGGCCGTCCAGTGGTACCGCCGAGCCGCCCAGCTCCAGGACGTCCCCGCCATGTACAAGCTCGGCATGATCCTGCTCAAAGGCCTCCTGGGCCAGACGCGCAATGTCGGCGAAGCGATCACGTGGCTCAAACGCGCTGCCGAGCGCGCGGACCGCGAGAACCCGCATGCGCTGCACGAGCTGGGAGGGCTGTATGAGGCGGCGAGTAGGGATCGTGAGGTTAGTGAGAAGGTGATTCCGGATGTGAAGTATGCGCGCGAGCTGTTTGAGAAGGCGGCACGCTTGGGGTATAAGTTTAGTCAGCGCAGGTTGGGCGAGATGTGGGAGTTTGGACAACTGGGGGCGGGGATTGATGCGAGGCAGAGTATTGGGTGGTATTCTAAGGCGGCGAAGCAGGGGGAGCATGGGGCTGAGTTGGCGTTGAGTGGGTGGTGAGTTTGGCTCCTTTTCTTTCCTTTTACCTCTCCCTTCCCTGGATACGAACCGATGCTAACGGCTTCCGCTTCCCTCAGGTACCTCACAGGCGCCGACCCAATCCTCGCCCAATCCGACACCGAAGCCTACCTCTGGGCCCGCAAAGCCGCCTCCTCCGAGCTCCCTCTCGCAAAAGCAATGTTCGCAATGGGCTACTACACCGAAACCGGCATCGGGTGTCCGCAGTCGCTCGACGAGGCCAAGAAATGGTACGGAAGGGCCGCCGCTTATAAGTTTCCCAAGGCGATTGAGAAACTTGAGGAGTTGAAGAGGGGCGGTGGGAAGGTGGGTGGTGGAGGGGGAGGGGTGAATGCGAGGAATAGTGGCGCGGAGAAGGGGAAGTTGGCGAGACGGGAGAGGCAGAAGGGGAAGGATGATTGCGTTGTTATGTAGGGAGATATATACCCCCGGTCCTGCGAGGTACGCATGTGTGGAGCGTTACCGAGCAGGGGAGATGCATGTGTGTGCGACGAACACGGGTTATGAAGTTCAAAAGGGAGGCGCAGGCAGCGTACTTTCTCGAATCCAACATCACGTATCTCAGGAAGGCGCAGACAGCGTCCACGGTACCTTACCGTCTCAATTGGCCCTTTAGCGTCCGAAAAGGTAGCCCAGGTCTGGCCGCTGTCTATTATGCTAGCATCTTCATGATCTAGTAATTAGCAGGTTCTCTTGTATATCCTGTTGTCTGTACATTATATATCGCTCGCTCGGCATTGATGCTACAGTCCCGGGGTCTTTCTTCCAGCACCTCCTCAATCCGCTCCCAGGCCCAGTCCACAAGCCTGTCGTAGCCAACCCACAAATCCACACACCCCACACCTCTCGCCCCCCTGCCAACGGCCCTCACTCACTTACTCATTCACTCACACCCCCTTCCCCCCCGCCTGATCCTTCGCCACCGCCTGACTCCCCCTCCTCTCCTCCTCAACCCCCTCCACCTTCGCACTCTCAACCGCCTCAACCACAAACGCACCCCCCAGCAAAATCGCCGGCTCCTCCAACCTCTTATGCTCATAACTCAGCGTCCCCACTCCGCCCGCCTCGAGCAGCAGACTCGGGTTATCCGCAATGTTCTTCTTGATCCAGCGCGCCGCGAACGCGCGCAGGATGTGGCCGTGGGCGACGATCAGCACGTCGCTTGGGGGTGCGTCGGCGCGCGGTTGCCCGATCGCGGCGGCGTGGAAGCGGGCGCGGATGTCCGAGATTAGACTGTCCAGCCTTTCGGTGATTTGGGAGGGGGTTTCGCCGCCGGGGCAGCCGTCGCGCCAGATGTCCCATTCGGGCTGACCGTTCTGTTTGCGCTGCGATTGGATATCGGCGGAGGTCACGCCTTCGTAGTCGCCGTAGTCCCATTCCCGGATTTCTTCGGTGACCTCTACCTTGGCGTGCGTGCGCACGTTCGAGTCATCATGCTCGTGGGCCTCCTGCCACGGCATCGGGTCTTTGCAGCCGAGGTTTAGAAGCTCGAGGGTGCGTTGGGCGCGGCGCCGGGGCGAGACGTAGCTGGACGTTGGGCGTCAGTAAACATACTTTGGTAATGCAGTTCTGGTGCTGCTTTGGTTGCTAGATGTAAAAAGAGAGACAAGGGGGGGCCGGGGGCGGGGGGGAAAGGTAGATAGAGAAACATACATATGCGCCAGATTCCTGGGCACGATCAATCGATCATCCCCCACGAGCGCCTTCCCCGTCGCCCGGATCCGCTTCTCGCCGTTCGCGGTCAGTGGGATGTCTGAGATCCCTGTGTGCCGCCCGTTCAGAGACCATTCCGTCTCGCCGTGCCGGACTATGAAGACGCGTGGGGTGGTCATTGTATTTCCGTCTTGTTCCTTTTCCCCTTCTTTCTTCAGATTCCTCTAGACGCTGTAAAGGTAAAGGGATGAGGGCGGGTTTGTTGATTGGTGGAGAAAAAGACTGATGGAACTAGTAGGTAGGTAGGAGGGTAAGATAGTTGGAGGAGTCGCAGGCCGGAATAGCTGGGATTGGGGATTCGAGGCAGGGGTTCAGATCCGCAAGCCTTTCTTTTGAGAAATATAGAAGAAAGATTCGACTAGAGGACGAAAGGGAGGATATATGCCAGCAACAAAGTTGGGAAGAAGAGCCCCGATCAAAAATGTTGCGTGTATATAAAGGACGGACATGCAACTCGCCAACACCGATGACATCGGCGGGGCCCAGCGTCCGAAGATCCCCAGATCAAACGTCAACTTTGGAGCCGCCGGGCGCCCGTTTCTCATCCGACGTCAGCGAGAAACGCGAGTGGGTCTTGTCCTTTCCAAGGTGCCGAAATGTGAGCAGCGAAAAGGAGGGACTATTTTGTAGTGGACTTGTATCGCACGTCCAGTCTATCAGAACAGTGCATCAATTTACATGTAACTTACTTAGTATTTGTACACGGATGCGACTCAGGCGTTGACGGGATTACGGAAGGCTGAGTAAGTGCGCAGCTCAATCACAGCTAAAGGATCGTAAAGGGGATGCGGAGGCGGTCGGAGTAATGGGATGGGGTTCTGGTGATTCTGTATTCACGGGGGTAAGGAGGTGTTGATTTGAGAACTACAGGCTTGTTGTTTTGATGGGGGCGTTCGATGGGGGCATTAAAGAGATATGGGGCCTGCTTCAGCAACACTACCTTATGTAGCTACTGTACGTCTTGATCCGCACCATCTCTCTCATCCGCGCCAGCCTCCGCTACGAACAAATAAGATACCAAATCTACCATAGCTTGACCACATTACCATCATTCCACACCTGAAAAAGCCAGAACAGCCAAGTCATTTCTCATCACTCTTCAGTTCACGTCCCAGCCCTCCACCTCCCCTCCCCTTCCCCACCCCTGCCCGGACACGGCCGCAAACACAGCAGCAGCTCCCTGACCGGCAGCTCCGCGAAGACCTGACCGCCGTCCTCGACGCCGACACCGACGATGACTGTGTCTGAGAGGGTGCCGGAGTGCATGGTGTGCAGCGAGTGGAAGTTCGGTTCAATTTCGGTTTCGGGTTCGGGTTCGGAGATGGGGGAGGGTGTATGGGAGGCGGATGCTGGGCGGTGAGACCAGGACAGCGAGACTGTGTAGGTGAAGGGGGACCACATTGCTTCTTCCTGCTTCTTGTTTGACTTTTCCTTTTCCTTTTCCTTTCCCATCCCGTTCTCCTTTCCCATCCCCTTTCCCCTCTTGGTTCCATTCCTCTGTGTCTCCTTCTCGGTTTCGGTCGTCGATCCGTATCCATATCCCCCTTCGTCTCCAGCATCCCAATTCTGGCCAGCCGACCATCCACTCGCAGTCTCGTTCGCAAACAGAAGCGGATATTTCCCGACCGCCAGCAGCGCAAACGGCGGCGTCGCAGACCACACCACCGCATACCGTTCATACCGCAACGGCAGGTTGAAGCCGTTGGAGATTTTGCGGTGGATCAGCGCCACGAAGACGCTGTTCTCTGCTTCGGATGCTGCAGAGGCTGAGGCGGTGCAATCAGGGCTGTCGCGCTCGCAGAGGAGCAGGTGGATCGCATTCGTCGCTTGGTGCCAGCTCGCCGGCTTCGTTCGAGGCATGCCGTCGTCAGGCCGACCCAGGAGGTCGTGGGCAGCGAGACAGTTCGCCTCGTGCGGATCCGTGAGGTTGGGCGTTGTGAAGCCGTTCCCGAGCGTTTGGGACAGGGTGCGGCCGTGGGAGGGACTGAGGTTGTGCTGGATGTATATTTTGTCTGAACCTGGTGGGGAGAAGAGGAGCCAGTTTTTCTCGAACGCGGAGCGGGAGGAGGGCGGGTTAAGGGTCAGTTCGGTGGGGTTGGGGTAGGAGATGGGCGGGACGCGGATGGGTGGGTGGCCTGGGGTTGGGGAGAGGAGGTGTTGGAGGGGTGGGTAGAGGGTGCGGAGATCTTGGATCCAGAGTCCGAAACAGGCGTATTGAGATCTGGGGTGGTGAGCTGGGTTGCACCGAGAGAGCGCCTAACAGGACAGGGAGAGAGCAAAGGATGGGGTAAGAGACATACTGCGACCCCATAATCATCAAAGGCTCCCCTTTCCCACTCCAAAAGATTCTCGGATCGTGAAACCCAGGGATGTCAACATAAGCCTCGTAATCGCCCTTGCATTTCTTCGCCGGCGTAGGCGGGACATCGAGACGGATTGGTGGGTTGGCACACCGCAGACCCATCGTTCCTCCGAGGTGAAGAATATCATCTTCAGAGCAAGCTGTAAGGGAGGAAGTGGTGTTAAGGGATGCCGGCGCGCAGATATTGGCTTCGCAGAGCACGTTTTCCTGGTATGTGCCGGTTGTGAGAACGCGGCTGACGACAAGGTATTGGTTCTTGGACCATGATTGAAGAGGCATAATGGTCGGGTTCCAGTAACGGCGAACATCGTGTCCTCCAGAGGGGATCATGGATCTGAAAGGGTTAGGGTTAGGCTAGAACGATGTCGCGAATGGGTTTATGGGAGTGCTACATATTGTAGACCGGGTACGGTACTCGGATGTGCTGAGTGAATCGAATTGGCTTTCGTGGACAACCAAATAATGGGGCTAAGTGCGGGTTCAGAGCTGGCTGTGAATACACCTGGGATGGAATGGCGCCCGCCTTCTTTGCTGGCATGAACAAGCCTCGGAAGACGTCCTCCGGGATGTGGGTTGTTCCATTGTTTCTGGCCGGTGAGAGGAGATGTTTGGATATCTGTGTGAGTGCAACACTCTCAGTTACCATACCAGTGACATCCTGGGAGTGTCCAGTATGGATGCTGTCTCTTCGGTAGAGGCGGTAAGCCAGGATGAGCAGCAGGATAGCAACGAGTGGCAAGGCATGTCGACCGTACCCGGGGATGCATGCCATTGCGTTTGAGTCTTTCGTGACCCATCTCAAGTAGCGAGAATCAGCTTTGTTTCAAAACCCTGCGGACTGCGAACTGCGGACTTTGTTCCGGATTGAGAAGGAACGGCGTTGCCACCTACCCTAAGGAAACATGAGATGGAAACGATAAGAGATAAATAGGTACCACCCATCCACAGTCATGCGTTTCATTTAGTAAATGCAGCATCGACAATTTGAGGTATTAATATCCTTCTCTTCCGGGTCTGTTTTGCGGTAGTCGTCCTCCATCCATCTGGGGAGGGGAGGTGCGTTTCAAACACGAAGAAAAAAGAGCAGGTAGTAAGCGTTGTAAATGTGTACGATCCTTGCTGTGTGTCAAGGCAATTAAAGCATGCTATGGGTATCTAGTAGTTCCACAACCTCCACCACTGCCAGTCCACCGAGGTCGAGAGGAAAGGATTGGAAAGTGTCGTAAACGCTATCGTGAAGCAAAAAACTCGCGCGGGTATAGAACGGTCGTGTCGTTTGTTGGTCGACTTAGTGATGGAGCAGAATGCCGTAGATCCAATCGTGGATGCTCGCATGTCTCAGGCGCGATGTAATAATCCGTGGGGTGTGGGTTGGGTTATTGGGTGTTCCTGAAACTTTCCGGGCATCCCTTCATGGATTCCCTGGCTTCCGCCCGCTATTCTCCATCACTAGACCGCACTTGTTGTTCTGCTTCTTCCAGATCTGCCGCAGGTGAGGCAGGAGATGATGATGTTGAAAACGGCGGCAATACCGTTGATGATGGCCTAGTGGTGGCTTGGTTAGCGGGAGATCATAAACGTCGTAATAAGACTGTGCTCACCTTGAGGATGGCGGCAATACCGTTAACGACGGCCATGATGGCAGCGCCGATCGCCTGGAAGACGGCCTTGATCTGTGAGGGTTGTTAGAGACCGCTCAGGAAAATTGTGACTGCTGTCAGATATGTGGACAACTTACGCATGATACGACGGCACCCATGTTTGGTGACTTTGCGCTATGCGACTTTGTAAATGTGCGTGTGAGGAGTACTTGTCCAAGTGGATGCTTCTATATCTGAAGCACGTGTATGCTGTAATGAAGTGTTGTCAAGAGTGTGGTGTTTGGGAGGGGGAAAGTTTGTTGTTTGTAGGAATGGAACATGAAACGGCAGTCACCTCCCACTATATACCAACCTCTCTCAAGCTACGTCTGCAAGCAATCGCGATACAATGACCTCATGCCTGTATAGATTTACGAGGGTTGGAGAGCCGAATTCATCTATTCGCGCCATGACTGCAATCTCCCCCATACCACTGGGCCCGTGACGTAGTGTGCTGTACCGCAGGATGGCTCGCGCCAGCACCGGCGCAGGTGCCAATATTGACTAAAGGTGGTACAAGCGCGGTCGGACGTTGATTGACACTGCACGGTTTGCACAGATTAGGATTAGGAGAGACAAGTTCGTCAAAACCTGGCAGAGCCGCATAAGAGACCCTCACGGACGCAGAGATTTGCAGAACAGACCATGACAGACTGGGAGTAGGCTGGGAGTAGCTGGGAGTAGACTTTGTAGACGCGCCGGATCTTCACGAACCAAGCTTTTTCCAGCCACCGCTTGCAGATCCGGCTCCACTTCCAAAGGTTGTCAGACGTAAACAGCTGTGGCTAGTGACGGTTGTGCGCCACAGATCGGAGGGTTTCTGCCACCTGAGCCCTGCCGATTCGCCTAAAAGAGCCGTCATTCTTGCTTCTGCCACAGATCTGCGAACCTTCGGAAGAGGTGATATGGTCATGCGCCAAACCTGCAGGAGACGCGCAGGAGACAGAGGCTGATCGCGAGGCTGATCGCTGTGGCTCATCGGAACTCTTCAGCTGGTGCTTCAGCTGCCCAGTGTTTCACGGCCATGGCGCCGAGTTAATCCCTTGGGTATTACGACATCGGTTGCTCCTGCCTTCATGTTTGGAGGACATATCGCTCCTTCCATGCGACGACACTTCCATGTTACCAGTAGAGCGTGTAGACACGTGAGGTTGGAATAAGCTCTCTATGTGCGACTCATAGGCAGCAGTATACTGACTTGTACATGTAAGGTAGTGAAAGGGTCCAGTCCCTTATCGCTGAAACAAGAGATAACCCTAAGTCTGACGCGTGGTCTCTACCCTCTTTCCCTTCGTTCAGCGTTACAAAACCTAATACAGCCTCCGTGGGGAGAGAGAGACCCTTCAAGAAACAGCGTAACCTGAAGGTTCAAGTTGTCGAAACAAAGAACATCAGGGCGCGCATGATGCACTGTCGCGTGGACAGCAACAACCCCATCAACTTCTCCTAATACCACACCACCTGGGTAGCCCACCACCATGCTGCCATTAGTCCCATCGCTCCTGCTGTTCCAGGCAGTATTCGCCACCTTCACCGACCAGTACCAACAACCCCTCACCGCACCCTCCCCCTCATCCCATCTCAACTTCTCCTCCGCCCACCCCCACATCTTCCACTCCCTCTTCAGCGCCCTCCAACAATGGCCCTCCACCTTCTTCCCGACCGGGCACACCCTCATCCCCTGCACAATCCCCCCCAACACCCCCCTCCACCACGCCCGCACAAACTCCGACCTCCCTCCCTCCCCCGAATGGTTCGCGCTCGACGCCTCCATGAGCTACGCCATCGCCGGCACGCTCGAGAACTCCCATCTCCTCACCTACCGCACCACGCGAACCGTGCCCGTCGTCTACTTCGACGGCGCAAGCGCCGCGCTGAATGGGGACGGGAATATGGATGCGCAAATGTTGGTGATCCACAACACCAGCGCCAACGTGCCCGCCGACCCCGTCTTTGGCGGTCGTCCTCCGCGTCAGAATCCCGGCGAGGGCGGCAAAAACGACACCTCGGGCGTGCCGCGCAGGGGGATGTTGCAGGCTGAGTACGATCGCGCGGAGGGCCTTTGCGCTTTCATTCGCCACAGAGGACTTGGTGGCCGCGGCTGGGGATATGAGGGCGTTGTGAGGATGAATGCCGGGTTTGAGGTTATTTGGTGCGATTTTGAGAGTCCGAGTATTCGGTTGGTCGGGAGGTTGAATGTGAGTGTGCCGTTCACGCACTCGGGGGATGGGATGCCGCCGCGGCCGCCGCCTGGAGGAGGTAATGGTGGGGATGGGGAGGGAGAGGAGGGGTTGAGGATGCGGGAGAATGTATTTACGGGGGGTGCGCGTACGGCCTGGTTGCATGATACACACGATGTCTACGGTGTCGGGAACGGTAATGCTGGACGGGGTGAGGTGAGGGTGCAATCAATGATGTGTGGGACTTTCAGCTTCTATGACCCCAGGCTGCACGATCAGGAAGTTGCTCGCATAGCGTCGGAACGGGAAGGTCTCAATATCAGTGCTGATGGCATGTGGGAAGGCCCAGGGAAAGAAGGCGACAGAGAAGCCGCTTTGCAGGCATTAACGCGGCGACGACGGGCGCATAGATTGCTCAACGTGAGCGAGAGCGATGGCATGGAGATGCTGAAGGCGGTAGATACGGGACTACGGGATGCCCTCAACGCGGAAGAAGCAGGCTGCAGTGGCATCGACTGGCACCGCATCGCGCAGGACGTGGTACTCGCATACAGCACCCCACTCTGGTCGCTCCTCCACACCCTCAGAAACGCGACATCCACGCCACCGACCGCCCAGGACCGCATGTTGCAGACTCTAGAGTCGGTGAGACAACAGACGCATATGCTCGTCATGCCATACTACGTCTACCCCTCCGAATCCTCGATCCTGGCCTCGGTTACCGAGGCCTTTGACCCTCAGTCGGCGGGCGCAAGGGAGGCGTGGCGGCGCTGCAGAAACCAGTACGCGCCGTTCGGTTCGCTGGGACCGAGCGAGCGGACGACGTACGCGGCGGTCGAGGACGTGCTGTCGAGTATCTGCCATGTTGTTTTGTCGACATTCCTGTCTGCGGAGGAGATATGGTGGTCGCGACGCCTCTCCCCTTCACAGTCCTCTTCCACAATCACCGCCAGCACCACCACCTCCACCACCTCATCCTCCTCCTCTCGCTCCTCCTCCTCCTCCTCCTCCTCCTCCTCATCATCATCATCATCATCTTCTTCTTCTTCTTCTAAGACCTCTTCCTCTAAACCCTCACCTCCACCCAAGCACGAAGAAACGTCGAAAATCCTAGCAGCAGCCAAAACATGGCAATCCTCCACCGAAGAACTCTCAGCCTATCTCGGCTGGGCAGACCAGTGGACCGCCTGCAACCCCGGCTGCGGTATCGATCAGATCTGCTGGATTCCCATGTGGCCGCTGAGTTTTATGCCTGGTGGGCGGAGGAGGGGTGGGCATGGCCCCGGTGGCGGGCCGCCCGAGTATGACACTCCTAGTGAGGGGTCTTGGTATGGAGCTCGTGATGGTGGTCCTGGTGGTGGTCCTGGTGGTGGCCCTGGCGGTCCTGGACATGGATACGGGAGAGGCCCGCCGCGGTGGGGAGACGATGATGGGCTTTGGGAGCCCAGGTGTGTTAGTCGGTTGCAAATCGGGAACACGTTTTGATATCGCATACGAGGAATACATGTAGTTGATCGGTTTAGCGGTTTTCGAACTCCGCTTGAAGAGCAGTCAAGGTTTCCCTCTTGAGCGAGATGCGGTGCTGCTAGCCTACGCTTGATACCACGCCCTAGCCTCTGCCGGCCTACATGCCAATAAAAGCCCCTTCAAGCGAGCACTCCTTGTTTCACACGCCGCCTGCAGCTTTCCCGAAGGAAGCCTCCTGTGTCTCGATGCCTCGACGCTTTTGGTCGTTCACTGCGTAGGTATCCAACCACTCTGGGCCCGAACGTGTCGCCCCAATCCCCATCAGCCATTTCCATCCTGGCACTTGTAGAGACATTCTGTCTGTAGGTACCGGACTGTTTCACCCTCGCACCTTGTCTCCAATGGCCAGATTCCGTCCTAGAGACTTCGCCGAACATGCTTTCTTAGCATCATCGCCAACACAGCCGCACAAGGCGGCTTGCAGCGCGGGTGTTAGGCAGCCATACAGTCAGCGTAAGGCCCAAGGTATAACTTCGACTCGCGGTGCGCCTCATGCTCTGCCTCGGTGCGGAAAGCGTTCGCCGTCGCCCGAGCGCCTCCATCGCAGTCGCAACCGCGGTCAAGAACCCATCACCAAGTCCATCCACCCTGCCGTTCATCTCACCCCACCCAGTCCTCCCGTCCCCGGTGAGGTCTGCCCCTGCCCCTGCCCAGCGCCAGCCTTCCTAGCCGCCAACTCCTCAATCTTCTTCTCCAGCCCCGTCCGCTTCCTGACCAGATCCGCGCGCGTGATTTCGAGCTGCTCGATCTGCTGCGCGGGGGTGGCTTCGAGGCGCTTGGCTCGTTCCTGCGCGCGGGTAAGTCAGTATGCCGTTGGAAATGGTGGGAAGGGGGAGGGGCAGGGTGGACGGGGAGAAGGGAAAGGGAAAGTACCTCTTTGAACTCTTGTCTAGTCTTTAGCCCGGCGCCGTAGAGGGCTCCGGTAGCGGTGACGGCTGCGAAACTGCCGGTGAGGACCCAGCGCCTTATTGTTTGCGCTTGGGGAGTTGCCATTTGAGATAAATGGCGGGTATGTAGGGAGTACAATTGGTAAGGTAGTGAACAGTGGCGGTATGTACCTTAATAATGATGGGGGACTGAGATGGGGATTGGAAATGGCAGCTCGGCAAACCTTCCCCCGGCTGGTTTTCACATGCACTCCCGTGGCGAACCGTCACTTGCACTATTCGGTTCCAATCCTCCGCGTCGCCCGCGTCAACAAACCCAACTCACCAATCTACCTACCTTACAATCGGACCACCCTTTCACACAGAAGCGATACGCCTCGCACCAAACCCCCACGGATCCCTCCCGCACCGAACCCCAAACACACCCCGCCCAATACCAATACCAAACCTTGCAAACCCAAACCCAAACCCGAAACCCGAAACCAAAAACCAAACATGTCCGCCCACCCGACCCGCCCGGGCTCCAGCACCAGCACCAACCCCTCGCGCCTCTCAACCCTCCCCACCAGCGCGTCCAAAACTCGCCAACTGAACCACCTGCACGCGCAACTCGCCCAGCTGACAGCGCACATGTCGGATCTGGAGAACCTGTTGCGGATGACGGCCGTGCAGGCGGAGATGATGCGCGGACTGGGCGGCTACGCCGGGGGGATGTTTATGGCGGCTAGTAAGGTCTTGGGCGAGGAGACTGTGGGGAATGCTGATGGCGAGGGGATGGGGGAGGAGAAGTGAGATAGTGGGATGATGGGCTGAAGGAGATCCGCGGGGAGTGTGTGACACAGGAAGGGAAAAGGAAGTACGGGCCAGAAAGTCGTGGCGGCAAGAAGGCAATTGCGTCGACTAGTTGCACCCGCTATGTGGTCCCGGTCACGAGAGTTGGCACGCTTGAGTTGTGACGGGCTAGTCGCGTTGTGCTGTATGGACGACAACACTACTGGACATTGGAAGAAGGCGTACCGTGGCTCCAGAGCGCTTTCGACGCTAGGCTCCGTGGCTGGAGAGGCCATGGGTATGATGGTGCCGCATGGCTGGGAACTTTGGACGACTCCGCTCTCTGCAGTTTGGCGAGCTGGACGACGTTGTACCGACATGGTACCAGTTGCTGGATGGAGCTGGTTCACAATCGAGATGAGACTTGTACTGGAGTGCACGGGAGTGGGCAACTGGGGTGGAACGTCTCAGAATGCTCCTGCGAAACAGTCGACGCAAGGGTATTTTGTGGTGCGTGTGGGGGTCTCTGCCGTTGCTTGCCTGATGCAGGGATTGTTTCATGATGGATGTGCATGAAACGATTATGGACACTTTCAGTGGAGGGCACGCCCGTCGCTGCCAGCCAATTCGACAAGTTACGCTCGCTTCGACGGTCAATGTTTACGGAACAGATGAAGCCAGGTATGCGCGAGGTGGGCGTAGACAGGGAAAGCAACAACAAGATCCGTCCTGCGGAGTCTTTCATCATGTAGTAGACCCACGGTCGAGCAATATGTGCAGGAAATACAGTAGTCCAAAGCCAAGATGCCCCTCCGCCTACTCAAAGCCACTCCTTCCAACCCCAACTTTTCTTCTCCCCGGGCAGACTGATGCTATTGATCTCCTCTTGCGTGACACTCTTCCACTCCTCAACCGGTATCCAACCAATGTACGCCCTGTCTCCGAAGCCCCCAATCCAGTAGATTTCGTCCACAACCAAGCGCACCCAGTGACTCTCGTGAATACGATTTCCCGGCAGCCATGCCACAGCATCCGGATGGCTCTTGACGAAGCATGTCGCAAGCCCCGACTTGTGCGCTTCTGAAGCAGAGATATCCTCCAGATGGCCGATCAGCGAAAAGCGAGGGAGATTCGCGGCGCTGTGGAAGGCTCCGTCGCGGGGATGCCAGCGGAGAGACAGCGTGATGTTGGATCCAGAGGCCACGTTCTTGAACGATGTGGCGATCGAGATGGCGAGGATGGTGGGGTTACCAGTGTCGGGCTCACAATCCGAATAGTAGTCCATAAGCCCTATCGGGCTTCCACCGAGGCCGCTGGGCCGGTTCTCGAGAGTAGAAAGAGATTCGTCATTCTGGGAAGACGAGTCTGACGGGAAGACTGTGGAAAGTGTTGCTATGTTTTCGAGGTGCAGAACCCGTCGTGCTTGGACTGCAGACTCATGGACAGTCGGGATCTTGAAGTCAGAGGATGAGGGGTTGGAGAAGATGTGCTGGGGAGATGGTAGGAATGATCGCGCGGAGGTGGTGCTGGCGAGCAAAGCGCCGGAGAGGATCGTAATCAGCTGCATTCTTATTGTGATTGTATATCGTGTCTAGGTTTCGTACTCGACTGTTTCACGAGGGATCTCAAGGTTGCTGGCAATGGTCATATGAGCTGGGGGAGGTAGATGGTGGAGTCGCAGTGATAAGATAAAGCTCGCTTAGTAAGGTGGCTTGGCGTCAGTGTGCGGCCCACTCGCAGCGGCTTCGATTTTGGCACTTCTGGACGACGACGAAGATTCGAATCAACCAACGACACCTCCATCGACGGAACTTGTGAGTCACGCCCATTTCCATCATCGATCTTGCGACAGTGGACCGCAGAATCTTTCCCAGCTCGAATTTCGACATTTTTCGTAGCGCACAAGGCTTCTCACAACATCAACTAACGTAACTTCTTCCGCCACACACAGACTTCATCAACTTCCATCGAAAACCCATAAACCGCCAACATGGGTAAGGTTCACGGATCCCTCGCGCGTGCCGGAAAGGTCAAGTCGCAGACTCCAAAGGTACGAAATACCGAAAAGCCCCTCCAAACCCAAAACCTCTTCGAAACGAAAGCCGCCACACTACGCTTCGGACATCACACATGAGCAGCAACGAAAGATGCATGGACAAGGACATCAGCTGATGAGATTCTACAACAGGTTGAGCCACAGGAGAAGAAGAAGACTCCAAAGGGTCGCGCGAAGAAGAGAATCACATACACCCGCCGCTTCGTGAACGTTACCATGACCGGTGGCAAGAGAAAGGTACATCGAGACAACAATCACCTCCACCGCATCAATACAGTTACTGACATGACCAAAGATGAACCCAAACCCAACTTCCTAGATGTCGCAACCATAAGACCTTTGGGAGGATAGGGTGAGGAGTCAAGGGCGAGGAAATCGATCGGATGCCAGCATGATGGGAGTTCTTCTGCTTTCCTTCACACTATGCGAAAATGGATGGTTATCGCCTGGACTATGATGCGCAGGGCATTCTCGAGAGCGGAGCAAGATGCTGATGCTTGAAGATGGGATCCTGTCATCGATGGAAAGAAGGGTGTATATAAGGCGTCTTTGATGACTTCTTTGCTATACGATCTTCGTTCCGGACATGATTGTCATTGTCCAACCTTTCTACGTGATTCGATCTACCCAGGATACCTTTCGCCTCGTCAACGCGATCTTCCTGTTCGATTGCCTTTCAGCATACCATACGAGGTTGCATTCATGCCGTTGACGCCGCCTGTAGTCTGGCTTTTGCGGCACTGTCCAAAGATCTGTAACTTTTCCAACTATGATGTTTCTCTGTAGACCTTACATATTTCTCGTGACATATTGTACATTCGGTGACCATTCGCATCTCGCCATCGGTTTCCACACCCGGCCTTCTCCGCACTCCATCCGCTCGCGCAGACGTCACTCTCAAGCTGCAGCTCCCAGGTCCTAAGCTGCATGCGTGTACCTTGTACCTACAACAAGCTCAAGTAACCCTTTATATCTCACTCCGCATACCTCGAATTTACATCCAACCACAAATGCTCAGTATGTGGAAGAACTTGTTCAAAGAGGTAAGTTTTGGCATTCCATCTACACTAAGCAGCCTCGCACTGTGACTCTTCTCGGAAACCTCCCTAGCATCCTCAGCAGCACGATCTGATATCTTCTCAGGCCGGCGTCAAAGACGTGATAACTCTCTTCCATTCTCCCGCCAACCAATCCTCCGTCCGCGTCCACACCTTCCTCAAGCAAACAGCCGCGACCGCGCACAGCCATGCTACTGAGGACCAAGCCAGCAGTCATGGTCAACAGAGCAAGACCGAGCGGACAGACTTCGAACTAGGTATGCAAGACGTATAAGGGAGGAATAACAGGCCATGGGGCGAGGTCGTTGGGTGAAGATATACTGATGGAGAGGCAGATGTACAAGAGCAACCCCCTACGAGCGACCAGTTGACCAGCATCCTGGAGTACGTTGGCGAGAGCAAAGCCGGCGACGTGATCAAGGGCGCTACTAGCACGAGCGATGCGCTTAAGAAGTTGAAGGCGGATGGGAGTTTGTTCCAGAGGCCGCTGGTGGTGGATTGGAACAATGGACGTGCTGGTAAGTGGAAGTTACTGTTGAAATGTCGCATGAGGGTCGCGTGCGAGATTTGGTATAAGTGAGACGGCTGACACTTTTCGGTAGTGGTGGGTGATAATGAGCCAGAGATTGTGAAGCTTTTGAAGACGATTCCGAAGGAGACGAATGTGAAATAAGCCTTGAGATGGGCTGGATAGGGATGATGAAATGATATTGTACAATTACAGCTTACAGAAATGAGGAGCCTTACTGGAGTGTGAGGATACCTTCTTCAGGATCTGCGGGTAGGTGTTTTGAAGACGGGAAGGCTTTGCGGCTTGCAAACCTAGGCGTTGGTACATACGTGCCTACTCTGGTAAATCTGCGGCCCCTGCCAGTGGCAAGTGAATCGATACGAAACGGCATGTTTCGGGATGCTGCAGGCGTGGCGGGAAGGCCGCATAACCAAACGCGTGGATGTGCTATCCTTCACCGCATCGGAGATGCAATAAGAGCAGCTGTCACCGTTCTCATCCCTCTCTAGACATCAGAACTTTTCATCTTCACTAGAGCATGAATAGGGAAGTGGTGGTTAATGCAATCTAGACCTCTCAAGTGGAAAGATGGTGGCGCTGAGCTCTCTTGCGCAGAAGGTATAAAGGTACAGTTTGATCTCATTATCTCCTTAGCCACAAACGCAACATGAGTGTCCGGCTGTGCAAGTGCGAGGCGGGAGATTTCAGACGTTGCCCGTGACTGTGACGTGGTACCTTAGCTGCAGTTTCCGCTTTTGGAAGGCACGTCTGTCAGTTTCGAGCTGCAAGGCATCAGCTCACTTCACACGCACATTTCAAACATTCCCTTTTCGCAACCTCTCGTTTCGCAAACAACTCCAAAGACATTGCTTTTGGAGGATTTGGACTTTCCACTTCCTCAGCACCACTCCTTCCCGGACGTGGCGGGTGTCTGGTAGCAGCCACGGCGCCCTGATGCGCATTCAGTCACTTTGCTGTAATTTCTATCAGCTCACTTAACTCATACTCACAGCATCTAGCATAACCGCTCTTTCAGGTACCGTGCTGCGGTATGGCTGCTTCTACTGCTGCTCCTCAGGGGGTTACTGAGGCGGACCTGTCAGTAATTGCGCCTTCTCTTTCACCTATCGTCGATCCCTCGCTATCTCACCCTGTATCCGAACCTGACCCTGTCATCGTACGCAGCAACGCAATCGCAGACGTAGAAGTGTTCGTCGCCAACCTCTGGTATGACCGGCAAGACCTCTGTCAAAAGATGTACTTCGACCTTTTCCCCAGCGACAAAAGAAGCCCGACAAAGGCGGAGCAAGATGCTTGCATGCTCATGTATTTCACTTCGCAACAGCTCCACCAACTTGGTGGTGATTTCCTTTGGACGGCCATTGTGCAGATCGCGCACTGGAACGGCCATTTCATTTCAGATTTTGTTGCGAAATGGATTTCAAAGGAGGAGAACAAGGAGATATGGACCGACCCAAAGATGTTGGAACACCTGTGCAGCCCTAACAGCAGCTACCAGGCGTACTTCAGCAAGGAAGAGAGGGGCAATTGTTGTGAAGCGTTCTTGCAGCGGGCTGCTGTAGAGCTGCGCAACAATTTGCGGGCTCATGCCGCTGCGCTCACCCAAGATCAGTCTGCTGGCAAAAAGGTCCAAGAAACAACAGCGGGCACGGAGGTTGCGGAGAAGGGAGCAGGTCCCGTAATCCAGGTCGGTACAAGTGAACTTGCTGCGGCGGAAGTAGGAATGTGCGCAGACACGACTGAGCCTGGAGAGGTGACTCCAACTCAAGAGCCACGCCTTGCGGTGGCGAAACGGGGACGCAGTGACACACCATCTTGTGAGTATCCCAACGACATACTTTAACCTTCTGAAGAAACTGACTTTGGGGCCCTAGTCTCCGCTCCGTCTGTTCATTTGGCCCAGAGTATAAGCACAGCAGTACCAGAGAGTTCCATTGTGGTAGCCTGTACGCCTACGCGTCGGCCCACACCGTCAGTCCAGGTCCGTCAAGGCATTTCACGCTTGCCCTCACGAGAGGCTTCCGATTCTCATACTGGTCGTGCCTTGTCCACGGCAGCAAGAGGGGCTCGTCTCCGGCAACAGCCTCAAATATCCGCCCCACCAGGCATGTCCTACATGCATGGCAATGGATCAACCCCTACAAGTTGGACTGGGCCGCCCGTAAGAAACCTTTCCACTCCGTATCGGACACCAATTCATTCTCCTCAGATCCAGCACTTTCCTGGCATACACCCTCAGACTGTGCAGCAGCATCCACAAGCTTTGTATCAGCAGCAACTTGCTTCACAAGCCAATCAGCTAGCATTTGGCACCGCACATGCCCAATTTGGAGTTTGGCCGGTACAGCAAGTACAGGGAGCGACCTTTGGCGAGCCATACAACACGGATGATCAGGGGGCACGTCGGTATAGCGGAGGACATACCGGCCGCGGACGTGGACGCGGTAGAGGCAGGGGTAGCCTCTCAGGCGACAGATCTCAAATGGATCCGCACTCCTACCGCCGCTTCTCCAGCACCAACTCCAACAACAACGCTCTCTATGATGGAGGAGACCGAAGCAGCTCGACGAGCGATAGCAACTGGCGCAGTAACGAGAATCGCCCTTTTCCAGGTCAAGACAGACCTGCATATACTGGTCCTACGCCGGAGACTTTTCATCCCGGCTATCAGGACGGTGACTCTGTGCACTTCCAGCCGCACGCTGGTTCAGCTGGAAGCTACAATAACAGAAGGTACTCTCAAGCACAGTCCGAACGTCCAGTCTTCGTTCGCGAGCATCGAAGTCTTACTCCCATACCAAGGGATGATCCTGACTGGGGTTGCACCCAATATTTCATTGGATCACGGCGCCGTGATGTGGATCAGCTCTTTCTAAATGGTGCACCAGACAGCACTCCGGCAGAGCTTGCCTTGTTCCTGGGATGCGATATTCGGGCATTCCAGATCAAAAACACCGATGGCTGGCTGATAACGTACGTATCACTAGAACTGGAGTGCACTATACAAAGGAACTGACCTCTCACAGATTGAACAACTCCTCTGACACCAGAAAGGCCCTGCTGAAGCATGGTGACTTCCTCAGGGGCAAGGCCATCACAGTTCAGGTCTCGAAGCGGTTCTGGGAAGCCAAGGGAGGTCCGAAGTTCACTTACAGACCACCTGAAGTTGCCAGAGCTGAGATACTGGGACATGCAACTCCTCAGGTATATGGACGTGACTGGAACAGTGGGAGGTCGTTCTCTCAAGGACATTACCCAGTCGCTACCTCGATGTCGCACCAGGCCTCATCATCCCGCTCCAGCACTCACGGCATCTACACACAGCGTCCATGGGATGGCTCTCAGAGTGTGGTTGGTGCAGCGACTGGACGTGCTGCCGATAGACATGGCAGTCCTCCGAAAACGGAGCGCAAGGCGAGCAAGATGGCTAAGAGCAGCGTCGCTGGCGATTCGTCTGGTACCAACACACCGAAGAAGAAGCAACAGAAGAACAAGAGTTCGAAACCCGCAAAGGTCGATGCCGCTGCACCCTTTAATGCACCGCAAGATATCTCCGGGTCAACCTCCGGTAATCAGAGAGAGACGACCTCTAACAATGATACTTTGACAGAGACTTCTTCCTCCCTACCAGAGACTGATGTCAAGGCGGACAATTGCGACGTGATTGTCGAGCTTTCGGATATCGAGACGGAGATGGCGCTGAATGATGCGTCGGCGAAGGCTACTCTAGAGGAGAGTATCAGAAGTGCCCTTGCTGAAACTGCCGTATCTCCCGTCCCTACTTCAACCGCGGACAGAGCTACAGAAGAACCAACACCTACTACGGAAAAGGTAGCGCCAGGAGAAGCAACCTCTTTGGCCGACGCAATAACGGAAGCTAAAGCTACTGTTGCTGCCCATAACACCGAAGGGGTGGTCGCATGGCAGACTCCTCCGCCAGTGGATCGCAGAGTCTCCCTCACTAGGACTGCAGACGACGTTGATGACAGTTTTACGACTGCTGCAGAGTCACCAGCATCGATGCCGCGATCTTCGGAAGACCCAGTGGACTCTACCGAGATGAGGGCCGAAGCCGAGACTAAGTTACCTGAGACGCCTGTCGACGAGAAACCTCGCGAGCACAGTTCAAGTGTACGTGAACATGCCACCGCTGCCGCTCCGCATAACGATCTATCGGCCACACAACCTGTACCGGAGTCACAGCTTACGGAACTGAAAGCTGGGGCGCTTGCTGAAGGTTCCAGAGGCGCGTCTCCGCTTGCAACCCCGCAAATAGGAGAGTCTGAACCTACAATTGTCAATGAGCAAGATGGATCTCGGACGGCCAAGATTCCGACAAAGAAGGGAACACCAGAATCAGCGAATTTGCCGAAGACTGAGCCTTTGAAGAAGACAGATCGGACTAAGCCAGGTCCGAAGCAGACAGAGGCCCTTAGTCCTTTCGCTCGCGCCAACCAGCAGAAGAAGGAAAAGAAGGCGAAGTCAATGAGGGGAAAGCCGAAGGAGAAGAAGGATGAGAAGGTTGATGTCAAGGACAAGGATGTCCAGCAGACGAATCCTACCGGCACCAAATCGCAGGTTGGCCTGGGGATCTCAGTTTCGGAAGGTACAGACGAGCCTTCTGCGACAGACGACCTACAAGATCGGAGCCAGTCTTCGGAATCTACGAAGCCAGCTGGCCTGACTGGGCTCCTCAAGAAGGTCAGCGCGGCTTTTACTGGTGCGGAGAAGGGCAAGGGCAAAGCTAAAGTTCAAGAGTCTGGGGACGAACCCATTTTCACAAAGCTTGTTGAGTCAGGCATTGACTCCCAGCAACCTGCCACCCAAGCCGAAGGACCGCAACAGTCTAGAGATGATGAGTACGGGATCGCAAAACCTGGCGAATCGCAAGACCGTTACCGTCCAGCCGTGCTCGGGACAAAAAATATCCAGGAAGATGACAATGTCGCGGCGCACTCTGACTCGCAATCAGATGACGGCGCGAGCAAGTCACGTAACGAGCCTGAGGCAGAGCCTGAGGCTTCTTCAAGTGCTCTACCGGGATCAAACTCTGTAGACTATGTCGGCGAAGGTTCGTCGGACTCCCCATCCTCGCAAGAGACTGATCAATATAAAGTGGTGGATGATGACGATTCTTCTTCAGCGACGCTCGGTGGCACTCCAACACCACCCAACATGTCAGGTCCGACATCACCCGTGCCGCATGAGGCTGCCGCACCGAACTCCGATGCGATTACTCCGCACCTAGTTTCGGCGCCGAAGAAGAAGAACAAGAAAAAGAAGAAGAAGGCGAAGAGTCATCAGGCCTCGGAAGTGACGACTCAAGGAGACGGTGATGTGAGTGTATCAAAAGCGGCCATGCAACTCGTTGATTTGTTCCATTTGCCCGACGGGTCCTCATTGCCTGTCCTTGCTAATGTGCATGCTTTCAAGGGAAGAGAGCCCGAAGGTGGCCTCGCTGGCTCCGCAGAGAGTGCGACTGCAGTCATGAGCTCCCAAATGAAGCTGCAAAAGCTCGAACACCAGGAGCGTATGCAGAAGTTAATGAAGGCCGGCGATGAAGAAGGCATGGCGAAGGAGAAGGAGCGTTGGGAGTTGCAGATGAATCAGGCGCAGAAGAAGTCCCTGGGCAAAGGCCTTGCTGCCCTTCTTGAGAACAGTGGCGTCAGTACAAGCCCATACAGCAACTCCGCGCTCGCCACGGCAAACTTCCGTCTTCTCAATCTCCTCCCTCTCAACGAGGAGGAGAATCCAGAGAAGGCAGAGAAGCTACGCAAGGAGAAAGTCAACGCGTACTACGGCGCCAAGGACATGAATCTGTCGAAGCCAGGCAATGAGCCGAAGTCAAAGCCTAATCTTCCAGGAGCTAAGAGGTACTTTCCAAACAAAGGACCACTGTCGTGGCAAGAGACCATGGCCAAGACCGAACCGGGCCTGGAAGAGAAGTATGCGAGCGCTATGGAGAAGTTGGATGCATCTGGTGTGATGGATCAGGAGGAGGAGGAGGAGACCGTTGAGGCTGAATGTGCGAAGCCTGTGGTTGAAGATGATCAGGAGCTGGAAAATGCCAATGGTGAGAGTGAGGAATCGTGAGATTGTTGGTTCTATGACGGTTGACGTATACTGCCGTGGAAGCATTTGTGGACCATCAGACTAAATGCTCACAAATTATCGTGTCCTGTCTGCGGAGTATCAACGTGTCGCAGCAAAGCGATTGTGCTTACAGCGCGGCCTAGAACGTTACCCCCTACCATATCACTTGCAAGAAATGTCTAGTGAGGGAATTATTTCTGACCAAATTTTGCTTTCCAGTATTAGAACAGTAGCTCAGGTGGGAATATAACGTGATTCACACCAGCACCCAACAACGAGGTAAGTCACCTCTCCACGCGTGAATCCGGTCTATGTACCAGCAGTCCGGATCGCACTTCGCCCCCGTTACGAATGCTTCAGACCATGATCCACAGCCACGGGAACACGTGAGATTTCTTAAGATGTGAGAAACGTTCGAACAGCTCACACCACACACCATACACTTGGATCCCGTCTCACGAGTTGTTCACGTGGCAGAGACCGAGGAGGTGGAAACGGTGAATGAAGCACAGCCTCGACTTCATACAACACCACATACCATTGCCCAGAATTAACTATTCCAGAGCGGTGAAGGAATGGGTCTGTTAGATGATAGACGTTCCCATGTCCCAGCCCCAAGCAACGCCACCGACTGGCCAAACTCCAGCACGGCGGAGCAGGCGGCTGATCGCACAGTGAAGTAGATCAAGCACGGCGTGACGGGCAGTGCTCTTACGATGGCCGAGTGTCCCTGTCCTCCTCCTTCGTATCATCAAAAGCCCATCCTAATACCTTGTTGTGGGAAAAAGTGGAGGCTTGGGAGGCGCGTAACATAAATTAGTGAAGGCAATACTTTTATCCTGCAGTATGCAGTGTGCAGATGGTGTTGTACAAGTAGGTGGCTACCTTATGCAACCTGCAACGCGATCATGTTATCCCCCAATAGCGTGCTGCGTATCCACAGTGGTGCCCCCTCGCAGCAGCTCGAATCGTGATATGGCAACATGTGTGTGTGTGTGTCAAGCGTCGAGTGTCCGACAGGGGGGTTTTGGACAATCTATATAGATTAATCTATTGAAGCACTGATCGCTCTTGCCTAGGCTTGGACCAATTGGTCCCTCTTAGCCCTGCTGTCATGCATAGCGCGATATCGTTGCCGAGGTCTGGGGGTTTATGGCAGCGCGAAGGGAGCAGAGTCTCGTACAAGGCTTCCAGTGGGTTTGCTATCAAGACGAGACTTGGCTGGAGAGTGGTAGGATAGTTTACGGGAGGTTGGGCATTTTGTGGACGACTTGACTGTAGTCGTATGCAACAGACTCGCGATAATCGTGTAGTGTCAACGCGGCTGTCACGGGAGCAAGCGCGGTCCACTTGCCTGCGCTCATCCAATATAGTATCAGTGGAGGGGCGTGAGGGAAGGACTAAGCGCAGTACGGCGGGGGCGTACTCTGTTGACACAGACGTGGTTACTAGGTGGAACGGACGGGGCGATCGGGATGCTGGGCTATAGATCTCACTCGGCACAGGGGGGCGAAGTGTGTGCATGAAGGAGTCCGGGTCATGCAAGTGTCAAACAGTCCATCTGCCGTGGTTTTGTTGCTTCTTTTCTGTCTGATGGACTGATGCGATTGCACTGCCCGGCGCTGCAATCAGCCGTGTAGGTAAGGTACATGTACCATGTCCAGGATTCAATGTTGATTATTGGGGTGGCAGAGTTTGTACAAGGTCGGTGCGCAAGCCCAATGGGTGATCATGCCGTCTTGATTGGTTGGAGCAGAAATCCCAAGGCTGGGATGCACTGCAGCAGTCTATTGGGTGGTTTTTGGTCTATTGAAGATTGCGATCGCTCTGAGTGGATGGGGGATATGCAAATAAATCTGCTTTGGAATGTGGCGTGCCGTCAGACGGATGGTGTGGTCCCGAGCTGCCTGTCGGCACGAGGTCTCCTAGAAGCGTGTGTGTGTGTGAGTGTGTGTTGATGGCAGGGGAAGTACCTTGTGTTAGCATCATGAGACCCCCCTCGATGTAACTTGTGGAAGGGAGGAGTGTCTGCTTGCCGTGGCTTGGTCATACTGGGTACATGTACATGTGTGCAGTGCATCGCAAACCTGAATTGTCTCTCTGAATAAGCACTGCCCCAAATCTTGCTTTAGGTAGATCATTCCGCAGGATCGTGTCGCGTACGCCTCAAGGCAGATAGCGAGATAATGGGACAGCATCACAGGGCAGAATGGAGACTCAGTGGCTCCTGGTCCGTTGATGTGACTGCAGGTTCATATCCGAATGCCCAGTGAAGAGCAACGTACTGTGCAGGCCGAAGACAGACGCGTCTGCTCTGCGACGAGTGGAACGAGGATTGAGATTAAGCCCGGATACACGGTTAAACACATGCTGATTTTCAATCCATCTCTGCACTTCTGCCATCTCTTCGCACCTCGTTCGCAATTCCGTCGCAATCCCTTCGCATTTCCGTCGTAGAGATCATTTAATAGCAGAAACAGATTCTATTTTCTGCAGAAGTATAATCGCAGCAGGATATATTGCGACCTGCATTACCATTGAAGTTACCGAGGACGCGGACAGGCGACCAATGCGCAGCTTTCTGCAGTACTTCCAGTGACACTACCGTGTGATTGCGTGTGCAGGGAAATATGGCCGGCGCCGTCGCATATAGGACAGAAGCAAGGACGATGAGTGGCTGGCGCGTGAAACCAATGAATGGGTGTGAGAGGATGGAATACCTCACTATATTAAGGATGACGTATCGGCATTGTTGCTTTTGCCCAAAGTGTCGGGATCCTGACAGGCTGCGGCGCGACCATTCATTACTACCAATAGGTAAGTTAGGGCAATTAGGGCATCTCAACAGGGCATGAGTAGAAACATTGCCCTGAAACCTGGCCCTAAACACGTTTTAACACCGTTTCTGTCTCTAACGGAGGGAAGAAGTTTAGAAGGCCGCCATATGGGGCAAGTCCAGGAGCGACAGGGCACAGCACACACGACACGACACGACAGAAGGATCTGCACCAGAGGCGCGGTCTGACAGGAACGCTGTGCCTATCGCGCACATGGACGCCATGATTGCCATGCGTAGGAGTCGTGCAGATCATAGTCGTCACTGGTGCCGGACAATGGCAGTGCCACGCCGCAAGATCGCAAGGCGCAATCCCGTATTGCCTGCACAGTGGCGGGCGCCCTAACTAAGGCATCTCCTGTCTCGCCGCACCGGACACCGTGTGATGTGTGATGGTTGTGATTGCTAGGTAAGAAGTCAGCTGTTCGCCGCCTCTACCCACGCCACGTAGATACTCGTGCATGGTGCGGCAATAGTGCAACCTGCTCCCCCCATAACTTAAATCATTATTATTAGGTGAGCAAAGGCGTGTGCTGTGCCCTGGCCCGAGACTAATAGGGTCAAAGGGTTTGCATAACGGATCTACAGTAGCCGCTTGCCGCACAACCCGCCTCTCCAAAAAAGCTTTACCAACATTTCTCCAGTAAACTGTCCAGAAGGAGACGTGTCTCCACAAGGGTCCAAGGGCAATGATTTTCCGCCAGAACAATGTTCTGTATCCACAAGACAAGTCTAGAAGGGAAGATAAGCCCCTGATGTTCTGACAATATGGAGAATGTCAGGTGTTTATAGATATGCTTGGGCCAAAGGATGCTCAGGCACCGCCGTGGTAGCTGTGATTAAATTCTAGTGTACCAAGGGTACCATCGTAGAAGCAAACAGCAATAGGCATGGTTTACCCATCACGTGCGGTCGCAATATACAGTGAACCATGGCCCCGGGACGTTGGCCCGACTATAGAATGCTGGGCGTTTCACGAACGCACCAAGGCCAACTGCCAGCACAGAGCGCCTGCTGCTGGCTGGAGCGTGCAGTAGCAGGCGGATGGAGCACAACCTCTAGTAACGTTTGTTGATCCGGCGTTGGTTCGAAGCGCAGTGGAAGCTTCTAACCTACTGGTGACCTACTAGTAACCTAGGTACTGGTGATATACTACCAGCCACCTGCTGGCTCTACTACCCACTACCCAACTACCATATGCTACCTTAACAAAGGCAATAAGTTTCTGGCTGCGTGGAGGCCGGCGGCATAGTCGTCACTCGTCAGACACAAGACACTCAGAGTCGTGTTAGCGGCGGCGATCTCGATGCAGGTCGAGTGTCGGGGGATCAGCCATGATCGGCTGGAGTGAGATCGCGTGGTCATCGGCGCAGCGGGCTGCGGGCTTGCGGCTGGCGGCTGGCGTGCGAGGAGACGGGCCGGCAGCGTGCCATCTGCCAGCCTGCCAAAAGCCTTGCCGCCTGCGTGCGGCGAGTGCGTGCAGTGCGTGGTGGGCATGGTTGTAACCTTGCAACGGTGAAGCGACAGGTACAGGTGGTGCGGCGATCTATGCCAAGTCCAACGTCGCTTAAAACACATGCACAGCCCAACATTAGGTTGGATTGCTTGGACGCTGAAGGTTCAGGCCCGTTCTGCTGGACGGCGACGCTGCTGCCGGCTCCTCTCCAAAGCCAACGTTCGACGTGCAGGTGAACGCCGGGCAGTTGCTAGAACGAGCTGCTGCATCCACATCCACATCGAAATCAACCCAACCCTTTCCCGCCTGGTGCGTGCGTCGACCCTGAAATGCATCATTGCAGCAGTGCCAGTGCCAGTGCAGCAGTGCGCCAACGTCGAATGTGCATCAGTGATTCAGTGCCTGCTCTCCGGCCATATGCATGCAGCCCATGCTTCCCTTAATCATCCGCCCCCTGTTCCAATGCACGCACACATTTAGTCTCAGAGATAGCCTTGGCTCCTGCGGATAGATGAAGGGGGACTTGCACTAGCCTGCGGAGCCATTGCAAGCCCATGGCAAGCCTACCTTAGGTACTGGATTGATTGACTGATCTGCTCCGGGCAGACCCTGGCGGTGAAGCGCAACCGAGGCAGGCCAGGGAGCAGCACGCTACACGCTACACACTATTCATCCTTCACCTGCTGCACCGATGCACACCGATGCATGAATGAACGTCGGCCAAGGCGGCAGAGGGCAGACGTGACATGCGCACGATGCCATGATGGCCCGTGGCCCGTGGGCACAGAAAGTCCCCGGCTCCATGGGTGAAGGTTTAAGGGCGCGGGTTCGAGCGCCCGTCAGTGCTTTGATCGGCCGTTGACGTTGGTGCGCCCTCTGTAGCGTAGAGCCGTAGACGACCTTGCACTTGACGCTCTGCCTCGATGCTTGGATTGCTTGCACCTTCCAAGCTTCCAGCGTTCAGTGGCGGCGCTGGCTCTCTGACTCGCCGCGCCCATATCCACTGCCAATTAAACATAACGTGGGCCTGCCAAGCTGCGCCTCACGTCGGTAGACCGTCTCGAAGGCTCTGGCGTGCGGAGCGGCGCAGAGCGGGCGGGTAAGACAGGTTGGTTGTGGGTACGGCTCCAGTGATAGCTACCTTGAGATAAAAGTAAAATGGGCATGCTGTATGGCCGTAAGCGAGGAATCTACTTGGTACGCTGGCTTCACCCCATCCTTTCCACACCCGTCGATCGTCCGCTAGGACGGGGAGATCATAGCGGGCTCCCCTGTCCGCCGCAGCGCTCCCGGACGCTGGTCGATAGATTGCCCGCAGGGATTCGCTGCTTTCCCTTACAGCCAACCTCGTTAGCACCTTAGAGCCGGAAGTTCCCTCAGAGATCCTGCTCCAGACTTTCTTCCGGCGAACGGCTGTTGCATTCTGGTCAGACCTAACGGTGTCCCGCACACAAACCACCCTCGCACCACCCTCCGCTACTGTACCCTAGCCTCGTAAGCCGCCGGGCAGTATCATTAGGTACCTTGTTAGTGGCAGCTCCTCCAATATACACGCCTCGACTGCCCTGTACCTGCCCAGTGGTTGCTTTTGTACTTGCTCCTCGCCCCAACTCATCATTACCGCCTCTCTTGCCTCTTCTACCTTACCTCTCCTACCTCTTTCCTTGTTGTGGAATGAAACATCACCTGCCATCCAATCTTCGTACTTTCTCTGCTATACACAACCCTGCAGAAGCCTTCTGCGTGCCCTTGTTTCACGTGAGATATCCATAAACAATCCCTCTGCTCTCTCAAGTCCAGGCGACCCTGTACACGATGGAGGTCGCAACCATGATGCCATACCGGGAGCGGGATAGCTACCATCTAGCACATCCACAGTCCTACCCTGCATACTACGATCCGCGCCTTGCAAACCCATATCCTACAGTGGCGACGCATAACCTTCCTTCGCAATACACATCTTCGCCACACCACGAGGCTCGTGCCTCCAACACGTCGCCTGTCTCAACCAGATCAAACTCATCAGACGAGCACAAGCCCTCTTTGCCCTCGATTTCGAACTTGCTAGGTATAGCCGACGGAGACAGACCGAGCCAGCAAGAAAACAGTACGTCTGACCGGGAACCTCTCCCACCTTCCAATCCCTGCACCCTTCCCCATTCGGTATTCGTATCAGGAAGGAACGACTAACCCCCCGCAGTCAGCCCAACCTCACAGCAAGCACCACAACACCTATTCCAGCAAGCCGTCCAGCCACCACAACTACACTACTCCGTCCCAACTGACGCCTCCACCACATCCCCTGACCAAACTGCCCTCAAACCCACCGAGCAGCGGTCCGACTCCGTAATCGAGCCCGCCGCATCCCCCCTCCCGCTCTCGCAGCCACAGCAACCCTACTACCTCTCCTCGCTCAACAACATGGACCCGGAAGCCCAGCGCGTGACGAGCGCCCACCACGTCGTGAAGCGGACCTCGCTGCCTACCCAGCAGCAACAGCAATACACGACCTCGCCCTACGCCATCCCAGGCTACATGTCCTCGCCCAGCGCCTTATCAACCTCGTCCTACTACAGCACCGAAGCCTCCTACGCGGCCCCGCACCCACCCACCCACCTCTACACGCAACGACCCCTGCCGTCAAACTTCCCCCCGCTGCCGCCCACCATCACCGTACCCTTCCCCAGCGCCGGGATGCCGCTCCCGCACGCGGGCAACCCGTGGGAACACCACCACTACATCAGCGCGTCATCGGCGACGAGCTTCCCGCAGAGCCCGGACCGCTACGTGTGCGCGACGTGCAACAAGGCGTTTTCGCGCCCCAGCAGCCTCAAGATCCACAGCCACAGCCACACGGGCGAGAAGCCGTTCAAGTGCCCGCACCACGGCTGTGGGAAGGCGTTTAGCGTGCGCAGTAATATGAAGAGGCATGAGAGGGGCTGCCATGCTGGGTTGGGTGGCTTGGCGGCTGTGTGAACGGTGCTGAAGAGGAAACGGCCGGAAGAGAGAGGAGAGGAAGATCTGAGAAGGAAAAGTTAAAGAGACAGAGATGTAAATGGCCTTGTTGTTTTTGTTTTTTGATACCATTTCTCGGCGCATTGGAAAGGGTGGATGGGGATTTCGCATGGCAAAAAAAGCGGCTTCTAGGTCGCTCGCGGTGCCTTGGGCATATGGGCGTTTTGAGGATACCCTGGCAGTGGCATCTGCCATCGTTTTTGCTTTTGGAAACGGCCTGGGTTCGGGAGTGGGCGGCGTTTTCGAATCTGTTTTATACCTGTAATCGTATTGAATGGGGGAAGGAAGGTCTGTGGGATGGGGCTGGGGTCTGGGGGGCCGGGGTCTGGGGTCCCAACGAAGAAAGATAAACCCGTCGATTTTGAGAGGGGGATCCATAAACGGCTGTCGATACATGTAGATATGACAACCTCACCAAATGAAAGAGCCATCCTAAGTTCAAAAGTTCACGCACTCGCCGCGGTCGCTTGTGAATCCACCCTACAAGACACGATTTCTGTCTTTGGCTTTGGTTCCAGAGAAGGCGAGAATTGACGTCCTGTACCGCGATGTCTATCGCTAGCAATGGAGGCTCAGGGTGCCGGCGTGATGACAGTGGCCCGGCGATATTGGGGAACTGCGCGACATATGAAGAATGGAGAAGAGCGCATGAGAGAGGCAATGATCGGAATTTTGGGCAAGGACGGAGTTGTTGGCCAGTAGAAGACGTTCGGTAGCGGGCCGCATGCTTGTAGACATCGCAAATCGTCCGGCATAAGTAAACATCAATTTCTAGGAGAAGTAGTTCGTTTGTCGTTGCAGTGCCGTAATTGCACAACAGAGGAAACGTGCAATAGTCCGGTTTCCGAAGCAAGCGCTTGCTAGGCATGAACGAGCATCCAGGGCATGATTCGTATCAGTGTCAGTGGCATCGATGGAAACAGACTTGAAGAATATGTCGAGGTTGAGAAGATGGTACGTTTGTATATCTACACGGCGGAAAAGGTGAAGGGGTTGGGGATCAGGACATCTAGATGACGGAAAGGTCTCCGAACTTCTCCTGTAGAATGCATTAGTATAGATCCAGTCGCTCGAATAAAGCCTGAACGTACCTTGTAGCCTGGCACTTGCCAGCGTCCCTTGGAAACGAGCTGCTCGACGCGCTTGTCGATGTCTGGGCGAGCAGCAACAACCTCCTCCTGTAAATCGATATGTCAGATAACGTCCAATATATGTTCTCCGCATCCACAAGCTCCGGTATATACGCACCACAGTGAGGTCCTCGAATGGCCTGGCCTCCTCAATGTTCTTGAGGGTCTTCTCGAGGTCCTTCAGCTCCATATCAACCTTGCCCTTGGTCTCCTCCGCGCTCTTAACAGCCTGGGCCTCGAAAGCCTCAATGGCCTTGATCTGCCTGTTGACGTCGTACTTCTTCGGCTGGAAGGACTTGAACTGCTTCTCGATGTCGTCGATGACCTGGGTGTTCTTCAGGAGGGAGCGGTAGTGGGCGAAGTCGACCTCCTGTGGCTGCTCGGACAGCATCTGGAGCTTGCGTCTGGCGTCATCGTTGCGCTTCTTGAAAGCGATGAGGGCATTGGCGGTGTTGCCCTTCAGTCCGAGCTGGGTACCGATTTTGGTCCAGTCGATCTTGAGAGCTGCGCTGCGCTGTAACGGCACCCTTGTTAGCGGACTATTCTCCCGTGCGCGCTCAATCGCATTGCGGTGGATCGAAAACATACTCCGACGGCCATTGTGAACGTAGTTGTGGTGATGGAGGAGGGGAGAGGTGATGGCGCAGCTTGGTCAAGGACTGAGGTTGCTGTCGCCGGCTTGCTCCTTCCTCGACTCGGCTGTTGTTCGGTTGAAAGTCTACTCACCATCATGTCACATGACCATCTTCCTCCGCCTAGACAAAGATCTATACTGGAGACTATACATTTAATCAATTCTGGCATTTAGAGTACACATGCGTGTGCGTGATCTGCCGCACCACAAGGCCAAACGGACCACACTGTGAATATAGCGTTCTACGCGGCCTTGAGTAAATTCGTCACTGGCGCGTTTTGTTTCGTGTTCGTTCATCATACCTTATAGTTCCGTAGATAGTGTTAAATGCAGGTCTTGGGCCCAATCGAGATAGTAGAGGCATGTACAGTGCAGCCACAGACTACGACTCACGCTCTGAAGTCACAGGCTTAACGTGATATGCAAAGGCGCGAGGATATGAGTCAATCAACCTTTGCAGATTGTCTGGTGTTACATTTGCTTTTGATCCTTAACTACCATCTCTGCAATGCGAACCGGTAGCTCCAGATGTAATGCATCATGGTGACTAGTATAGCATAGCCCTATGGCTTGCGAACGTAGCCGAGGCCGTGAGACCAAGCTGGCCAAGCAGGCTCAGCTTATATACTGAGGGCCATGATCGAGTTGACGATATCGTTGTCGTTCTCCTTGAGGGCCTTGACGGCCTTCTTCCGGCTAACGGAGGCCTGGGCCATAACGAGCTCGATGTCCTTGGCCTCGAGACCAGTGTCATCAACCTCCTCGCCGTCATCCTCCTCCTCCTCCTTCTTGGCCTCAACCTCTGGGGCCTTGCCCTTGTCACCGTGGTCGTGAGTGTGCTCGGCGGCACCCTCCTGGCTGGCGAGCTGCTGAGCGGCGGAAGCCTGAGCCTGGGAGTTCAGGTCCTCAATCTTGGCCTCACCGAAGATGCTGTGTCGCAGAGTCAGTATTCCTCTAATATGCACGGGTGTGAGGCAGTTGATTACATGTAGGTGTTGCTGTTTGGGGACTTGTAGACATCTGGGTTGCTGATGACGAAGAGGATCTGTGTATATCATTGTCAGCGATCCTGATCTCTGCCACTGTTCGAGGTCATGTGCCGCTTTCATGCTGCCCATAAGCCCTTCCATTCATGTGTTCACTAACGTTCTTTGGTCTCCTGAGAGTGACCCTTGTGATACCCTCGACGTGCTTCAGGCCAAGCTTGGCAATGGCCTTGCGCGCCTTCTTCTCGTTGCGGGAGTGGACAGAGACGGCGGAGCCAGCTGGGATGGAAGCCTCACCGGCCTCATCGCCAGACTCGGAGCTGGAGTCGTCATCCTGGACCTCAACCTTCTTCTCTGGCTCGTCTGGGAGCTCCTCAATGCGTGGGTTCGACATGGTGATTTAAGGGTAGTTGTCTAAGCTGTTCGCACAATCAAATTAGCTCGGTTGCGCCTTGAAGCTGGTAGCTGCAAATTGTCGAATTTGGTTGTGCACACACTTCCGCAGCATGACAATGCGCAGCGAACGAATACGTACAGATTAAACAACGTATAGACAATCGGAGGGTATGGTTGCGCAGAATATGTGTCTTGCTACGGCAAGCGAATCGATGGAAGTCGCGAGGACAGCCCACCGTGAATTTTGGCGTCCGAGCGTCGAACTGTGCATTCACGTCACAAAGGTCAGAAGGATGGCCTAGGGATCATAAAGTACGTTTACATGAACATTTGTATGTTGCAATCATGGGTTTACGAAACGCTCTTAATTTACGAAAATGTGATGGTCATGTCACGATAGTTTCATTTGCGCAGTTTCAGCGCTGGATACATCGCATGGACAGAAGGACATGCTGCACCATTGGCTCCTCCGAATTGACATGAGATTCTTCTGCCCCTGCCATTCCTTCCGACAGCAAAGTGACAGCTCTAGTATTTCGATGAAGTCGCTTGATAACCCAAATGCAATACCGCCTACGCCCCTAGCCGTTCGATCCATGCTTATGCCTTAGCGGTGGCACGAGAAGCCGCAAGGGTCTTGCGGACCTCGAAGCGGGCCTGCTTCCTCAACCTCATAACCTTGAACCTCTCGAAGTCGGTAAGAGCCCTCCTCTTCTGGCTCTTCTCCCTGTTCTGGGCGAAGGTGCTGGAGGCCCACTTCTTCTCAACCTCGGACTTCTCCCAAACAGCCTTGAGAGCGGAGTGGCCAGCGGCGCGTGGCAGCTTAGCGATGACGATAGGAGTAAGAGAGACACCGGAGAGGGCGGCGGCGTGGCGTGGGACGGAGGCCTTGACGTCGGAGTTTGGACCCTCAACAAGGATCTGTTTATATGTAAGTATTCGCTCCTCCATCTTTCGCATTCATGTTCTTGTGGGACGACGTACGCGCTTGTGGTCGATGATCTCGACGATGGCAGCGAGACGGCCAGCGTATGGGCCAGCGCTGAAGAGGACGACACGGCCGACCTCGACCAGTCTCCATCTGCTTGCAACAACGTCCGCGCTCATTGTGATTGTCGTCGGTGCGAGTTCTGATGATTTTGTCAGGAACTGTTCTTGCAGTATTTGTATCGGTTGCGATGCGCTCGAGGGTACGGTGTATATACATACAGAAGGGGGTGTTGTTGGTCGTCGTTGTCGTGCTCGTACCGATAGTCTTTGCGGAAGACTTGACGGGTAGCGAGTGTGAACGGAGCTTCGGCGAAACCTCTTCGCCGGGCAAGCCCAGGTTGGCCCGAGCGTCCCTACAAACTCTTTACCTGCTGCAACGCCAAAGACCTCCCTGCAACATCACGAGTAATTCGCATGGAATGAAGGACACTCTCTTTGCTCGTCGGAACTGACAAGTACTTGCTTACCTTGGATTCTGGAGTCTTGTCAGCTTCGCAGCAGAGACAGCGCGCATGTGGAGCGCTATAAGTCCTCTTCCGCGGTTTTACTCGTAATCCTGTATTGGTACGTTACACCCTTCCGTTTCCTCTTCCCGGCTTCCCCAAATGATGTTATAATTTGCGATTGACCCCTGCGACCGGAAGTTCACGCCTGATCTTCTTAACGGCGCAGGGAAAGTGATATTCAATTCTTACATATTCTGAATACTTCCCTACCTTCGACGCCTTGCCACACGCATGAAAGTACAATGTCTTGGACAGTTGCTAATAGCATTCACAGATGTAGCCTTCGTGCGTAAATGACCGCCGCCGAATTTTCTGCTCCTTCCGTTCCATCTTTTGGTACGTATCAACTATTTTCATTTTCTCCCTTCCCCTGTCCAATGATTATAACATACACGCACTAGATAGTAATTGACCCTTCGGGGGCTGATCGTTCTTTACACCAAGATCACTGAGGACATTCTTATTCTACCACATTTTTTGAAGCTAAAGCTCTCGTTGCGCGCCTGAAGCTAACTTGTGAAAAGGTTATCATTGCTCCTGATAGGCTACTAAGCCATTTATCTGATATCAGATTAACAACATCGACTGCTTATCCACCAACCGTTACACCTCTCTCTTGTCATCTCTACCATGGAGCTCACCCCTATCAGAATCCGTGGCAAACGTGGACAAAAGCGCTTCTTGACGCCGGATTTGGGAAGTCCTCTGAGCGGTTCAGAGTCTCCAGCGCGGCGTAGGAAACTTGCCCGTAGCCACAATGCCCGACAAGACCTCAAGCAGAGGTAAGTGCTCTCGTCTCCACTTTCGTACTCTTCAAGGCAGCGCTTTGTTCCAATTCACCTCTGTCCCGGACAAGGCCGCCTCTTCACACCTGTCTTCGCGGCCCCATTAGTGCGCCATATCGTCTTCACGTAGTTTCACCTAGATAGGTCTCCAATGACACAAGATTAGACCACTTGTCAAGAATCCATCGTTATCCGCTCTTCAGCAGTTGCCCACCGAAATCCTCCAACTTATATTTGAGTATTCCATGAACTTGAACTTGCCCCTGGTCACCCCATCTATTGCCAATCAACTGTCTCATGAGCGCACATATATCCGCTTTGCAATCAATGTACTATATCGCCATGAGGACGGTCAAGAGCCAGACATACCAACTATCTCGCGTATGCTTGCATGTCGATGGATGAGTTGGGAGCTGTTCAACAAGGTCGTCAATCAAACCTACCACAGGGCTCAACAGGACAGTACTGGCCGTGCAACTGAAGACGACTTATCGGATTCGGCGGATGATGTCTCTCGGCCGGAGCTCGACAGGCCATGGCTGCAAAGTCCGATGGGTTTCCTGCACCTCCCTCCGAGATGTGGCATCCCCGCGAAGCTCCTCAAAGGACCATGGACTTCGGACAAGGTGTCCTTTCTCTACTATCTCGTCTGGAGCGGACTGGGGATCGATTGGGAGCACTCTACTGTTGGCGAAGTTGCCGCTCACGGTCTTCGCCAGGCTATTCAAGAACAGAATGAAGTTGCCTGCGCCTGCCTGTTGCACCCTAACATCGGAGTCACTCCCACTGCATCGCTAGTCAAGTCCGCTATCATCGACTATGGTTGCGACCCAACTATTGTGTTCCACCTTCTCAGCGCGGCCTTGCGCTTACATATCTTGGCTCGGACGGAGCCGCATGCTGTATATACCCCAGCAGACTTTACCTTCAGAGACCCTTCCATCTGGAGCTGGGCAGGCCGCGCAAGAGCGAGAGGCGATGAGAAGGGAGAATGGTTGACAAGGGCGTTGAGGTACGCGGCTGAGACTGCGACAACTTCCGCGACATACGACACAGCTGCACAACAAGACTTTGAGAGAGCGTGTGGAAGAATTGAAGATGGCGTTGAGCAGACCAAGTTTCCCCGGTCTGTCCGTCAGCCTCCTGGGGACTGAAGGGCTGCAGCTGTTGCGGCAAACCTCTCTAGCACACCAGACAACGGCTTCGGCTTGATTGCATACTGTAGGTAGCTTCTACGATACTTAGCCAGCTACGTGCCACGGAATTCCATTGTATTTTATCGATTCCGACTCTAAATGTATGTTTCGAACAGCCTCCACTCTCTGTTTCCAGGTGTTGCCATTGTTTTCAGTCTCTATTCTCCTTCACATTGTTAAGCTACCTACTTATTTTGACTTTGCGTCCGCTCGCCATTGAGTTCAGACGCGTCTCGCGATTCGTTAGCCGGAGCTTCGATTCAGCTTCGATCTTGGTGGTGGAAGAGTTTATGTGTGACGTAACGACCCCACGTCTCCAATGGTCCACCCGACATGTTGTCACTACTGCCGTACATACCGAGCAGTATCTCAAATCATGCGGCTGCCAATTGCACCATTAGCTTTCTCACGTAGACTCCCAACTTCCCTCCTCTCAAATTCTATACCATACGTCTCGCGGACACAAGTGAAACCCAAATCTACTCGTATACAAGTCCGCCGTCTAGCAACCATGGCACAATCGCACGCCTGCTGCACCGTCCCTCCTGTCGTCTCGAAGGGATACCAGGAGAAGGGCAAATGGATCACCATTGATGGAATGAAGACGTACAAGACTGGCCCAGACTCTGCTAAGAGTGCTCTTCTGGTCGTCTATGATATCTTCGGCTTCTTCCCTCAGACTATCCAGGGCGCTGATATCCTGGCCCACTCTGACAAGGAGCACCAGTACCAGGTCTTCATGCCAGGTTAGTATTACGACCAGGAAATGTTCATCAGTTGAAGTCCGAGGGAAACATTATTGACCCTTGCCCTTCAGACTTCTTCGAGGGCAAACCAGTCCCAATTGAGTGGTACCCACCAGACACCGTACGTCGCAATCACAAACTAGTATCTGCATCACCTACTAACTCCACGTAGAAGGAGAAGGGTGAGAAGCTCGGCGAGTTCTTCAACACCACTGGCGCCCCACCAAAGACGGTCCAGCGCATCCCCAAGGTGGTCAAGGAGATCGAGAGCCAGTACAGCAACATCAAGGAGTGGGGCATCGTCGGCTTCTGCTGGGGAGGCAAGGTCGTCAACTTCTCTTCCCAGGAGGGCACTCCATTCAAGGCTGCTGCTGCCTGCCACCCAGCCATGGTCGACCCAGCTGATGCCCCAGGCGTCACCATCCCATATGCTATGCTGCCTTCGAAGGACGAGGACAAGGATGCTGTTGAGAAGTGGCAGAAGGGAATCAAGACTAAGAACATCGTTGAGTGGTTCCCTGACCAGGTTCACGGCTTCATGGCCGCTCGGTAAGAAGCTCCTAGGTGACGGCAAATGGGCAGTGTCTGACGTGTTCATACAGTGGTGACCTCGAGGACGAGAACGTGAAGAAGAACTATGAGAAGGCTTACGGCCTCTTGCTCAACTTCTTCCACACGCACATGTAAGTGCTTGCTTTTGAGATACGGTACGTACACGAGCGCGCAGTCAGTATTGTCATCAGGTTCGGTGGCACGTTCAAATATGGCGGCTAACGCGGTACCACAGGCCTGCCAGCTCCTCAAAGCTATGAAAGTATGAGATCGGATCAGAGCTCAGGCTGGACCTGCATGTCTAATGTATATATCGTCATACGGGTTTTGAACCCGACCAAATTGAACAGTTTCCACGCTCCACGCCTTAGGCTCGTCTCGCGCCGAACCCCACCATCCTCGACGAAAAAGTTTTCATTATTCACGCTCTCCCTGGATGTATAACGGTTCCGACCACCTCTCAGCCTCGTCCACAATATCCCTCCAATCCCTCATAGCGCCCGCTCCCGTATCTCCACATGCAAGTTCCTTCTCCACTGGCGTGCAAACCTTTAGCCATCCGCCTGCCATAAACCCCCACTCCTCCAGAGCCTCGATATGCTTCTTCGTGACTGGATGCTGCCACATAGCCGTGTTCATCGCCGGATAAACGAATATTGGCTTTTTGCCGTTGTTGTTACGCAGATGGCCCAGGTTAGGGCGCACAGGGTCGATGAGGCCGGTCGTGTCCCATG
The DNA here is from genome assembly GCA_027923365.1 of Zalaria sp. Him3. Lineage (NCBI taxonomy): Eukaryota > Fungi > Ascomycota > Dothideomycetes > Dothideales > Zalariaceae > Zalaria > Zalaria sp. Him3. The sequence continues at coordinate 365,088 of BPUN01000026.1, forward strand.
CACGACAAACGGACAAAATCAAGTTGTCGCTTATGCCATTTGCCAACTTCGCCATACTATTTGCGCTCAAAGGCGCGATAAGCATATAGTCCGCCCAGCGCCGTAGCTCAATATGCAGTATGCTATTGCCCCGGACCCATGGCTCACGCCACTCATCCTCATCGTGGTATATCGCCTCTACATTGGGAAGGTTGAGGAGCGAAGCCACGGACGGTTGTTCGGCGGATTGCGATTGTAGGAATTGGGAGGCCGAGTGCGAGAGGATGATGCGGATGGATGCGTTGTCGTATTTCGAGAGTTCTTCGAGGATTAAAGGTAGTTTGATTGTCGCGACTGAGCCGGTGCTGGCGACGAGAAGATGTGGGCGCCCGTCGTTGTGGTGATCAGAAGCGCGAAAGGGTGGTGGATGAGGGAGTTCATTGCGGTCGGCCATTGTCGCTTAAGTTTTAGGGCTGTAAGAGTATGTGATCTTGCTTAGCAGATTGATCTGCTCTCGGTATACTGTCCTCATATTGTATTCTTAGATGAGGACATGGTGACAGTCATGTTTACAAATGCATGTGAATGTCGAAGAATAATAAGCATGGCGTCATGCGGGTGCGGCGAACTCGGAAGAGCCCTGGAGCTTCAGAACGTTCGGCTTGGGTCAGCAATTCGACTTCTATCGCATCTATTTCGCCTCCCATACCTACACTCCTTCATTGCTCACACAATTTGTCCAACATGGCCTCCAGAACAGCATTCACATCGGTCAGTCCACCCTCGCATCCTGCGCAACATCGTTCTCTGTCTCTGACTCAAACCAGCTCTTCCGCAGCACCCTCCGCCCGCGCCAAAACCCCCTCCTCTCCCCCCGTTTCGCAACCCTCCAACAGCGCTTCCTCTCTCAAGAAACCCGGCAAGCCATCGACAAAGCCGTCGCCTCCGCGCCCGTCGTCCTCTTCATGAAGGGCACTCCCGAAACGCCCCAGTGCGGATTCAGCCGCGCCAGCATCCAGATCCTGGGCCTGCAGGGCGTCAACCCGCAGAAGTTCACTGCCTTCAATGTGCTCGAGGATGAGGAGTTGAGGGCGGGGATTAAGGAGTATTCGGAGTGGCCGACCATACCGCAGCTTTATGTCAACAAGGAGTTTGTGGGCGGCACGGATATCATGATGAGCATGCACCAGGATGGCTCGTTGGCGAAGTTGTTGGAGGAGAATGAGGTGCTGGTGCCCGCGGAGGGTGAGGAGTCGAAGTAAGGAGGTTTTGTGAGAGTTGGGACGGGATGGGGTGATGGGAGTGATCTGTATATATACCAATTAGGGAAGGCATTTCTGGAAATCAGCGTACAAGATGTTGGTGCAAATATACATACGTATCGGGTACACACGCATGAGGTATTATCAACGCTACCTACTGGGATATCATACATTGTCTATGTTCGGGCGGGTGTGTGTAGCGTGCCTTCCTCCTCTGTAGGCTGAGTCTGTGAAGCGGACTTTAGGCCGACATCTTCTCCCAGGCCCAATTTTTCACTTTCGCGTTCTCTCTCTATCCTTGTCCGTTCGTTTTCACTAATCGGTCTCCTTTATTCATCATATAGACTGCGTTACGGCCACCGATATCAGCTGCGAGGCCGCGCCTTGTACTTCTTGTCGACCGCAGCCGCCACTATCATCAGACCTGGCCTTCGAAATGGCCCGCCCCTACCCAGATCTCGCACAATGGCTACCGCCGCCTAAGCGTGCACCAAAAGCGAGAGATTCGATGCCTCCTCCTGCGAAGAAGCGGATGGTCCAAACTGCCAACCTCAACAGACTCGGGCCACTGCTCACCCACAAGCAACGAGAGGCCAAGATCTCCAGCGACGAAATCTCTAAATCGACCAAAGGAGGGCTGCGTAAGGTCACAAAGGCCACCGATCTAGGTCACAGTGTCTTAGGAAAGCGCAAACAACCCGCTCCGAAGAAGATCGCACACCCGCTTGCGGAGGCTTTCAATGGTACTTGCTTGACCCTCCATCTGCAACAATATACCCGTCGCTTAGCTGACACGCACCTAGCATCAACAGCAGCATACCGTCAAGACGTCTCAAGCTCAGCACAATCCAAGCTCGAACCAGTATACCAAGACCTCGTCGTTCGCGCCAAAGGCCGAACCACAGATTCAGAAGGCAACCCCGTCCCTGATCCACTCAAGCAAAGTCTCGTAAACAGCGTCGAAACAGTCAAAGACCTTTTCCTCCCTTTAGCTGAGGCCAAACTCACCCTCACTCAAATCGACAAGACTACAGGCGAGAAAATGATTGTCAGCCTGGGCGAGACAATGACTGAGTTCAGGGTAAAGGTGCACCAGAAACGCAAACTACTGGAGGGTTACTGGCGGGAATGGGAGGCTGTACAGCAGGAGATCGCTGAGCTTGGTGCAGAGATTCTGGGCGAGGAAATGTTTCCAACACAGTTTGGTTTCGCACCAGTCACTGGCAGGAGTAAGGAACGGGCCAGCAATGCTGTGGAGATCGAGGGGTTCATTGAGAGGCAGAAGAGGGAAATTGAAGCCGGGATGCAAAAATCGCTCAAGGCTGTGGAGGAAGAGGAGAAGCTGACGACTAAGGAACGGAAGGATCAGAGAGCGAGATTTCGGTTGTGGCTCCAGGAGGAGCTGGAGGATTAGTGGATTGCGAGATGTGTTGTGGGTGGTACGGTGGTCATATTTGCTGCTATGTTGCTCAATGGACGAAGATCATGTAGTGTGTTTGGCTGCGTCTGTATGTTTGCTAGTTGTGCGATCAAACAAGTGCTACCATGAGAGGGAGTGTTCTGGTACGACTGCATGTGAAAGCTTCGTAACATTCATCGCCATTCGGATGGCACCCGGCGTCTGTGTTGGACCTCAAGTATCTACGTGGACCAGAGTCTTTTGCTGGAGGTCCATTTTCAATTTTCATCACCCAGTCTCATCTAGACTGTTCCTCCAAATCATTGACAATGAAAACCATAGCAAAGACCATGGTCCGGTTCTTTCGTTGTTGCTTCAGAGGAAGCTCGCAGCACGATTGTGAGACAGTCGAAAACGCAAATCCCATCACGCTTGAGAAGAAAGACCGCCAGGAGGGCAGTCCGTTTAGTTCAAACACCTACATTTCCGCTTCCTACGATGAAAAACCGAACCACCCCTTCAATGGCACGAGCCTCGCAGAGCTGAAGAAGTACAACTCTGCCCAAATCGACACTGAACAATATCGGTTATCGAGACCCATACAAGAGAACAATCTTCCATCAGCGGAGTCACAGCCCTGGACACACCCCTCTGATTCCAAAGCCTCCTTGTCCACGATCAGGACATGGGAAATGGACTGGCAACCTCATTCAGACAAAGCCTTGGAAAAGGCCGAGCAAGACCTCGAAATCATCCCGTTAGTCCACAAGAACGAACCTACACCCCCCCTCGAGGCGATCGTCGAGCTCTCAAACCCACTAACCGCACCCACCACGTTGTCTAAATCAACAACAATGGTCCTCCGCCCTTCCTTCGGTATAACCCTCATCTCGCACGCCCTGGCGCTCGAGCTAGGCTTCACTAGTGACCACCAGCAGGCTTTCGACCCTCCCCGCTCCATCTCTCTCGGTGTCGGCTCAGACGGGCATGGGGATCATTTCATAACTTTCAAGATACTAGGCACGTTTGACCTCGCGTGCCGAATCGACGAGTTTCTGCCCTTACAGACTGAAACCTCCGCTTCTGTCCATACCCCTTCCCCTACCCCTACCCCTCCCTCGGCCACTACCTCCACCTCCACATCCATCAAGACCCCTCCCACGCCCCCTCCACCACCGACTACGGCAACCCGCGCCGAAGTCACGACAAAAGTATCTCAAGCGCGCTTCGAGGCCACGTTCCTCGTCACCGACTCGGCTACACTGCTGCAGTTGTATTAAGAAGATGGCATTGGGGTCGTGGCTGGCGCCGCGGTTTGTGATAAGGTCGATCGAGTCGTGGCAATGGCTGCGGGTAGTGACTGTTGGGCGGGGAGGGGGAGCGCGAGGTTGAATTTGGGGGGGCGAGGAATTGGGACAGGGATTGGGACAAGGATAGGGATGGGAGGCGATGTACTTGTATGAGCCCCTTTTCTTTTTCGGATGATGAGCCTTTGGGCCAGCGTTGAGAGGTTTCTACTCCAGATATGTGTGCGGTCCATCTCACGCCAGATTAAACTTGTGAGAAACGTGGCGTGTAGTGGATATACAGGTACTGGTTCCAGGCACCGGGAGTGTTAAGCACAACACTACACCCTGGAATGATATGGCCATGGCAGGTTTCCCAAATATACGACACGTCGTGCATGTTGCGGGCTTGCTGCTTGTCTGCATAGCCATAATGCAGGGCTTCTGTTCTCATTTCATCTGCCACCTGCACGATTTCGAACTCCCAACGCAGAGTTGTCTTCCATACCAACCCTGCCGGACTTTTTAAAAGTAAACCCCGGCAGCCACTCGAATAAGTTACCTTGCCCATGCTGTGGGTATCCAGACCACACATCCAAACCCATACCAACCTTCCAAAACGAGCAAAACACACAGCCGTAGCCGCAAATCAACAAAGGGCCATAAAATCAAGCGACCACTCGCCTCCTGGGCTAATGTACGTGTAAGGTAGGGACAGCAGATGCGCTGTGTTACCCGTGAAGGTAACGTTAAGGTAACACGCTTACCGGACTTGCTGCCCGGCCCCGAAAACTTCGAATGCTGATTTTAGGTAAGTTAGTCCCCTTGTTCATGGCACATCCTGTTTAGTCCAGTGTAACCGGGCCGTTCAAGTTATCAGCGAAGATCGGTAGGGAAAAGGAGGCAGGGAGTCTGGACCCTCAACCAACGCCGTCCTGAAGGTACGTACTGTACCTGTCCAACCTCACGTAACTTAGTACAGTACGTACAGCAGAAGCGGGCGGAACCTGGGGATTTTATGCACCAATCAGGTGTTTTTCTCACCAGCCTTTATTTTTCTCTCGCCATACAGCCCACTAAGTTACCAGATCTGAGCCATAAAACCGCCAACTCAGTCTCTGCGCGGCTGCCAGAACTTATACTGGCGACCGGGATTGGGGTTGGGATTACTTCGTGACTATACATACCATGTGCGACTCAAGCCTTTGACAAGACTCGACCCACTCGCCACAGACCACGACCCCGAAAGCAAAGTAAAGCAAGCACTCAAACAAGTACCTAAGCAAAGCACCATGCAAGCACTCAAACAAGCAAGCAAGCAAGCAGAGCACGAACCCACAACCCTGACAGACCCCCTTCCCCATCTCCGAAAGAAACTCCAGATCCCTCCCCAGCAAACAAATTCCCCCCTCCCCATCTCCCGCCACCAGATCCTAGCCGCCCCCTAGCGCAACCTAGCGTCGCTTCTGTGCCGCCCGCGCTCGCCACTTCCACGTCGAGACCACTTGCGGCTTTCCTAGGTATCTGGCGCAGGGTAGCGGAGTCGGAAGGTACTGCGAAAGATGGAAAGAAAGACACACGGCAAGGACAGGTTCGGTGGGAAAACGGCAGGATCTTGTAATTACCTACTTTACCCTTCCGTACCTTATCCGCCTACCAACCACTCGAATCTTTTCACCCTCACTCTCTCACTCGGAGGTCGGAGCCTCGGCATTCTAGCGCCGTTTACCTTAAGGAACCGAACCCCGTCAGATGCATGTGCGTGTCAGGCAGATCCTAGCCCCGGGGTCCAGCCTTCATGTTCTAGGTACAAGTAACTGACGTTATAACTTAGCATTCCGCGGTATCCACCAGTGACAATGCCTCGACAAGCGAAGATAGCGGGTTTTCGCTGAGCTAATAACTCGATTGGCGGGGAGCGGGATGTTGGAGGGGGTGGACGGAAGAGGGGATTCTCATTCGTGGCTGATTAGGACGGCAACGGCAGGCGCGGATGGGCAGCTGCAGCTGCTGCTGATGATGCCATCTCACTGCGGGCTGCGGCTGAGCGGCGGGGACGGACTGAGTTGATGTGACGGGACTGTCAAGTGACGAGGCCACGATGCGACACTTGAAGCCAACGGGTGAGAAGAACGGGACAAGCGGAAACGGTATAGGAATAGGGATGTAAACGTCAGGTCCTTGTGATGACCAGCGGGACCGACAAATGTCGGTTCTTGATTCCATTCCTCGTCTGTCTGCTTATCCACCCGATGATATAGTAGTATGACAATGCTATCCCTTCCCGAATCATCCCATCTGAGGCCATATCCCTTCCCTTCCCTTCCCTTCCCTTCCCGTGTTAAAATGCAAAAGGCCGAGGGTATCCTCCCAAACGCAGCAAAGTGTAAAGCAAGATTCGCATGTAAATGATGGAGCGAGTGATTTCCTATTCCCACTTCGCCTTGTGTCCTGACCGTGCCGTCCTGGCCTTGTGCATGCCCCGACCCCATTCCGCCTGTTGTGACAATGATGATGATGAGCTCGAATGCTTTGTAGCATAACAAACGCCTGTGTAGATCCGCCAATGCGAAGAGTTGCGATCTTTGAAAACACTTTTGTTACATGAGATGAAAAGAAGCAGTGGCATACGCTAACAGAAAGGAAATAGAAGATGCGCCGACACATATATGGGTGTGACATCTGACAGATACCATCCGTGCGTTGTAGCCGTAATGAAGAAGATGATGTGTAGCATGGCAGGCTTGGGAACATTGACAAAGCCGCGTTGTGTGTCAGGTGGATATAGATGGATCCGCTGGTGGTAGTAATGGTCGTTGATGGCGTGAAGGTGTGTCGTAATGATTCGTGGTGATGATGGTGTAGGTGATGATTCATGATATTCGTGGTGATAGTGGTGATGTGGTAGTTGGTAGCAGTAGCGGCGTGCTTGAATGTCTCCCGGGTCCGCGTGATAAATTGAGTGAGACTCCTTGCATGGTTCATTTCCACACCATTCGAAATCCGATGTGTCTGGACCTAGGTCTGGAGTGACCGCCTCTTCCACTCCCGAGTCTGGTCGAAAGAGCTGACATAGCCGGAGAGCTCGTGACGAGCCTGCTCAGAGATGCAATCGGTGGTCTGCGCACCCGTCATGTTACTCATAGCAGAAGTGAGGGAGCTCCGCGACGACGACGGGGAGAGATATCGTTGAGGAGTCGTCGATGCCGTTGCCGTTTGGTGGTTAGACGATTGCGAAGGCGAGACTTGTAAACTCTGTCTGCGAGGGGATGTTGGTGGTGAGAGTGGGGTCTGGTCTGTGGATTTCCACGAGCTGAAGTCGAGGGCTGGTGGGAGGTAGAAGCCAGAACCAGTACCCATGTGCGAGGACACCCAAGATGCAGACTCGAAGTTGAACGACTCTGGGCTGAGAGGAGTCATGGGTGCAGAGGTGCCGGCTTTCTCAAGGTCTGCTAGGCGGCAAGCTTGGGAACAGTAGAGGCCCTCTGTGGACTGCTTGTCACAGGCAAGGCAGAAGTCGGGAAAGCAGTCCATTGTGAGTCGATTGGTAGAAGTAACAGTGTATAGAAGAGAGTGTTGGTTATGATTGGAATGAAGATGCCGAGAAGTGGTCGACTGCGGTCGTGATATAGATTATGAAGAAGGAGAAAGGTGATTCATCAAGGTGGGTCGGAAGATGGCGTGCTAAGATGGAAGCCCGGTAACAAGCTTACGGAAGGTGTGCTTGATGACTGGTGTGAGGCAAGGTGACTCGTGATTGTTGTCTGAGCAGAAAAGTTGGGAAAAGAGATGGTGCCAGAAGGACACTGGTGGTGACACTGGAGGTGACACTGGTGGTGCAATAGAAGAGGAGGACTATGGTGGAGGAGGGAGGGTATACGTATTTGATGTCGACACCTGAGTTAGCAGGTACCTACCTCACGGTACCGGGCAGTGAGCGGCGGGCGCAGAGTGGAGAAGGGCCTAAGCTCAACATGCAGCAAGTGTATGCGCATGCCAGCTTGCAAGCTTCTAATCTTCCAACCAGTGAGCCAGCCGACTTGCTGCACCCGCCTGCTCCCAGCACCTTCAGGGTTCCAACCCAGCAGTCAGGCACACCCACACCTGAGAACCAATCACGCGCCATCTTGTCCCCGTGCAGCAGCCGTGCAGCAGGTGTGCACCAGGCGTTGCGAGACCTGTGGGGGCCGCGCCTTCCAGCTTCGCTATGGCACCATGGGCAGACAAGGATTCGACAAGGGTTGACAAGGGTCTACAAGGGCATGACAAGGATACGATGGGCCCTGCACAGGGTGTTCCGCTGCACTACGCCCGTCTGGGCCAGTCAGCTGCAGGCGTGGCGTGCCAGAGCGTGGGGAGGCTGTTGGGACCATCAAAGTGCCCATGCCCAGTGCCGGGCCCGTGCTCAGCGATTTGTAGCGAGCAGGGGTGGTGACTCGTGAGTCGAGCAGCCGAGCCAAGCTTCGAAGTTCGCACCTTCCCACCCACCCTTTGGGCAACCCAACGCAGTATGAGGCTATGAGCATTGCTTATTGCTCAGTACAGTACCGTAGTCTCAGTGCTAGCAAAGTCCGACTCCGCTCTTCAACATCTCTGCTGCCACGGCCCAGCCACATGAAGCATGAAGCAGTCCTGCAGCTTTGCGGCGAGGCTAGCGTGCACATCAGCCGAACAGTACCTACATCATGTACACTGCACTGGTGTTGGTGTATGTGTCAGTAGTTACCTACCTACGGTTTCTACAGTGGGTACTATCACCTGCTACGGTACATGTACAATGTAAGGTACATGACAGTAAGTTACATGTAGCGAAGGAGGCAGGGTGAGACGGGGCAGGCAAGAGGCAGAGGCAGGAGCAGAGGCAAGCGCGGCCAAGCCAGACTTGCCCACACTAGCCGCTGCCCGCAACCTTGGAACCCTCACAAAGCATGGTGAGACTGTGCAAGCCATCACAGTACTTCCTACCAATTCTCGCTTTCTCATACAACCATCTCCAAATTGCTGAGGGTCCAGCTCATGCAACGCCGGTTTCGGTGAGCGAGAAACAAGGGAAAGAAGGGAAACGGTTGACCCCATGCTCGCTTCACCCACTCAAGCCCCAGGGCCATCATTGCCCGGGCGTTGCGGAAGCCGGGCGTTGCCGTTTCAGCTCTGGTGAGCGTTACGGATCTGTGATCAGGATCGTCCGCTCCGTTCCGCTGCTAACATCTACCAAAGAGTCATGGTCTGGTGATTCTTGCCTATCTTATCTGGTGATGTTCGAAGATAGACATCAAATTTATCAAATGGTCAAGTTAGTCAGTTACTTGTAGTGAACCCTTAGCCAACCCTCTTCAATCTCCGACTCTCCCTAACTTAGCTCATCTCTCGTGCTCCGCATACCCGAACGAGTAATCCGACCGAGTTGCAATCTTCCACTCATATTCTTAGTGTCCGACTGGCTTGTATCACGACATTTCAAGCTTGTAGTGTTTGATGACGTTTGCCTGGGTCCAGCCTCCACATGCAGTCGTCGGGTCGCACAGCACATCCATTACATGTACTGCAGGTTGCTTGCACTGCCATGCGAGCATTACTCGTGCTGCCGTGCATAATCTTTATTCTTCTTCTGCAGAAGAGCACGGTAGCAACTCCGCCCGAGCATGCCTCCCTCCCGTCATGCTCATGCCTCTCACAATCGAACGAATCGGTAGTGCTAAATAGAGCGACACAGAACCTGGCATGTGCTTCCCAAGGCGCGTCTGATCTAGCGCCCTGCCCTTGCGCAACCCTACAACACAATCCCCATCAATGCACTCTTTGACAAGGGCCGTGCTCTCTCGGTTCTCCGGATTGGACTTTACCCTTTGCGACGGGAATCATGCAATCAATGTGGAATGTGGGTCAAACGCTGCTTGCTGCTTCTTTCCCCTGAGGCAGCGCATGAGCCAGATCATGTTGTGTACATGTAAACAAGCAAAGCGACTCCGCAGTAGCAGAATCCATTGTCCCGTTCCCTCAGACGACGTCGGGAAACGCGCAATTTGCGCCGGGCCTGGCGGATACCCTAACCATACATTGGCTGCTTTGGAAAGATTGGCTGGGTGCTGGGCTGGGTTATCGAGCTCTCTGACTCGTTGCGCAGCGATTGACAACTAATGAGACGCAAACGCTGCTTTGCAGAACGCCGCCCATTTCGCTTTATGAAGATCTTTCTGGCCTCGCTCCGCTCCGTTTGACGTGCGCGGACTTGCAGAGATTACCGTATGTGATTGGAAAGGAAGCCCATTACTCGTAGGTTTAAGGTACGGGTACGGGTACGGCACGTACCTATGAGCTTGGCATCTTTATCCATGCTTTCTCATGGCTCATGCACATCTGGTATCCACCCCCACGCCCGTTACCTGTATAGCTTCGGACCATCGACAGGGTCTACAGAAAAGAGAATGAGCAAGCCTGGTCAAGAAGAGGGGACTGCGAGTCTAGCAAATCAGATGAGGATCTTTCACTAAACATAACAGTCTTCTAGTATTCTGCTCGACTGTCAGAAGCATGACGAAAGGCAGAAGCAAACGAAACAAACCTCGAAAGTTCAGGTTCCGCCTGGCAACAAGTCATTGTCCAGCTTAGCCAGCCGCACCCACCACCTCCTGCAGGTGTCGATCGGCCCATCAAGCGCCCTCGTCACACAAACCGTACGCAATCCAATGGTTTGCTTCCAAATCCCACGCATGAAGCAAGTCCAGCACGAGCGCACGAGCGCCCACCCCCCTTCAGCGTCCGATTACCCCTCAGGGCCTTGATCGGAGAGGGTGTGCTCGTGGCTGGATCCAAGCCTCACTGGCTGATTGCTGATTGCTGATTGCTGAATGCCTCATGCAGACTAGCCGCACATAATCATCATCATGGTGCCTTGGCTCGCTGATGGAAAGCGTACATGTGTACCGAATCTGGAGGCCATGAAGGCCGATTTGAGCGGTTGACGAGGCCGAGACCGCGCCTGGCTTTTGCTCGATGCGTGGGCTTGAGATGGGTACGGACAAGCGAGAATGATATCCCTTGGTTTGGGATACAGCTGTAGGCTTTGGGCGTGCTGCCGGGCTTCTCCACCCAAGAAGTGCCTTCGTAGCTGGCGCATTGCCCTTGGCCTAACTTGCAGATTGCGTAGCGTAGCGTTCGCTGGTCTTGGACGGGGTCGTCTGGTGTCCGCTTGTCAAGTATGATGTCCGCCAGGGTTTCTACAGTATCCGTCCTCGCTCCTCATGGGTGGCGTCGTCGTCGTCGTCGGCGCCATATCTGGCCGCAGATATAGTACACTACCTTACTGGCACGAGCCCATCACTGGATGTCTCGCCAGAACAAGTTAACGCCAACATACTGTAAGTTACAGTGTGTGGGTGGGGCTGGGTGGGTGTGTCAGGTACCGTACTGCTGTACCATGACTCCATGAGGCATATGCAATGAGGCATGAGCCATGATGCAAGCTCCCCTTGTGCTAAGAGCTCCATCCGGCTGAGTGGGTCGCACAAGTCGTTGACTGGAAGGACTTATTCTCCGACGGGCTGTAGATTGAGTTAGTACTTTTGAGGGTGACGTGGGGGTTTGCCCAACTCAAGTCTTTCGCGCGTCGAAGCAATGCGAGGTTGTGGCACATGACGGCCTTTTACCTCTACGCTATTTCCAAAGCTATTGGTTTTCCTTGGGGGTTCCGACAGAGATAGAGAACGAAAAGACACCCTATCTTGTATTACCAAGGTAACTTATTCCTCGAATTCGGCCTATCAATCTGCCTACGTTTATCTAGGTGATGTAGCTAGGTATACCGACGACATACTCCCAGAAAGCCGCCGACACCGCGTCTAGCCTACGCGCTTAGGTCGGAGACACTTCCTCCACAGCGCGTTTCACCAGACCTTGCATAGATTACAGGGAGACCTGCAAGCTCTACCGAGCACGCGTGGCAACCTTGGAACCGTCGCCAATTGCCATGACATCCTATCCAACTGCCGCAGCAGCCAGGACGGCGGCGGAGAGCAAGCCGGGCAGAAAACAACTACAACGTGGGATGTTGCAGTTCGCCTTGGTGCAGGTGAATCTTCCCTTCCTTTTCCTTTTTCCCTTATGTCATGTACCTGCCTATGTATACTACCCCAACCTGTAGGTACATGTGGCCAGGTACCTCATGTACGCGAATGGCACCGCCGCATCTCATACTTGCGTCCTGCACACCGAATCATGCTGCGTCTGTCTTTGACAGGACGCACGTAAGGTACCCCGCTTTCGCCGCGTCAGTGATGCTGTCTGGAGCCCAGGTTGGTACTATACTGCTATATTGACAGGGATGCGATCAAGGTGTGGCGGTTTTGGTTTGGCTTGCGCAGGGTTCGTGGTGGGTAGAGTGGGCATGGGCATGGGCGTGAGCGACATGAAACACGTTAACTTCTTGAGCGGGATGGGTGAGGTATGGGTGCCATGACTGTGGGACCGGAATGCGGCGTGACGATTGCTACGAGTGACATATGCAAGCTTCATGTTCCTTCTGATAATCCCAGGGTGACCCGGGTTCTCATCCAGGAGAGAATGTTTTCGCCACTTAAGGGATGGGATTGAGAGTTACCTGTCCCTGATGTCGGCGGCGAGGAGATGATGAGGGTAGCGTGAGTCTGGAGATTCTGGAACATGAAGCATTCAACCGGAGACGGATGGGAAGAGACGGCAAAGCGGCCCTAAGCGTTGCGTGAGTCTGGCCATGTCCATGTCGGAGCGGATCGGGCCCTGCATAGGTTACATGTAAAGAAGGACCGTAGAGGTCTCGTGTCTGGAAACTCGTTCTGCAGCGCCGCAGTCGCCGGTTGCTAGGAAAAAAAAGGAAAGAACGAACCACGCGCGAACAGGAGAAGGGTAACCAGATCGATGGCACACGTGGCGCTGTGCAGGCCAGGGGAACAAGAAGAAGTCATGCACCAAGGGCCGGAGCGGGACTGCTGGCAATCAATGCGGGAGGAAGAAGCAAAGAGCGTGAAATGTTCCTTTCCATCAGCTCGATTTCCAACGACCGTCTGTCCAGCTATCCGACCACTCTACTATCCAAGTCTTGCTCCTAGACCATCATGCTCCTCCGCCTACTCGCCGCCCTCTCCGACCTCCCCGCACCCGCACCCGCGCGCGCTCCCTTCTCCTTCTCCTTCTCCTTCTCCACCCCCTCCGCCGCCACGCCCATGCCCAATTTACTCAAGCTCTCGCTCCGCGACGGAATCCGACTCGCCTCCCCAGTCCCTTCCATACCCATCTTCAGCCCAGCCACGCTCGAATGGCGGCGTACACTCTTCGCCTTCCTGAGCCCCATCTCCGTCGCGGACGCCGTCGCCGTCGCCGTCGTATCCGCGGGCGAAGAATCCCTAAACTCGTAGAGATCGAGCTCCCGCATCCTCTTCGCCGCCTCCTCTACCCCCTCCCCCTCCCCACCCCCACCCCCAACTCCAGGCGACGAAGACACGGCGTCGCGCTCCTTCGTAGCCTTCCGATCGCCCTTCGCCTGACTCGGACTCACCGCCTCCACACCCACATCCTTCCCCTCCCCATCCCCATTAGCAGCTAACCCCCTCCACGCCCTCTCACTCCCCCCCGCCCCATCCTCCATCTTAACAACAACCGTCCTCATCCCCACCCCCACCTCCCCACTCTCCCTCTTCCTCCCGCTCGCGCTTCCACCAGCACCAGCACTCAACCCCGCCCCGACCCTGAGCCCAGAAATCGCATCCACCATCTCCTTCCCCGGCCGCCGCATCTTCGTATTCAGCGCGGGCTCAGCATAATTGACAGCCGCGCGCGCGCGCCGCGACGGCCGACTGCCTTCGGTGGGCGGCGGTGTGCCGGCGCGGCCTTGGGGGCGGGTCGGGTCGGAGGGCGTGGGCGTCGGGGAGAAGAGGTCTGCGGCGGGGGTTTTGGGAGGGAGGGGGTGAGTGAGAGGGAGGTCGTGGTCGGTGGGGTGGGGAGGTTCGATGCTGGAGATTATGGGGGGTTGTGAGGCGGTGACTAGGATGGGGTGGAGGGGCGCGCTGGGTTTGGGGTTGCGTGAGCGAGGTTTAGTCGGGTCCCGCGCGGTGGGGGTGGGTTTTTTTAGGGGTTCTTTGTCGGGCTTTTCGGAGGGCCGGGAGGGCTTCTTGGGGGAGGTATTGACGGATTCTGGGGCTGTGTTAGTTGCGCACACGGGTATGGTAGGTAAGGTAGGTGCTTACTGTCGCCCAAGACCCGTCTTTGCGGCGGAGGAGCAATAGTTATAGCCTCACTCTCCGCGTCTTCCTCAAGCTTGATCTTGACCGGCACCTCGTCCTGCTCCTCTCCGTTCGCTATACTTTCCCCCTTGCCGCTCTCTGTCGCGACTTTCCGACTGAAGCGAAACTCCACCGCGCCCGCAGAATCATCCGCTTCTCGCACGCTCAACTTGCGCTTCGCACTGGTTCTGACCGGCTGCCCTTGCACTCCCGCCTCTGCATCTTCCCCGAACAGACTCGTCCGACGGAGAGAGAGCCTAGTCTGCCCATCCTTCCTCTTCCTCCTCGTCTCCAAATTCACACTCAGCGCCGCGCTCAGCTCTTCCTCCTCTCCATCCGCCTCGTTACCCTCCGTACCCTGCGGCTGCGGCTGCGGATCAAACTTGATCGGATCCTCGCATTCGAAATGCGCGACCGGCGGTGGTCCCAGATCAGGCGACTCGTTACTGTGATCCGAAAGCCGCAACGACCGTATCTCCGACGCCTCCAACGTCCTCCTAGGATAGTACTTGTCCTCGCTGATCGTCGGCAGCCTCAGTTCCTGTCCCGTCGCCTCCGCCAACGGTATCCGAGTCCGTCGCTCCATCACGCTCGCCTTCCGAGGCCGGTCTAGCGATTCCCTTCTCTTGCGCTCAGGCTGTTGCTGTTGCAGAAGTCCTAGCTCCGCGACTAAGTGACCGAATTCGGCGAGTTTCTCTTCAAGCCTGCCCTTCACGGTGGCGAGACCGGTGGGTGGCGCATTCGACTGCGCGATAAGGAGCTCGGTTTGGAGGTTGTTGATCTGTTCCTGGAGATTGAAGTTTTCGGCCAGCAGGCGCGAGACGTCGGATTCGAGTGAGCGGATTCGTAGTGATTGTGCTGAGTTATTTCTAAACACTGCCGTCAGTACCTCGTATACACTGTGTGGGTTCTACCATGGAGTCATCTCTCACTTCGCAAGCTCGCGGTTCTGCCGTATGAACCTTCGTTTCAAGGCGTCGACGCTCTCGGTCGGCAACGGAGCCTCGTTAAGCCGCGCCATAAGCTCCTGCTGCTATCTCAACTCAATATCCAATGCGCATAAAGATGCTGCTGCTGCTGCTGCTACTACTGCGAGTTGTCGCGTGCCGTCCGGTTTGGTCGAGCTTGAAGGTTGGCATGCGCACGCACGTTCAAGGTGCGGCCGGTTGTACGGGCGAAACCGTAAATAAACAGTGACGGCAGCGAATTGGGGGGCAACCGCTGTAGGGCTACCGCTGTAGGGCTTGGGTCTGGGCTTGGCGTCGGAGCACGGAACGGGAACGCGAGGGACGGGATGAACCACGCGTTGATTGACCGCAGAACGCGACTTCGGTACCTTACCTAGGTAAAGATAACATAGATCGTTCGGCCGCGATTGATATCAGCTGCTTACTCCGGGACGTCGCGACATTGCGCAAGATTCCATCACCCGGTACAGAACGTCAAGAGAGGATATCCGCATACAACCATGTCCTACCGCACCACCTCGCTCCCCTCGCATCTGCGACACCAGTCCACCTCCGGCTCGCTCAGCTCCTCCTCGCAATCCTCCGTGCTACAGCAGCGCATCAATGAGAAAAGAGTCGAGCTGGAGAACCTGAAACAACTGCGCGACCTCAGCGCCGGATTGGCGGGCCAGATGGAGCAGTTGGAGGAGAAGCTGGGCACGCTCAGTAACGGCACTGAAGGTAAGGTTACTTGTGCATTCTTGACCCAGATACACTGAGACAGCAACGTCGCGTTGGTCTACAATCTCACGACTGTCAGGCATTGGTTGGAAGCGTGGTGGCTAACAAGTTCATAGCTGTGGCAGCAGTGCTGAGCAACTGGCACAACGTTCTCAGAGCCATCCATATGGCATCAGGTAGGAAGATCGGTCAGATGATCACGGACGCAATACTGAGTTTTGGACTAGCCAAGATACCGAAACCTAAGGAGGCTGACGGAGAAGGAGCTGAGCCTGAAGTGCCTCTCCCACAGACGCTTGTGCGCATTCCCATCCAACAAGCCGAAGCAGCGGCGAATGCGCAAGCGGCGGAGCAGGGAGAATGAAGGGGCTTGGACTCGTGACAAGGTCATGGTCCTCACAGCTAAGCGATTGCACGACGATGGAAGGAGACAATAATCAGGGTTTGGAATAGGCATGTCGCCCGACATGGGGGTGCGCGAAGACAGACAGGAGGGAAACATTCACCAGCGAAAGGCAGATCACGACGAAGACATCGGGCGGCAAGGACAGATGCATAAAGGTGACGGAACGTTGGCACTGGAGTCGCAGAAGAGTGATATTGCTGGGCCGCATCCCGTTATGGGAGGCCGGGGTATCTATGTCGCTGGAAAGAAGGGATGAACGAAGAGGTCGAGGGCGCACGGCAGAGACGGAGGCGTGGTCCACCTTTTCCAATCAGATGCGTGTCGGCAAAGGCGGAGCAGAACGCTCGTGAAGCCTGGGGCATGTGGACCTGGATGGCTTGGCTCAGGAGACAAGTGGCTTGCGCAAGCCGCGGTAGAATGCCAAACCACCCGACCTCTTCTCGAAGAAAAGAGAGATGCCACGTTGGAATCAAATGCTCAGTTTGATGGACCTTTCCTCCTTGGAATCCTCTCATATGCGTTCGGGCTTGGGCGTCTCGCTTTCCCCTTCCCCTTGTCTCTGCGTCCGTCTCCTCCGGACCCTTGTGGGCCGTGGTCCGAATCATCGTGTTGGTGACGGTGATCGTGTCTCTTGATGCGCCGGTTCGCAGGCTGTGCTCTGCTGGTGTCTGGTTCGCTATCCGAGTCGTCTGACGAGGATGACGAAGATTCGTCTGAAGAAGGTTCTCCAGCTTCTCGTGGCTTATGGTAGATGCAGCACACTAGTTCAATTTGTCAGATCGGTATCGATCACACCTTCCAGAAACGCGACGAACCTTTTGAGCTTTTCTTGCCCATTCCCTCATTGTCTATTACATCCTCCGCCCATTGCACGCGCGGTCTCTCCTCTGGCTCTTCTGGTTCCGCTCGTAACCGCAGAGTTCCGGATGGTAGATTGAAGGGTAGCGACGGTCCTGCGTCGGTCGTTGTGACTGTCATACTGCCATGGCTGGCATTAGGTGTAGCGGTTCGCTGGATGGTCCTTGGGTCATAAGCCATCTTTCAATCGGCTTGTGAGGCGAGTGCGAGATCGGAGGGAAAGGGAGGAGGCAAAAGAAAGGGAAGGTGGCGACCAAGGCTCCTAATGTATATTGTGAGGCTGTCGTGCTAGGTTTGGTTGTGTTGTTGGTGTAGTTTGTCTGGTGGTTGTGACGTAGCGAAACAAAGGCGAAAGGGACCTCCTTCGCGGTTGTACAAGCCCGCTAAAGTGGTGGCTAGCGGCTTTGCTAGCGCGTCTTCTTCAGCCCTACGAGGCACCGCAGTGGAGCTGGTCCATCTGCTGTCTAAGCACAACAGGAAGTCTTCATAGCACATCTACAACACCTCCTCCCATTCACACATTCACACGTACGCCGCTCTCGCCATCGAGCTCCAACCATACCTTCTATACCCCAGAACTGCGGCACGAAAACGCGTCTCTTGCACTCCAAGCTCAGCGAACCGCGTTGAACTGCCCCGCCTTTACCGCCATCTTTCAACAGCAAGCACACCTGCAGCATTTGCACCACAACGCCAGCCCGCCTTTCCGGTCTTTGCATGCGAACAGCTTAAGAAGACATACATCGGTCTGCGCGCGACACAGCACTTCTTCAGTCCCCGCCACAGACTGCCAGCGTTGCAAGACCATCCAGGATGGCCACTTCGATAGAGGAACTTGACGCCACGGTGCGGGCCTTCTACGAGGGAAGAGGAGAGCAGGTAGGGACATCATCACCTAGACACACTGTTTCACGCGTGAAGGTTGTGACTAACGTGTCTACTCATAGCAAAAAGCTGCTCAAGCTACGCTCAACCAGGTATGCGCCTTCACTCTTCCTCACGTCGACCGAGCCAGACTGACATCCAATACAGTTCAAAGAGAACCCTGACGCATGGTTGATGGTGGATAAGATTCTGCAAGATGCGCAATACCCTCAGACAAAGTGTATGTGAAGATGACGGTCCAGAAAAGAGAACATGACTCGCTAACAACCACAGATCTGGGACTGCAGGTCCTGGACAATGTGATCATGACCCGCTGGAAAGTGCTTCCGCGGGATCAATGTCAAGGCATCAGAAACTTCGTCGTCAACTTCATCATTCAGTCATCAAGCACCGAAGAGAGCTTAAGAAAAGAGAGGGCGCTTCTGAACAAGCTCAACCTCGTCCTCGTCTCCATCCTGAAGCAAGAATGGCCGCACAATTGGCCAACCTTCATCAACGAGATTATTTCCTCCTGTCACAGCAGCCTACCGATCTGCGAGAACAACATGGCAATTTTGAGGCTGCTTTCGGAGGAAGTTTTCGATTTCTCCGCCGACCAGATGACTTCTGCCAAGACCAGACATCTGAAGCAGAGCATGTGTGATGAGTTCACCTCTATCTACAACTTGTGCTCTGAAATTCTGAGAACGGCAAATCAGCCAAGTCTGATCAAGGCGACACTGGAGACGCTGCTTCGCTTCCTCAACTGGATTCCTCTGGGTTACATCTTCGAGACGCCGCCAACCGGGGTCAGCTTGCTAGAGACACTACGGAGCAGGTTCCTCGAGGCACCGGAGTTCCGCAACGTTACCCTGAAGTGCTTGACAGAGGTTGCTGGTTTGCAGACTGAGCCGCAATACAACGAGAAACTCGTTGCGATGTTCGTCGAAACACTCAGCACCATCTCCAACATTATCCCTCTCTCGCTGGATCTTAAATCAACATACGCCGCAAGCAACAGCAGGGACCAGGAGTTCGTTCAGAATCTGGCCCTCTTCCTGTGCAACTTCTTCTCTAACCACCTCAACATCATTGAAGCACTTCCTAACCGCGACTTCCTTCTCCATGGCCACCTCTACCTCATCCGTATCAGTCAGATCGACGACCGCGAGATCTTCAAGATCTGTCTGGAGTACTGGACTAAGCTTGTGTGCGAGCTCTACGATGAGATGCAGCAACTTCCGATTACCGACCTGAACCCACTGGTCAACATGAACGTGAGTGGCTTGGCTAACGGCGGCGCACCACATCCGACTGTGCTTGCGAACTACCCTCTACGTAAGCACAAGTACCAGGAGGTGTTGTCCAACCTTCGTCAAGTCATGATCGAAAAGATGGTTCGTCCTGAGGAGGTCTTGATCGTGGAGAACGATGAGGGTGAAATTGTGCGTGAGTTCGTCAAGGAGAGCGACACCATCCAGCTGTACAAGACCACAAGAGAATGTTTAGTCTTCTTGACACACTTGGATGTTGTGGACACCGAACAGATCATGTCGGAGAAGCTGGCCAGGCAAGTGGACGGTTCCGAATGGTCATGGGCGAACTGCAACACCCTCTGCTGGGCCATTGGATCTATCTCTGGTGCTATGAACGAAGAGACCGAGAAGCGTTTCCTTGTCACTGTGATTAAGGATCTCCTTGGCCTCACTGAGCAGAAGCGTGGCAAGGACAACAAGGCAGTGGTCGCATCCAACATCATGTACATTGTTGGACAGTACCCACGTTTCTTGAAGGCTCACTGGAAGTTCTTGAAGACGGTCGTCAACAAGCTTTTCGAGTTCATGCATGAGACCCACGAAGGTAAGAAAGCCGCAGACCGTCCGAGAATATGCCTTACTGACTGTATACAGGTGTGCAAGACATGGCCTGTGACACATTCATCAAGATCGCCAACAAGTGCAAGCGCCACTTTGTTCTGACCCAGCCTGGTGAGACCGAGCCGTTCATCGATGAGATTGTGCGTAACATGCGCAAGATCACATGCGACCTCTCGCCACAGCAGATTCACACCTTCTACGAGGCGTGCGGTTACATGATCAGCGCGCAAGGACAGAAATCTACTCAGGAGAGGTTGATTGGAGAGCTCATGGCCCTACCGAACGCGGCTTGGGATCAGATCATTGCATCGGCGCATCAAGACCCCAACATCTTGCAGGACGCTGAGACCATCAAGATCATTGGCAACATCATGAAGACTAACGTTTCGGCATGCTCATCTATCGGCAGCTACTTCTACCCGCAGATCGGCCGCATCTACCTCGACATGCTGACCATGTACCGTGCGAGCAGTCAGCTGATTGATGAGGCTGTTCAAAGAGATGGTCCAATTGCTACTAAGATGCCCAAGGTTCGCGGCCTGAGGACAATCAAGAAGGAAATTCTCAAGCTCATCAACACCTACGTTGAGAAAGCCGACGATTTGGAGATGATCCACGATCGCCTGGTGCCACAGCTCCTTGAGGCCGTGCTCCTGGACTACCGTAACAATGTGCCAGATGCACGCGAGTCGGAGGTCTTGAACGTCATTACCACAATCATCCGCAAGCTACAAGTACGTTGGACTCCCAATCGTGTCGTACAGATGGTTGGCTTTACTGTTACTATCATTCCAACAAATGCTGACATATTCTTGTAGGGACTCATGACCGACCAAGTTCCAGCTATCCTGGACGCAGTCTTCGAATGCACGCTCGACATGATCAACAAGGACTTCTCCGAGTATCCCGAGCACCGTGTGGAGTTCTTCAAGCTTCTGCGTGAGATCAACCTCCGCTGCTTCCCTGCTCTTCTCAAGCTCGACCAGCGCCAATTCAAGTTCGTCATCGACTCGTGCATGTGGGCCAGCAAGCACGACAACAGATTGGTCGAGGGCGAAGGTCTCAACATGTGCCTGGAGCTCATGTCCAACATGGCTGAGACGGACCAAGACACCTGCAACGCCTTCTTCCAGAACTTCTACACCACAATCTTGCAAGATGTCTTCTTTGTCCTGACGGACTCGGACCACAAGGCCGGATTCAAGTACCAGTCTATGCTGCTGGCGCGCATGTTCTGGCTCGTGGGCGCGAACAAGTTGCCTGGTCCGATTTACACCCCTGACATGGCGGCACCTGGAACTTCGAACAGGGACTTCCTGCAGAACTATGTCGCTAACCTCCTCTCCAACGCTTTCCCCAACCTCACCGCGTAAGTATCATATCCAACCCTATTCGTCACGTTCCTTTTACAGCATTACTGACTTTATGACCCCTAGTCCACAAATCGAAAAGTTCATCACCGACCTCTTCTCGCAAGCCGACGACATCAACCGCTTCAAGCTGACGCTGCGCGACTTCCTGATCCAGCTGAAGGAGTTCGCGGGCGACAACGCCGACCTCTTCGCCGAAGACCGCGAGAAGGCGGCGCAGGACCTCAAGGAGGCGGAGCGTGAGCGCGCCATGAAGGTCGGCGGCCTGCTCAAGCCTTCCGAGATCGACGACGACGAGCTTTGACTGGGCAAAGATGTGGGCATGAGGACTGCTTACGATCCCAGAGAGGAGGGGAAACTGGAAGGCAGTTTGGAGGACTGGGGTTGGGAGTTGTAATAGGGAAGATCGCAAGCCCGACGCATCTTTTTTCGAGCCTTGGGCAGCGTTTCAAGCGTACGAATGTGGAAGCGGGGCCCCGATGTGGCTTTCGGATAGAAGGAAAGCTCGGCGCTGTCGCCAGGCAGATAGGCCTCTGCCTTTGGCTGGGTTTGAAGGGGGAATGTTTTCATGCGATAAAAAGGCCAAGCTTTCTGTGCACCCGCCTAGATGGGTCGATCAAAGATTCTATGCAGGGGAGTTTTCCGAATAAGTAAGGGAATAAAGAGGGAAGTGATTATTCTCGAATGTTGCTGCATGCCTCTAGGCCTGCTAGATACACACACGTCAATGATAAGGATACCATTATAATTCTATTAGAATGCTTGCTGCCTGACTCTTGTCTCGTGATGATGTTCGTGATGATGTTCGTGATGATGACAGTGAGCTGTCTTGACTAAGGTATCTCATGATGATGCTGGTGTTGTTGATAGTGGCGATATCTGCTTCCATCTCTACGATGGGAGTTCATGAATGAGCGTTGGGCCTCAACAGTCGTGTGGTCGTGGGGATAGAGTTTGTACTTGGACGTGCGGCTCCAGTGTGCGCCAATATCGCGGTAATAACAACGACACTATGAGTTTGAATCATGGTCGGCTTTACATGTAGCAAACCAGTGCCTACGAGGAGTAAGGTTGACGTTGGTACCTGCAGCATCGAGGCCAGGGTCTTGCCAAGCATTCTGAAAACAACCAGAAGAATGCCGCCCACGCATCGGAGATCTGCTAATTGGAGCAATGTCCATCTCCCGCGTGCATATCAACGCGGAAAATACCACCCTTGTATCCACTTCAGCATCTTCGCCATCAGACATCGAGATGCCTCTTATCATGGCCCTCCATACGAAGAACACCCCCAGGGGCCCCAGGGCATCACAATGACCGCTACGGCGCCAACCTCTACCAAGCTTTTCCCGAGTGGGTCGCAAATGATGCAATTATGGGCCCTTCTCCCAACGTGCCCGCTGCTAGAATGGCATTTTCACGGAGCAGAGATCGTGAAGTTGCTAGAATCGCCTGCCATTTCGACAAATAGAATTCGCATCGCTCAGATCTGAGTGGCGTCTGTGCTGCCCGGACAGTGCAAGAGGCTTGACGTGAGAATGCGGTCGAAACGTGTAAGCGATGGCAACGTCCGTGGATGGGGGATACGACGGACTACTTAGAGCCGCGCTGCCATGACTCTCTCTCTTGTATACCACGAGAATCCCTGTCGGTTGATTTTGCATCAAGAGAGCTGTAAGAAGGAATGGGCGAGGAGGCCACTAGTGGACGCCCTGAGGCGCAACAACGGCCCTCGAAGCTGTCAAGTCAGCAAAATGATATGAACAACGAGCGTGATTCCTCGCAACCACGGCCCCAGCAGAACAGACAGCAAAGCAGTAACTACTTCAGCCACCGTCCGCCACCAGACAGACAAGTCTCCAGTGCAGGACGCAACGCAGAATCACAGAACGTCGGCAACGATTCGCACAACTCGCAGGGCCGCCCAAGTGCACCGCAGCGCCCTACTCAGACCAGATTAGACACCGCTGGTAGCAAAGCCATGGATTTCGCACGCCCTGTCCGCTCACGACAGGGCACTAATAATTCCCTACGCACGCTACGCACGCAACAATCTCGTGGTACCAATAATGGAAATTTTGGTGGCCAGAGAACTATGACCCAGCGTACAGCCAAACAAGGCGAGTCACCATACTCACTCGCTGGTCCGCGTCAGGGCCCAACCCGAGGGGGCACGTATGTCGCTGAAGGCTACCGAGAGCTGAACCCGCAGTTCGAGAAGGAAGTCGAGAAGCCGACCTTCTCCCTCGGTGGCAATTTGCCACATACCGTTCGCGGCTACCAGCGACGGAAAGGCAAGGGTGGGAAGAAGGATGCCCAGAAGCAGGGTGGTGGACAGTATGGCGTTGAGGGTGGCGAGAAGGGTGAGACGGAAGTTCCGCCCGCCATTGAGAATGCGGATCAGAAGGCCACGAGGACGGATAGTCAAAGGCAAAGGACGGATAGTCAACGGCAGAGTAACGGCAGTCAGGATCGTAAGGACCGGTTTGATGCGCGCGAGGGAAGCGGTGGGAGTGGCAATGTGAAAATGAGGCAGGAGAGGTTAATGGATTCGGACGGCAGGGACTTGGGTCCGATAGGGGAGGAACCGGTGCTTAATGAAGAGGTTATGGAAGAAACCTGGGATGAAGAAGAGCCGCTTGAGGATGAGGATTACGAAGAGGAACCCGAAGATGACGGCATGCCCGAAGACTGGTCTTTCAACAGCTGGGCGCGTTTTCGGCGGCGCTTTCAGGATCCTATAGGAGAATGGCTGGGCACCATGGTCCTGTGCTTCGTCGGCATCTCTGCCAATCTCAGCATCACCACGTCTCAGCAACAGGCGGGTAGCGTACAAACAATGTACTGGGCATGGGGTTTCGCGGTCATGCTCGGTATCTACATCTCTGGTGGTAGCTCTGGTGGTCATCTCAACCCCGCCATTACCGTCATTCTCTCCGTCTACCGCGGGTTTCCGGGCAGGAGAGTACCCGTCTACATCGTCGCGCAAATCCTCGGCGCATTCACAGGCGCACTCCTTGCCTTCGCGATCTACAGAGATGATATCCTCCACCTGGATGGCGCACTCATCCCCTCGTCAACGGGAATAAATATGTACACCCAGCCGAAAGCCTGGATCACGCCCGCCACGGCTTTCTTCACCGAAGTACTTGCAACAGGCTTGTTATGTGCCTCCATCCTAGCACTCGGAGACGACAGCAACTCCCCTCCAGGAGCGGGTATGCACGCCTTCATCATTGGCCTCCTCGTCACCACCCTCCTAATGGCCCTGAGCTGGAACACAGGCGGCTGCATGAACCCCGCCCGCGACCTAGGCCCCCGTCTCGCCGCAATGGCAGTCGGCTATCCAACCTCCATCTTCAACGCTGGCAATGCTTGGTGGATCTGGGGCGCGTGGGGAGCGACCATCACGGGAGCTTTGCTCGGCGCCGCCCTGTATGATGCTTGTATCTTCAAGGGCGGTGAGAGCCCGATCAATTACAGTCCGCAGAAGTGGGCGGCTGAGGGCCACAAGGCTGCGAGGTCGGCGCAGGTGGAGGGCAGGAGGGGGCAGATGGGCTGGTTGAAGTTGCTGGGGCGCAGGAGGACGGCGGATAGTATTGGCGGGAAGTTGGAGAAGGGAGAGTTATGATAGATGTTACGTTGACGCCTTGTCACGAATAATAATTGAGAATGGGCCCTCTGCCTCAGCCAACTTTCAAGGATGCACGTTTGGAACTCCCATGTAATCGGAGTGTCTTCCAGGTTTCCCATGATGATCTGATGATCCTGGTCTACCGCGATCGGGAGAAGCCTCGCTAATCTGCCCCGGAAGTTTACGATCTCAAACTAGTCCGTATTAGGCAAGGCTAGCCCGCATCTCAAGCGATCCATGACGGAATGCCTCGCTCGTCTGCATGAGAGGATCAATACCTTAGTTTCAGGTGTTGACGCCATGATTTCGATTCCATTTCTTGCAAACCGTCCTCTTACTTCTTCCCTATATGCTCCTCTTCCCACGCGACCAGGGTGAGAAGCGAAGTTAGCTCAGCATCAACACTTTTACACCATCCATGCCCGATACGAGGCCCCTGCTAAACACCGAGCGTGAACCGTCGCAGACTCGCTTCGACATGGGCAACAAAACCGAAGGCCAGCGCAAAAAGCGCGTCTTGGTAGTAGGAGCAGGTGCAGCAGGTACGATACGATCGACCCTCCTCCACCAACCCATCGTACTCGCGTCCAGCTAATCCACCACTCCAGGCATGTCCTGCGCTCACCACCTCGCCGAACATCCCTCAAAGTTCGACGTCACCCTTATCGACGCCGTCGACCACTGCGGCGGCCAGGCCTACTCCATCCCGCTTGACAAACAGTCCACCGGCGCCTCCTGGCTCAATCAAGGCGTCCAGGGCGGCTCCTACATCTTCCACCACACCTTGACCATGTTCGCGCGCCAGGGCTACCAGGCCAACCCCGTCAAACTCCAGGTCTCGTTCGGCAAGGACAGGACGTTTTGGAGTAACGTCTATCCGAGCAAGTTGCTGGAAAGACACCAGGGCGAGGTCAAGCGGTTTTATTGGATGAATAAGATTGTCAGGTGGTTTGAGGTCTTCTTTGCTCTTATCCCGATCAAGTATCTGATGAAGCTGTTCTGGTTCTCGGATGAGTTTGCCAATGCGGTCGCCTTGCCCATGGTCGCGCTGTTCCTCGGCACGGGCAACTATGCGCCCGAGGTTCCGTCGATGATCTTGGAGCGGTTGGTCACGAGCCCGACCTACGGCATGTGGTTTCCAGGCGACAAGCAGAGCGTCGCGAGCAACCTGCCGCCCATGGTCGTGTTCCCAAACTTCTCGGAGTTTTACGAGGAGTGGAGGAAGAGCTTGGTCAAGAAGGGTGTCAATGTTAGACTTAGCACCGAGGTCGCCAGTGTCATTAAGAGGGACAAGACTGGTGTCAGGGTCAAGCTGATCAAGAGGACGCCTGCAAAGGATGGCCATAACCAGGACAGTGCATGGGTGCCCAATACCGTCGAGGGTAGCAACGCAGACGCAGATGCGCAGGAGTTCGAAGAGGAGTATGACGAGCTGGTTCTTTGCGTGCTGTAAGTTTCTTCCCCCCTTTTAAAACCACTGGCCCGAACTAACTCGCAACAGCACCGACACCGCCAAACGCATCCTGGCCCCAACCGCCGGCTGGCGCGAAAACAAAATCCTCGGCTCCGCCAAATTCGCCAACGACGTGACCGTCACCCACACCGACCACGCGTACATGAAGCGGCACTACGAAAACCACTACAACGCCTCCCAAGCCGTGTCCTCCCTCTCCGGCGTCGACCAAACCTCGCGCCTCGCCTTCGCAAAAGAAAACTTCTCCCCAATGTACTACATCAAAATGTACCCCTCGGACCTGACCAAGCTAGAAATGTGCTTCGACTGCACAAACTACCAGGCCCAGTTCCCGCCCAACGTGCCGTTTGAAAACCACGTCTTCCAGACCATCTTCCTCAACAAGGACCGCGACGGCCATCTCTGGTCCAAAGACGAGATCGACGAGAGCAAGATCATTCGCGTCGATTGGTGGCACCAGCTCTGCCACAGCTTCACCCACTACCTGTTCGTCGTCCCCTGGATGTGGCTCCTGCAGGGCCGCAAACACACGCGCTACGCCGCCGCCTGGACAATGGTCAACGCGCACGAGGTCGCGTGTATCTCTGGCATCGCGGCCGCCGTCGACTTGGGCGCCGAGTACCCGCACGATCTGGAACGGGATGCTTTCGCCCTGCTGAGCTTCCGCCTCTATTATTTGCTCCAGTATGGCAGGTGGTATAGACGCAAGGCGCCGAAGAAGGGAGAGGGGGTGGGCTATGCTAGTGGGCTTTATGGCAGTGTTTATAAGGGCCCTGGCGTTAGTCAGGAGGAGAGGACGATGTGGCAGCAGGAGGCGAAGGAGGGTAGGAGTTTGAGGGATGTGGGCGAGCTCACGCCGAATTAGGGGCTTGTATGGGCATGTAGTATTTGTTAATGGAAATCAAATGCGCTGCGGGCGTTCTTTTCTATTGAGAAATCTACATGTTGGCGATGTTGATGCCGGAGTCTGTGTGTGTCAGTAGTGTTTCAATGTAGGTAATAAGATCTATCTGGGCAACTTGCCTATCTGGAAGTTCTGCCCTGTAATCGACGTGTTCTTCGCCAACATCACGTACACATCCGCGCAGTCGTCCAAATCAACCTGTGCAGCGTAAGTATTCAATCAAACATTCCTCCCCCTCCCCCCATCCCCTCATCTCCCTTTTGCCTTTTTCCCTTTCCAAAACACCCCCAATCCAGACTACCAAAACTTTTGGTAGACACAAAAAGAACTCACCTCCCGCTTAAGCACACTCTTCTCCTTCAGCGCCCCAATCCTCTCCTCCCCATACCTGAGCCCCCATTCCGTCAACAGCATCCCCGGCAACACCGCATTACACCTCAGCTTCTCCCCCTGCGTCTGCGCAAAACACTTCATCAGATGCAGCTGCGCCGCCTTGGAAACGCTGTACGCCATGCTCGACCCGGCGAGAGAGGTGCCGGCGATCGAGGACGTGATTAGCAGCACCCCGCCCTGGGGGTTGAGGGTGAAGTGCGGCATCGCGGACTGGAGGAGGGAGAGGGGGTGCAGGACTTGCGCCGACCAGGCGAGATTCCATTCGGTCGGGGTGAGGGCGTTTAGGTCGCTGAAGGCGCTGAAGCGGGTCCAGCCCTGGGAAGTTGGTGGTGGTTAGCTCGTCCTGCGTTTTGTGACGTCGAGGCGAGGTAGGCTTGTAGGTGTTCGTTTTTGGGGTTCAATTTTTTCTTGTGGTTGAGGGGTCGGGGGCGGTTGGGTTATAGAGCAGAGGGTTAGGGTCAGGTATTGCACTTACTGCGTTCGCGATCACGATGTCGATGCCCTCAAATGCCATGACCGTCTCTTCGACACAGCGTTTACAGTCGTCTGTCTTGCACACGTCCTACACCACATCTTGTATCAGCCGATCAATCAACCACCCAACCAAATCACCACCTCTCCCATCTCCCCTCACTCCCCCCACGGGCCTCAGAAAACTCAACTCACCCCTTGAATCACAACGGTCTCAATACTATATTTCTCCCGTAGCTCATCACTCAGCTCCCTCGCCGCCTGTTCGTTAGCCGCGTAATTGATCGCGACATTGCACCCCTCGGCCGCGAACTTGCGACATATCACTGCGCCTAGGCCTCTGTATTCGTTAATCAATCAACTTTCACCTACTCTACTCTGCTGACTCGGAAGGCTCCCATTCGAAAAGAGGAAAGAAGGTCCGAGTGGATCTGGTGAGGTAGAACAGAGAGGGTAGAGGGTGTAGTCGCTCGCCTGGCTTTCGACGGCGATCATGTCGGTCTAAGTGGCAAAGAGCCATGACAGAGTTTTCAAAGATCAAGGAAATGTTACGGGCGTACCTTGAGCCTCCTGTGACCAACACATTGCGTCCCTTGAGATCGTACGGCATCTTTATGGTTGGATGTGGGAGTCGGTTTTAAACGAGGATGGGCGGGGCGAGATTTATGCACCTCGAAATATAATCACACCTTTCCACAGGCCTGGTTATCTTTGAAGACTCACTATACTTGGCAGTAAGATACCATATGTCCACTCTCATTAGTGGACGTGACGGACTCGCGCACAGTATGAGGAGACTGAGACGTCTCATCCTCTAGCCACCTGCACGTACCCCGCCTGTTGCTGAAACTTTAGCCGAGGGTCATACCATCCATGACTGTACATTGCCGGCACCACAGCAATCTCAGTTAATCAAAAGACATTAGGACACTAGCATTAACAATAGGGTATCATACTACACAATCTGAGCCGCGCGCGTAAAACCTCCCTCGTCCCCATCCCCATCCCCATCCCCATCCCCATCCCCATCCCTCATCCCCACCACCTCCCCACCGGTCGCCCCACCAGGCCCTCACACTCTGATAACAACACCCACCCCTACCGCCTTAGCCTCCCTAACACAACAACCCAAACACGTCCTCCCCGCTCGTCCTACAACCGCATTGGCTCCAGCGCTCGCACACCACGCCCTGGCCAACAGCTGCAGATCCGCCGTACTCGAGCCGCGACAGTCGAGCACGACGACCTCATCCGCACTGTTCTTGTTGAACTCTTCGTTCCCTCCTCCGGAAAAGAGCAGCGCCGCGGCGGGCAGGATCGTGTATGTGTGGCCCGCATGTAGCGGATGGCACGGCGCGGCAGGCAATTCCTTTTCCGCCCCCGCACCCGTGTGTGCACCCTCGACATCTTCGGGTCCACTTCTGCTCGACGCAGACGCCAGTGCCGACCGCGAAGGCGACGCAGGCGCCGACCTCGGCTGCGGAAAACACGGATACGCGCTCACGAACTGGACGTCGTGGGTCAGCGGCAGCACCTTCTTGGCCGACTTCGGGTTCGTGGGCGAGGAGAAGGTCAGAGAGGCGATCTGGGTCGCCGTGGCGGAGATGCCGGCGCCGCTGTCGTCTTTGCCTAGCTCGAAGGTGGAGGAGGAGTTGAAGCTTAGGCCTTCGTAAAGCGCGTCGTTGCCTAGGACAGGTGGACCATCGGACGGGTAGGTGAATGCGTCTGCTTTCAGTGTGGCAGGATCTGCATTGCGCAGAGGGTTGGAGTCTGCAAATACCGCATCGGTCTGCAGAATTCGTGGAGCGGACGCCGGTAAGTCTTTGATATCCAAATTGACCCACCCATCTGGCTGCTCTGCTCCTGTGTTCCCAGCTCCGACCGGCCCAGGGATACTGATCCAGCCCATACAATCGTTCGCACCAATACTCGCAGCTAAGACGCGACCAACGACACAGCTCTTGCTCCAGTAACTGCGGCCATGGTAGAAGAAGCCACCGTACAAGTTTGCGCAATCACCAAGTGCTTCGATCGCTTGTGGAGAGTTCTCCAACAGCGTTGAGATCAGGAAATGACATGCTGCCTCACCAGGTAATACCAATCCCGTCAGCCACGAGCGGCTAAGCCATCCACCAGCATCGGCAAAATCTGCTCCGTCTGCGGAGTGAGCGTGAGGTAGGAGCTGGATACTCTGTGCCGTCGACACACGCCCGAGTTGTGGGCGCTTCATGAGGTCGCCGAAATAGCTGTTTCGGTTCGTTCCGAGTGTACCAGGAGTACTTACTGGCGTGGCGAATCCGGCCACGGAAGACTTCGGTCGGCGGTGGTCCAGTTCTTGTTTGATATCCGTCGCGTGAGGCCAGCCTAGGACAGAAGCGAAATGAAGCAGGCCACTTAGCTGGCTTTTGTCGTCGCGGGGAAAGATGATTGGCTCAACATTGCTGCCAGGATCGTCAAGCGTCTCGTTGGCGGTGAAGAAGGAGAGCGCGGAGAAGACGCTGCTGCGGTTCTGGTCTTTGTCGTTTGCGGGGAGCTTTGGGCGGATGCTGACGTTGTCGAGGAATTGTTTCGCCAGTACCAGGTCCCATTCGATCTTGGTAGTTCGCATTTTCGCAACATCCTCCGCCTCTTTGCTGTTTAGAAGGCTTCCATCAGTAGGTTTTTGGGCGAGTACACCAGCTGCCTCCAGCCTCGTCAGGAGCTCGCTTGCCAGAGTGATCTGAAGCAGTAGAACATCTCGCTCGCTTGTGGCCTCATCTTCGTTAGGGCTGATTTTCTCTTCCGGTGCCCACAAGAGCTGTCCCACTCGGATACGCCATTCGACGTAAGTGAAGTCATGCCATAGCCCAGGAAGGTTGAGCAACTTGATCAAAGCCTCAATCTGAACCTTCAACCCCGTTGGGTCTTGCTCGGATGACGTCTGGAACCTGGGAGGAACAAGCAGCTTTGCAAATAGATCGGTATACATCTCTGCCGCCTTTCGTTCATTGACCACGCTCTTTACAGAATCGCCTCTCTTCAGCGCCTGCTGCATATCACCCAGTTCAGTGAGTCGGTCGATCAATCTTTCGAGATCGACAAGCCGCAAGCCTAGTTTCTCTGGCTCTGAAGACAGCAGTCTCCGGTTCGAAAGAGTATCATGTTCGTCCTCGCTAAGCTTGCTGTCTGCGATGGCGAGCTGTAGGAAATGTTCAAAGCCGACAGTACCAGGTTCAAGACCGTGTATGCTGAGCATGTTCGGTACCTCGAGTAGATCAAGGGCCACCTCATGACGTGCACGGGCGAGGCTGTCAAGATGTGGTGACCCTTCTAGATCCGTGGTTTGATGCCTGCCTAGTGTCGCTGCCGCAAAGGTCGGATGAGAGAGCTGCAAGTAGTCACTTGCATCCTGTACATTGCTTGTCGCAGCTCCTCTATATGTGACCAATGGCTTCGGGCCTTGTTTGCTGGCGGAGATGGAAAACTCGGGCGCTCCAGAGAACAGGGCTTGCAATGTGTCTGAGTTGAGATATTCCGGCTCCTCTTGTCGCCTCTTAGGCTGTGGAGGCGTGAATACGGGAGAGTACATGTGCGAGTCTGCTCGATAGCCAGCGAAAGTATCCTGAGAAGGCCTGGTAGTCTCGTCGAGCGAATCTTTGCCGCCACTAAACATCTTCAATAGCAATTCCTTTTCGCGGTCCTCTTGCTGCCGTTCCAGTAATCGATTGGCGTGTTGAGAGTTGTTAGGTTCGGCCTATTGGAGAGTGAGCGTGGAATGTTTCGGATCAGGGTAGTGCTGCGTACACTGGCCCTCCGCTTGCCTTGCTTTCTCAACCTTTTAGGAAGTCTGGATGCATTGCCCTTTCCCTTGAAGAAGTCTTGAATGGACCTTCTTCTGGAACCTGGACTCTTCGGAGTTTCCTGGAGGGTCTCGCCTTCCTCATTAGTAGACTTGGCATGCTTCAGGAAGCGGAGAGGCACGCTGATATCGAAGCTTGGCCGCATTATGAGGGTGGCGCGACAGGAACAGCAACCGCGACGGCAATAAGGATACAGTCCACAAAGAAAGCGTGTTAGAGAGAACAGCAATGAAACAGAGAAAGAACAATGGAGAGGCCAATGTAGCAATTACGGAATAACCATGCGAAATCATCAGGGTTCCCTCTAAGCTCTGGTGTTCCTCTTCCCCCAGCGCGCATCCGGTCGCGTATCTCCAGAAAACAGGGCAGTCACCCTTGGCTTCCACTTCCACCTGCAGGTAGCCCGCGGCTGTGATCATTGTGCATCCTGGACGTCCGTCCCGCCTAGTAGGTACCGTCCTGCGCCAATCCGACTGGCTCAACGCGCTTTAGAATGGAAATGTGCGCCACATGGACGAGGGTGTGAGACATGCTGATCTGAACATCCTTCGACGTGTTCACGCGGAACCTGCTGATCTGGTGGGGTTGATCACCTATATTTGGCTCACTGAACACTCGGCTTACCACCTGCGTGCAGACACAGCCACTTTCGGTATTTGCTTTGCTAAGTCTCTTGCAGGTGTGCTTCCACAATGTTTAGCGAATGTTCCTGTTCCGGTCAGCAAACATCGTGTAAACTCAACTGGAATGTTAGATCGCAAAGTGGGCGGAGATTAAAGGCAAATTGCGTCAGCCTTCAATTTGGGTGGGGGCTCCCGCTCGAAGCAACATTGAATGCCGCCCGGTCGAAACATGATCTAAAGCCCTACTTCCGTAGCCTTGCTCACGAGTCCGATTTCATATATACAGATCATCAGTCATCTAGGCAATATGTTTTGCCGTGTGTAATCTTCCCAGTGAAATCATCCAGCGATATGCTACCAGAAGGGTCACACTCGCGAGGTGAGGTGTCTAATTCTATTTCCTCTTACCGTGCAGTAGATACGCCGCTATGGCAAGCAGCAGAGCGACAATCCCAATGATAGCCCCACCGTAGCTCGTCTGCGCCTGAGCGCCCTCGTCAGGAAGTCACAGCGACTGCTTCTCACCTAGTGCGGGGATCCTCTGGTTGAGCCACGACTCGAGGTGGTTGATCTCGTCAGGATGCGCAGAGTGAGGCAATCCTCTGTAAGTCCGGAAATCGACATTCCAGCCCCAATCCCTCAGCTTGTCCGCCGTCTTCTGACCCCACTCGTATTTGACGACTTGGTCGGCATCGCCGTGACCCATGAAAACCGGTGTTTCCTGCCTCAGTATGAGTCTTTCCGCCACCACCAACATGTAGTATGCTTGTGTGATCTCTCGTACCTTGTTCGGGTTTTTCTCCGGTACCAATTCCTTGATCTTGCCTTGGAGCAGCAGGTAACAGCTCAGTCCGAAAATACCTCCAAGCTTAGTCGGGCAGGTAATGCCAGACATTATGCTCATGGCTCCTCCCTGGGAGAATCCACCAAGGACGATCCGCTCAGATGGTATGCCCTTTTCAATCTCTGCTGCGATGAGACCGTGAAAGTAGGCTTGAGAGCGAAGGATACCGGCTTCGTCCTCGTTCTGCTTGATGTCATCGAAGGAGAGCTGCGACAGATTGAGTCAGCGCAATTCCGACATGCGCGGTTGACGGAGGTTATTGAATGAGGGTGCGGACGTTCGGATTGCGTGGCCTTACTATGTCGTACCAACCAGGCATCCTCATGCCCATGTTCTATGAAATTGTTAACTGGCTGTGACAAAAACAAGACTCCTGCAGCATTTCATACCACAGAGATAGGAATATTTGGGGCGTTGGGAAAGACGAAGGATGTCTCCTCAAACTTGCCCTTACTGCGCCAGAGATCTGACAGCCATTCCCTTCGTCACCGTCAATTGCTGGTTTCCCCTCTATATTCGCTGGATGTGAGGTTACCAGCCAGCTCCGCTGCAAGTTGTCAGCTTCAATGTACTGTGTTGTGCACAGGGTTGCAGGTGCCTCTCTACCTGTCTCCCAATCCATGTGCAACGATCACCGTCGAGGTGTGCCTTTTTAAGGCCGGGATGACGATTGCCGCTGGTCCTGACATCTCGCGCCTGAAGAAGTATAGGGTATAACGACCAAAGGAAGTACGTATGGCAGTAAACGTTCGTAGACTCCAGGTCAGTCCGCGAAGGCGGTGACGTGCATCAATACAGCGGAATCACCTCCGCATTCTCTCTCGGAAGCAGCTCGAAAGCCTTCCGAAGCTTGGCGCTTCTGACCAAGCAAAAGGACGCCTGCGCGGATTAGTTTAATAGCATCTCCACCATAGCCAATTTATAAACTCTTGATACACTAGAGCGAGGTATAAGTTCACATCTGCTATTTTAACTGCAATTTAAGGTCGAGAGAAGACTGCTCCTACGGTCTATGCAACGCGCGTTCCTCTCAGCCATCTTCGCAGGCGCCTGCCTTGTCGTAGCAATCATTCTCTCCCCGTACGGTTCCAGTATATCCCGAGCAGCGAGGAGTCTGTTCAGTAAATCATCTACTCCAGCTGTCAGAACTGCCCCTATCTCATCAAGCCTGTCATCACTGAGCTCTCCACGATTCAACTCCACAATGTCACCAACACCCGTCTACTTCCTGTCCCACGGCGGGCCAAACATCATGGAAGACGTTGGCCACCCCGCCTACACGAAGCTGCAGCAGATCGGAAAGGAAATCACCCAAAAGGTCAAGCCTAAAGCCGTCGTCGTGTTCTCAGCGCACTGGCAGGCCGGCCAGGACACCATCCAGGTCAACACGGCCGAGATGACGGATTTGATTTACGAGTAAGCTTCTCCATCTCATTCCCATTCCCTCTTCGCACGAAACCGGACCTGCCACTGACAGGGAAACAGCTACTACGGCTTCCCGCCACACTACTACGAGATCAAGTACCCAAACGTCGGCAGCTCATCCCTAGCATCAGAAGTCATCTCGCGCCTCCGAAGCGCAGGCATCAACGCCCAACCCGTCCGCCGCGGCCTCGACCACGGCGTCTTCGCCCCCTTCACCGTCGCCTTCAACCCGGAATCGAATCCTCTCAACGTGCCTATCGTGCAGGTAAGTCTCTTCGACAGCGATGACCCGGACCAGCACTACCGTCTGGGCCAAGCGGTCGCTGGACTCAGGGAGGAGGGCGTCCAGATCATCGTGAGCGGCATGGCCGTGCACAATCTCAGGGATCTGTGGAGCTCGATGGGGAAGCCCGGAGCGTTGCCGTACACGCTGAGTTTTGACCAGGCGCTGAAGGATGCTGTGGAAACTGAGGTAAGGAGTTCTTGCTTTTGCCACTAAGTAATTAGTAACGGGATAAAGTGCTGACTGGTTGATAGCCGGAGAAGAGGCAGGAAGTCATGGCGCAGTTGCTAAAGAGACCTGATGCGAGAAAGGCGCACCCAAGTTTCGAACATTTGTTGCCGATCTTCATCGGTGCTGGCGCAGCTGGAAAGGATAAGGGTGAGAGGTTCTGGACTTTTCCAGAAGGCAGCATGAGTTGGGCGCAGTTCCGCTTTGGTGAGATTGCTGCTTAGGATTCGATTAGTTCTCCAAACGCCAGGTGCCACTCAGATAGCGCCGACGAGGAAGTTGTTGGATTTGGCATTCGGGTATCATTTGTTCCGGCCATGTAGATATGTACATGTTTACTTCTACAAGGATTCTTCGTGGAGCCTTCCTTCATCATTGCGCAGCCTTCACCAGCTCTGTGACCTTGTTCTCAATCGCCTTGTCGTCCAGACCTGTGGTCATGTCAGTAAGGTTATTCGGTTATCGTACTGAAATGCTGGGACCACCAACCATCCAAGCTCTCCATCTTCTCCTTTCCAAACTCTGCGCATTCATCAGCCCGATATCCTACCGCCGTACCGTGTCTTGTGCTACTAACCGTATCTTGCCCACACCTTTGGCTTGATGTCGAGTGCTTCCCGGATCATGATTGGAGTGTATGGGTTGTTCTTCTTCATGGTTGGGTAGGCGCGGGTGAGGAAAGACCTGCAGATCATCCACACATGTCAGCTGCTGTCGCATCCATTGCCGCGCTCGCAGGCGGTATCCTGGTTTGCTATGGAATATGTTCCTCTCTTCCCAAATGATGGTAGCGTCTTTCGACAAGGGTATCGTACCTGACAGCGGCGCTGTGGTCGGAAGTCTGGCAGTGGTGGAAGCGTAGCTCCTTAAGAGCCTTGGTGAAGGCGTATTTGCCCGACATGTTGTCTGTGTGTTGCGAAAGGATATCGTTCAAGCACAATCCAAGCAGCAGCAGCAGCAACCGAAGTCGAGTCGTTCGTCGTTCCGCGGGTGGTCAGCATCGAACGCCCATGTTTGCTCAAGCTGCAAACTTGGCCGTTCCATGTCCGGATCGGGACTTCGGACTTAGGATTCATCAGCGGCAGCGGCAGGGCAGACAGTGTCCGCAGACGCAGACGACATCGCTGATACCAAGCAAAACGACTCATTCGTGACTCTCCACTCCACCTTCACACCTCTACCATTCACCTGATTCCCTTCCTCGGCTCAACTCATAATACAAGGATCTCTACCGCCATCATGTCCTCCCGCGCCGGCCTCCGCTTCCTCCACGCTTTCCGTCAAACCGCCAGACCGATTGCGCAAAGACGGGGCATTCAGACCGCCGCAGAGACCAATGTCGCGCCCCCACCAGGCTCCAAGCTCCAGCAGTTCTGGCACTCGGAGGTCGGTCCAAAGACCGTCCACTTCTGGTAAGTCTTTCCAGCCAAAACACCTCAAACACAGCGGGGAAACCTGTGGGCATGGAGACATATATGACGCGAGCAGCGACTAATCGATCTCATAGGGCACCAATCATGAAGGTACGATATGCGCGACCCAGCAACGACTGAGGGAAGAGCTGCGCTCAAGAGTCATGGCTGACCTGATTTGAAACAGTGGGGACTCGTCCTCGCCGGCGCCGCAGACTTCGCCCGCCCAGCCGAGAACCTCTCGCTCTCCCAGAACGCGGCGCTCATGGCCACCGGCGCCATCTGGACCCGCTGGTGCTTCATCATCAAGCCCAGGAACCTCTTGTACGTCCCTCCCACCGTAACCGCGCTCGCACGTCTATAAAACGCATCTTTGCGGACGCGCGCGACGAGAAAGAAGGACCGTTGATGCTAATGAGAGAACAGCCTTGCCTCGGTCAACTTCCTCCTCTTCTGCGTCGGCGCCACCCAGACTACCCGTGTCCTTCTCTACCAGCAATCTCTCAAGGGCAACAGCACATCCGAGGAGGCCAAGGAGGCCGCCAAGTCCGAGGGAAAGATCGCTGAGGGCATCGTGAAGGACCCACAGGGTGCCGTTCAGAAGGCGAAGAGCGTTTAAAGCAGGAAAGCAGGGTCACGGATTTGCTGGGGGGTTTGGAGGCAAGGAGCGTGTTAATAGGATCATTCGAGAAGGGTTGCACGACCGGCTGAGGGTTGGAATTAGGATTACCCCGTCTTTACCATTTCGATTGCGTTTCTTGCAATGGTTTAGGGATATCACGGAATAGTTGAAGGGTCATGTGGCCGATAGAGCAGCTTGATAGAGCGGGCTTGAGCATTTTATTGAGCAAATCTTATTTGCACCATTGATTTGGTTCTATCTATGAAGCAGCACGTCTGGGCGAACAGTGAGCCATGGGCCATCCAGTCTATAGTGAGCGCCAAGTCCTGCATTCCAGCCCTCTACCAGAGAGGGAAAAGCTTAAGCAACCTTCAAGCAATACAGACTACCTTCCAGCCCCGGTCTACAAATGCGCCTCCGTCCTTCTATTTTTCTCACCTGGCCCTTCTACCGAGCAAAGTTGGCTGGAGGCTCAGTGGCTGGTCCTTCTGGAGTAACGTATGCCTTGATATACGTCAGTGATACAGATATTCAGAGGAACGAGAACAAGACATACCTTAGTCATTCCACCATCAACAACGAAATCAGTACCGTTGACGAAGCTGCTCTCGTCACTGGCAAGGAAAAGCACAGCCTGAGCCTGCTCAACCGCCTCACCAAAGCGCCCAGTTGGGAAGTGCACCTCGCGTCTGTGGCGCTTGGCCTGATCATCACCCAGCCAATCCTGAAGGAGCGGCGTGTTCAGCGGCGCAGGGCAAAGCGCGTTGAACCTGTAGCCCTCACGAGCATGCACAATAGCCAACTCCCTGGTCATGGCGAGAACGGCACCCTTGCTGGCGGTGTAGGCGAGCTGCGGAGTTGCGGATCCGACCAGTGCGACCACGGAGGCGGTGTTGATGATCGAACCCTTGGTCTTCTTGTTTCGGCGAAGGGAGAGAACGGCATGCTTGGAGCCGTACCATACGCCCTTGACGTTGATGTTGTGCGTGAGGTCCCAGATCTTGTCGGCGGTGTCGATGGCGTCTGCATCGTGATCAGCCCTTGCCACTCATGGTGAAAAGTCCTCCTTCAACGCCCTACTGCGCTTGCCACTAGAGTCCTAGCCAGAAACACGTTTTTCAGGAGAAGATAGGCACTCACCAGCATCATCCGCGTGCATAATTCCAGCGTTGTTGAACATGATATCAACGCCACCCCAAACATCAACCTTCTCAACCATGGCCTGGACGTCAGACTCCTTGCTGACGTCGCAAACGGTCGAGAGGATCTTGTTCTGGATATGTGGGCTCAACTGGTGGGCCTTCATAAGACCCTTCTCAAGAGCCTCGGCGCTGATGTCGGCCATGAGCACGTTGGCACCCTCACGTGCAAACAGGATGCTGGTCTCCAGACCGATGCCGCTAGCATGGTGTTAGTCGATCAATTCGAGAATACACATTCCACATCTCCTCGTGGAACGTCCCCTTTTCGCATGCAGTGCCACGAAACTGTGCACTGATGAAGAGGAACAGGAGGATTAGGTACACGGCACGGAATGGGATGCTGCAGTTTGATGCTCCAATACAAGCTGCAGTAAGAAGCCACAATAGTACGTACCCTGCGGCGCCGGTGACGATGGCATTCTTTCCCATGAGTCTTCCGACCATGTTGACTGTGATGATATCGAGTTGCGGTTGAACGCGTATAGCTTAAGTGTGTTGACGGGTGAAGTTTGGATGTTGAGGTTGCAGTAAATATCGGAAGGTTGTTCCGATAACGCTGATCCCTTGCTCGTGCCTGGAGCGGTGTAAGTAGCTGAAATGTCCCTTTTAATGAGAACATGTAGATGTATGTTACGATTCTTACCGAATTGGACAGAAGTAGCAGTACAGTGGTTATGCTAATTGCTCAGTATATTGTTAAGACGTGGCAAGTTTGGGTGGATGTGGTTATTGTATCATGGCAGTGTTACCTTAGGTAATACCTACTGTAGGTAACAGCTCGGATGTTTCCCGTTGCGGAAGTGGATCCCCCAGTTCCACTTGTAGGGGTGTTGCAGCCGGGCCGGCAGCCCTAATACGGCCATCGTCATCAACTGAAACGATAAGGGTCTCTCCGCCTGCAGCTTGGATACAGGTACGTACATACAGCTATACCACACAGCTATACCATTCGCTCTATTGAGACTCCACCTTGTCGCATACACAATACAATTACAGTATACTAAACATAGCAATCCACCACGAGACTGATCTGCGAAGCTTCGCAGAGTAACACATCAGCGACCATGGCAATCGGCGACGACCCCTCCACTCTCACCATCGATGACCTTCCCGAGCTCCTCAAGAATGACCACTCAGTCAAAGTCGCCGGATGCGATATCGACGGTATCCTACGAGGCAAGCTGATGTCCAAGAAGAAGTTTCTCTCAATCGCACCTTCAGGTTTCGGCTTCTGCTCTGTCATCTTCGGCTGGGACATGCATGATCAAACATACTTCCGCGAACTCAACATCTCGAATAAAGAGAACGGGTACAGGGATATAGTTGCACACGTGGACTTGAGTAGCTTCAGGAGAATACCATGGGAGGATGATATACCCT
This sequence comes from Zalaria sp. Him3, assembly GCA_027923365.1. Lineage (NCBI taxonomy): Eukaryota > Fungi > Ascomycota > Dothideomycetes > Dothideales > Zalariaceae > Zalaria > Zalaria sp. Him3. The sequence continues at coordinate 405,064 of BPUN01000026.1, forward strand.
TCTTCTTGTGCAGTTTCAGGGAACCGGAAGGGACGAGCCTGAGCGCATGTCCAAGGAGCGTGCTGGAGAGGGCCAGTAAGAAGCTCGAGGACCAGGGCATGTCTGCGTTGGCAGGAGGTGAGGGATACCATGCTATGGAGGATTGCTTGCAATTAGATGCAGAGGCTGACATGTCATTCGCGCAAGCATAGCCGAGTACGAATTCTACCAATTCAGAGCACCAGAAGATCCAAACAAGCTACCAGGGGAGAGGAACTCGACCAACACCGCCAAGTTTTTGAAAGACCATCCACCCAGCCATCTACCATCGCTTACGGAGGGTATGTTTGGTTACAGCTTGACAAGACCTGTGCATAATCAGGACTACTACTACGGCATCTTCAACGCGTGCGACAAGTTCAGATGTAATGTAGAAGGCTGGCATACGGAGAGTGGACCGGGTGTCTTCGAAGCCGTGAGTTTTGCAGCCTTGAGAAAACACAGCCAACAGACACGGAGCTAACAGAGTGTTTACAGGCCCTCGAATACGGCGAGATCAAACAAATGGCCGACAAGGCCGCCCTCTTCAAGCTCACCGTCAAGTCCATCGGCTCCAAATTCGGCATAACACCTTGCTTCATGGCAAAGCCACGGGAAGGCCTTCCAGGCAACAGCGGCCACATGCACATCTCCATCTGCAACCCGACCACAAAAGAAAACCTCTTCCACCGCGCCACTCCCGACCCCAACCCACCCTACCCCGACCTCGCCCACATCTCAGACATGGGTCGCCATTTCCTAGCTGGACTATTGGACGGTCTACCGGACGTCATGCCCATCGTGGCGCCCACAATAAACTCGTACAAGCGCCTCGTAGAGAACTTCTGGGCCCCCGTTACCGTCTCCTGGGGTCTCGAACACCGCGCCGCCTCCATCCGCCTCATCGGCCCTCCCACCGCGTCGCCGAAAGCAACGAGGTTCGAGATCCGCGTCCCAGGCGCCGACACCAACCCTTATCTTGTCCTCGCTACCATCCTGGCGCTGGGCTGGCGCGGCGTGGAGAAGAAACTGGAGATCCCGATTCCCCCGCTGGGTAAAGGCGAAGATGTGGGTGGCGCGAGCGATAAGGGTGTCAGGTTGGCGAAGAGTCTGAAGGAGGCGACGGAGAGGATGAAGAGGCCGGAGAGTGTGGCCAGGGAGGTGTTTGGAGATGAGTTCGTCGACCATTTCACTGGCACCAGGGAGCATGAGATTAGGCTTTGGGATGAGGCTGTCACGGATTGGGAGGTTAGGAGGTATATCGAGACGGTTTGATCCAGGGGATTGATGGGTCTGGTATCTTCTTTGCCTCGCAGTCGTGAGTCCGTATGGGGCTTTGTATAGCATTGTTACTTGGGTTGAGCTCGGCGTCAGAGAGAGGTATTGCGAAAGGTCGCAATCGACGGCCTTCTAATTCCAGCTCAGTGGGAATGTCCATTATTCATGAGCGTATCCTCAATGTCCGTCCCCTTTCTTCCCAGCAATCTGCCTCGCCCTCGCAATCCACTCATCCCGTATCCTCGGCAACGACGCCTCCAACTCCCCTTCCAAAATCTCCCTCACCCTCTCATTCTTCTCCTCCGCCGACTCCGTCCCTGCCTCTCGTCCCACGCCCAGCATTCGCATCTCCTCCGGGATCCCGTCCACACATATACCCCCCTTCCGACCCAGAATACACGCATTCCGCGTACTCGGGATCCGCAACATCTCCTTCTCCGGCTCGAACCCGACCGCTCGTGACAGGCTGGCGACGTAGTCGCAGAGCGATGCGTACGCCGATGGCATGTGCTTTGCACTTGCTGGCCGCGCTAGAGAGCCTGTCTCTGCTGCCTGCTTGCTGCGCGAAGATACCGGGTCCTCTGCCGAAGCGAGCTGGTTCTTCGTCGCTTCAACCGCTGGTGCGGCACGAGCTGCGGGTCTGTCTGCTGCCACCGTCTCGGACATGGTACCTGAAGTCACCGAGTTTGGTGCGCCGGAACTGGGTGCTTGTCTGGTTGCAGCTGGTGTTGGCGTCGAAGGCTTCAGCCCGGCTGGCGCTCTGAACCTGCCGCCGGATAGACTGTGGCTGCAGCAGGGGATGGCGATGAATGGGCTCTCGTTCAAGTATGCCAGCAGTGGTGTCCACGGCGTCAGCTCGTCGGCATGGTTGCTGATTATGAAGGTGCCCTTGGGGAAAGTGCCGGGGTGGAAGGATCGATCGCCCAATGCGTTTGCGTTTGTATCCTTGGCGTCCGCGGTGCTAGAGCTGGATCCGCCGGCCTGGAGCAGGATGTCGGGGACAAGGACTTGCTCGTGAATGCACTCTTGCACGTGCGATGGGAAGATTGACCATGTCTTTCGCCGCCGAACGTCGAAGCCGTAGCCGTGGTATCCTTCTGAGATGAGGAGGTAGATCAGTAGGCCGTTCCCGCAGCCTATGTCTACGAAACCGGGGAAGGTCGGTTTCCCCTTCTCCTTCTCCTCCGCCTCGTCTACCCCTGCGCCGTGAACCCCATTGGCGGACGCTGAGGTGATGGGAGTGTACATATCCGTCCACAGTTCAATAAGAAAGGCCGCGATCCCCAAGTCCTCGAAGACATGCTTCCCGGGATCGGTAACCTCGACCCACCGGTCGATAAGCTGCTTCGCATACTTCGTCTTCAGTCTCGAATAAGTCTCCTGGAATCGCTGCTGAGGTACAATCAAGTCGTGATGCACCCTCTTGACGTATCCTGCTTGCTGTCCTTGACCGTGCTTGTGGAGGGTGCGGAGGAGTTGCAGCGATGTGCGCTGGAGCCGGTTGTCAAGAGGGTGAACGGGGAAGAGAGAGAAGTGAATGGAGATCGTAGCCGGCTGGAAAGATGATCCCACGTCCGTGTTGGTCTTCACCTCGTTTGTATTTTGATTGGATAATGGCCACTGGTGCAGAAAGGCGAGGTATTGCACGTTGGGGTGGTACCACGGCATCTCTTCCGCCGTGGCAACGTGAGGGACGTACAAGACTAGTGATTCCAGACTGCCATTCTCTGTCCTGGAGTAGAAATGACACGATTGTGCCAGATGTTTGTCCAGCTGTGGGTTTCGCGGCACCAGTTGCCGCACGAATGTCCTTTGCCACTTCCAGCCTGGCGTCTCGAGTACGACTGGTCGGTATTGCTGCTTCAAATGCTTTGTAGCATCACTGAAATGTCTTCCATCCTCGCTCAATCCATTCATCCCGCCCGTAGTTGGGGCAGGGTCGTGATCAGAGAGCGCGAGCGACTTGTCGGCGTCGCTGTCGTAGAATATATCGGCTCTGAAGAGATGACTCGACATGATGTTGGGGTTCTTGATCAGGTTGAGCATGACCCTTTCGAAGATTGATGGCGGAAACGTACAAGGTGTACTCATCATGGAGGTCCATTTCCCAGCTGGAAGACTAAATAAAGGCGGAGAACCGTCCATGTGCTCGACCGGGTTGAAGACTTTGCCATCTTTTTGGTCCGTGGCGCGAGCGCCGTCTTCTTGCGTCTGTACCATCTTGGAGGGACGTATGTAGGACCGTGCCCCTGTAGTATACGGCTTGGAGGAGCGCGACCCGAGAGAATTTGGTATAAACTTGAGGTTGCCCGGCGCATGAGAAAACGTTCTCTTCCCCTCGATGGCTCAAGATGAGCTTGTCAGACTGTAACCATAAATCTTTAACCATATCGTCTCTACAACAATACAACGTGCCAGCAATTGTTTTATAGCGATATGCGTAATTGGTGGCGTTTGACTATAGCTGGGGATGGTGGTGCGGAAGCCCGTTGAAGACGAGGAGTCAGGTCCGAAACGCTTCGATACCCGCCATCGATGGACACCGTCATGTCCAAAGTATAGTAACACTTAAAGCGACAAGCAAGGCATTGGCAGGACGTAATGCTGAGAGTATGTATTGGTTTTATTCGATGCCGCTATATCGCTCAAACACGATCAAATTTCTTACAGTACTCCGCGGATCTAGATTCCCATCTACGCAACGCCTAATGCCATGCACAAGCTATCACTATTCTCTAACCGTGACTCAATGAGCCCTCACGCAGTCGAGGCTCCACCGCGGATCTTGGAGTTCTTCGTCGCTGTCTCATGAAGCCTCGTACTTGCTCTTAGGTGGCTCATAGTAATGCGCCATCTCCAATCCCGCCCTCTTGAATCCACACTTGACGTAGAAACCCTCGTTCGCTTCTGAGCAGTCTAAGATCGTCTATAGGTTCGTCAGTCAGCGCACCGAGAACACTAATGCCCGGCTGTCTTTCAGCTCCCTCAATCGTGCCTCCATCTCGCACAATCTCATGGTATCCGAGCGGCATGGAAAATAGTTGAGAGTGACGTACCTTGTAGCATCCCACCTTCTCCGCAACGTAGTCCAACGCTTGTATTATTCTCAATCCCAGCTTCTTTCCCTGTTGGTCCTTCGCGACGGCAATATCCTCAATGTGGCCTACGAGGCCGAGGTTGTGTATGCTGTTGTCATCCCGTCAGCGACGTGCCCTCCAACAAACGCCTCCTCCATGACGCTTGCAGTGCATGCAACTCATCCCCCATGTCTTGTCCAAGCTCTTCTTCCTGCATTCTCTCCTTCTTGACATTGTGTCTCCGCAGGCCCGGTAAATGCCAGCCGCCCATCCGTCCACTCGCTCAAGATCAAGTACTCACAATTTCCTCTCCACAACAAGCGCCCCCGTCCCCACAATCTTGCCCTGTCCATCCAAAATACACAACACATGGTACCCGCCACCCCTTCCCAACCCGCCATTCCGCATCTCATCGAACCTGGCCTCGAACTCTTGCTCCGTGATATCCCCAACAGTGGTCAGCACTCGCAGTACGTCGAGGAAGCCGGCGTGGTAGTCGCTGCGTTGGAGCGGCCGGATGCTGTAGTCGGTTGGCAGGGCGGAGGCGACGGTCGGGGAGATCAGGCTCGGTGAGAAGAGCGGTTCGGACATGGTGGATGTGCGGTGGGTGTGGAGGTCGTGGTGGGCGTTGAGGATGAGGCTGTGCAGTGTCGCTTGCCTCGGTGATGGTGCGGATTTGATCGATTCAGAGGTCAGAACGGAAGATGAGTCTATAAATAGTAGGTACTGTTTCAATGGGGGAAGATAAAGTGCGTAGGGAGTTCGCGAGGCTGCGTGTCCAAAAGTCCGGGGATGACCGTTTGGAAGCTTATGGTACGGTGCGGGATTCCTGGAGGATTTACGGGTACCTTGCAGTAGTAAAGGGGCCGATTGTGTTGCTTCAGCTTATACTATTTTTACCCATTACTGTAATGAAAGAAGAGGCTTTCCCATCAAGCACTTCATCAGGCGATTTTCCTTTCATCATGAACGAATGTCTTCATATTTGCGTTGCCGAAGCTCTACATAGCAAGAGATAAATTTGGCTGTCATCGGGCTCCAGGCCTCGAACGACGCTCATAAGATAAGCTATATCTTCAACAGAGCGACCGTGATGCTGGTAAAACCCCTCCATTGATCCAGCCGGGAGATGATACTCTTCTTCTCGTCGGGCTTTTCTCGTTGGTAAGCAAAGAAGAGAAAGAGCTCGGAAGCAAATACGGTGAAATCCCAGACATAAAAAAGGAGATATTCCGACAGGCGATAGGGTATACAGCGATTAGGTGGTTTGTTCCTTATTCCCAACAATTTGCAATGCACATGCAGCCAACACCCAGCGAGAAAACCATGAAGAAAGAAAAAGATTGAGAGCCCTTGCGATCATGAGCACGGGTTCGGATAAGATTTGGCGATGACTGGTCGAAGCAGTTTTGATGCTCAGTAAAGATTGCCATGTGGCACGGCGCAGAAGATGCCGACGAAGATGCAAGACAAGATGAACGAAGCGAGCACAGCTTGGATGAAGATGGTATCCTGGATTTGACGAAGAGCAGGCTCCTCAATCCAGATTTCACGGTCGAAGATCTTGCGGATAATGAAGCGCTTCTTGTACTTGGCGATCCAGGGTTCATCTTCGTAGCTGTTGCTGTTGGTGCTGACGAGGGTATCGGAAGAGAAGCCAGATTTGTCGTCGACCATTTCGTCGTCGTCTCGGAACAGCTCCCATGGGCGGAGGTGGCGGTGATGCATGCCGTGGAGGACCTGAGTCTGTTAGTGAATGCGGACATGGGAGTCAACCTGGGATTGACTTACCACACACATGCCCTTCCATGCTGCGATGAGGGTAGCGATACCGATAAACCAGAGAGGGAGTGCAATCACACGCCAGCCACGACCAGCGTGACTGAGAGTGATGAGAAGGTCGACAAGGAAACCACCAACGATACCGAAGACACCAAGACCGCGGGCAAAGACGACACGAGGACGGTTGCCGTTGCAGATGGTCCAGCGGATGAAGTTAGGGTGGGACTGTTTACGGAGAGACCACTCGACAGTGTTGACGACGTTTCGGAAGGCCGATGGGTGGGTGGTGTTCTGAAGAGCGTGAAGGACCGCGGTTCTTTCACGATCGGATAAGTTCAGTTGGCGTGGGGTATGTTCGGCAATGTAGATGGTGATGATGCGAGTGATTTCTTGACGGAATGGTTGGGTTGTGACTGCAAGAGGTTAGTGATGTTCTGCTCGTGAATAAACTTGAGAAATGATGAACTTACAGGGCTTCCACTTCATGCCAGCCTCCTCAAATGCCTCATCAGCCTTCTTGCTGTATGGTGTACTGCCGGTGAGGGTGTTATCGTCACCGAAAGATGAGCCATAGTCTGAAGACATCATTTCACGCTTGTCATCGGAAGATGGAGTTCTGGACGGATCATTGAACGGGTCACGCTTCTCGGTGTCGAATGGCTTTGCTGAACCATCTGCGAAGTCGGTTCCCTCAAGTACGGCAGCAACATCTGGGCTGACCTTCTTGCGACGAACACCTTGTCCAGCCGTAGCTTCTGCCTCTGCTTGAGCGGCTGTCCATTCTGGAGACAAGGCCTTTTCGGTTTCTGAAAGAGCGTCGAAACGCTTGCAGTAATCCTTGTACCAGAGGTAGAACTGGAGGTTTTCGGCATCATACTCAATGTACTTGAGATAGTTCATGAAGTCGCGTGTGGTGCATGGCTGTGCACACTGTTAGCTGACGTCGGAGCAGGGAAGAGATCTGGTGAAACTCACCGGGCAAGTACCACCGTTGATGATACGGTCAAATGAGAGAGCATCAGGTATGCCGTGTGACTGGCCTGAGCTACCGGAAGTGATGGATTCGTTGATTGACTTTTGCTTCTCATCTCCACTCATGGAGTCGCGAGAGGATGCGACGTATGAGGGACGACGGTAGGTGAGGCTGAGAACCATCGTGATGGGAGTGTGCTGCTACGAAGCAGCTGTCGTTGCTGGGCGATGGTATAGACGTGAGTGGAGGGGAAGAAGATCACAGCAGGTGGTGGGATGGAAGGACAAGAAGCGGACGGAGGCACAAGAAGTAGACGATGGCGGTCCGGAAACAGTCACTGAAACTCTATGCTAGTTATTTCAGAGTGGGACCGGGAGGACTGGGAGGATTGGGAGGCCTGGGGTAGGACGAGATGTGTAAATTGGGCGCTGGAGACGCCGCCCGGTTTTAACTCCCCCGCGATTGTCGAATCGGGAAGGCGTGCCTCGTGTTCGCGATGGCGATTAGCCTCTTATCCACACCGTCGGGAAGCGCTATCTGACAGGAAACGTCGACATGCAGGAGGCAGCAAACAGAACTTCCAGGACGGCCGTTCCTGCCTCTTTACTCCAATTGGAAGGACTAGGGTTAATCGCACTGATTACGGCTGCTGGGAGGGCTTGGGAGGGCTTGGAAAGGCGTGGGAGAGCAGAGGAGCCGAAAGTAGCTCGTCTACGTGGCTGCCCTAGACTTGCGTCGTCCACGCCAGCGGGCAACTTGGGGCAAGCAAGTCATCCACAGACCCACTTCCGCACATGGGTAGAGGCAGGGTTTTGCATTTTTGCAGGGCTAAAGACAGCTAAAGACAGCTAGAGACAGGGGGTTGCAGGGTGGTCCATGTCGACTTAAGTCAAATCATCCCCGCTCTGTCCGAAAGACGCAAGCCCTCCGGATCGACGTTCATATCCGTGAATGAATGGGCGAGAACGAGGCGCGAAAGAGGCGCGGTCGATGCATGGAGGCACCATTGCGCTAGCCGTTCGGCAGTTAGATACAGATTGAGTTTGCCGTTGAGAGTTCCTGAACTGAACAGCGCAACGTCTCCCCGGACGTCGTACAAGACTGTGGAAAGAGGCGTCTCAGCACCATACAGTACATGACTACATGTAGGTAGATAGCCGCGGATGTATCTTCTGCCTGCATCTTGTGCGACTCTAGGGTCGCGAAAAAGCCCTTCCCCGCCAGACTTTGCTGAAAGAAGCCGGTGCCACGCAAGAACTAGAGCTGCTCGATCCCGCCCGATGAGCTCGCCAGATCTGCGCGACCGAACGCATCGGGGAGCGGGACGCGCCATTTCGACTTAATTCGATGGCTTGCAGGACGTGATTGGTTCCCGAAATATGCGCCTCGATGCGCCTTGATGCGACTTGATGCAATGTTTGCAAATACCAGCTAGCCGACTAAGCCAGCTCGTCACTGCGCGTTCATTTCAGTCAGCCACCCAGTCGGGGTTTGAGCGCGTGCGGAGCCTGCTGAAATGCAATGCCAAGTCCTGCATATATGGCATGAGATGGGATGTCCTTGTCAATATTCAGCAGCGAAATTACTGATCCGACGTGCATTTGCTGATGCCCAGAGCTATCTTCGTTTCATCTGGCGAGAATATCCTACTCGGCCACGGCGATCCGCTCCGGCACGACTTGCAAGAGGATGCCAATCCTCGGCTGAACCACGCTGCGGGTAACGATGATCTTCGCACGACTCAGACGTACAGTGACCTCACGGCTCAAGCCGTAAGCACCTAATATCGTCTTCACCTAGTCTTGTAGGCTACTGATCCGCTGTTGATCCGCTATACTCCTAGTGCCATGCCCATATAGGAGACGCGATGGAGGAAATCGACAGATCAGCGTCTTGGCTTGTATACAGTAGCTATCCGTACATGCATGCACCTTTCGCGGCTCACCGCATACGGTATAAACGATCGCTTCCCCAACCTGTCACTGGGACGGCACGAACCGTTGTTTGCCCTGCGCTGTGGATGTGACTATAGGATGACATACACGCCTTCATGAGGGCACGAGCGCAGTCATGCATGCGGCTGTATGGAGTCGGCTGCGGCTCATACGAGAATTGATGCTGCCTGGAGAACACTGTATTCTCTCTGCGTCTTCCCGCTTCACCTACGACGGGACATCTGGAGTGCTGCAGCGAGCCGCTACTCTAGATCTTGGGTATGCTCGTTTGCAAGCAGCTGCCCGTCGTCCAGTGCATTGGGGCAGGAAGCTGTACCGAAAACGAGGTCTAGATTCACGATGCACATGCATTTTCGGGTCTCAGCGGCATGGTATTGCTTTTGGAGACTGCGCATGAAGCTATGCCAGGCCCCTTGAGGTGCGTTGAGGGGTGAATAACAGAGTGACTGAGCAGTGGACTGAGCAATGGGATAAGGCACTCGCATCGATTGTCCACCCTGCTTGAGCTGGGGTCTTGGGACTGCACCCGGCGGTGTTGCGCAAGTATGAATGTACGCAGTCGTGCGTGAGAGTTCCTTCGGAAAGAATGCCCGTTGACTGACTGACTGCTTCTGCCCACCAAATTTCTTCTTGCTGCCACAGGGGACCAGCTCAATGGGCGATACTGATACGAAGCAGCCGAACACACTCGCTCCTCCTCAGCTATAGGCATGGTCTTTAGTTATGACTGGCAAAGCGAGTACGCGAGTAGGTAGGTACTTTAAACAGTGTTAAAAAGTGAGGTGATGGCTTGCCACCCAACTTCTCCGCAGAAACCGGGCCAAGCTTCCAACGCCGAATCTATTAGACATGCTAACAGGCCATGAATATCCCAGTCTTCTTTGCTACCTACCGCTCAGGACCCACACGTCATACTCTGTATGCGTTCTGGCTTCTAGCAAGTAATACTGTAAACCGCATCTTTGCAGCAGTGTTTCAGTAGCAAACTGCCCCTGTGAGGAGAAGATGCGGTTTTGCAAAGCTGTGGGAAGTCTCGTCGCTACGGATTCTGTGGTGGGTCTCCTACAGAACGGCTCAAATTTCTTCCGGGCTGTCACCTCTCATATATTCATTTCAAATTGTCCCACATTATCGTAATGTTACCGTAGCCCGGCTGGCACAATTGGTCAGCGCGTGAGACTTTTAAGCACTTCTATGCAAGAGAGATCTCAAGGTTCAGAGTTCGAGCCTCTGGTCGGGCGGGTACGACGTCCTGCGCGTTTGCGCAAGTCCTTTTGCTCCTATAGTGGCGGATCTTGCGAGCCACCCTAGATACTAGGAACAGGTTAGCCTGATTTTTTTGTTTTACTCTGGTAGCGAGAGCTTTATAGGCTTCGGCACGCGATAGAACATCCTCCGAGTATGTTGCGACCTTGTGGCCAGTATAAGCCCTACGATGGAATCGGTATTAGAGTCGGCAGCACGACACTTTCGGTTGACCGAACCGGGATTCGCAGGCCCCCAAATTCCCCGCTTCAGCCTCTCTAATAGCCGTACGGAGTCTGTAGGCGGCATGTCGATGTTTGGAATATACGTAATGTCATAAAGCCAATCGTATGTAAAGGTTGGCAACTGATCATATCCTCTGCTTGTGTCGCATGTTTCCATTTGCTTTGTGCTCTCCTAAACTATTCCTAACCCGTCTCGCAAACCCTACACCATTGTTTCATCCATAATGGCAGAACAAGTTGATGTCTTGATATGCGGTAGCGGCTCCGCAGGTGTCTGCGCTGCAACGTGGTTGGCACGGTATGGCGTACGATGCAAGATCTTAGACAAGCGTCTCGGTCCAATGAAGATCGGCCAAGCGGATGGCGTGCAATGCCGTACAGTGGAGGTCTTTGACAGCTTCGGCATAGCAGAAGAGCTCATTCGCGAGTCGTATCATGTACTGGAGCTCGCTTTCTGGGGCGTGGATGGCGAGGGTGGCATCAAGAGGACAAGTCAAACCGCTGATACTACGCCTGGTCTGTCACATCAGCCTCACGTTATCCTGAATCAGGCGCGGATCAACGGTCTCATGATTGAAGCAATGTACCGCTTCAATAAGCAAACAGTTGACTACGGGCTTGAGGCGAAGGACGTCCAATTCACGTCCGACAAGGAGTACCCGGTTCGTGTGCTAGCTGAAAAAGACGGCAAAGAGGTTCTGTTTCAGGCAAGATATGTTTTGGTAGGCACTAAAACATGCAATCAGGTTCACATACTGACTATGTAGGGATGTGATGGCGCCCACAGCAATATCCGTAGGTCACTCGGCTACAAGATGGTTGGTGACAGTACGAACTCCGTCTATGGTGTGATGGACATTTACCCGCAGACCAACTTTCCCGATATCAGGAAGAAGGTCGCTATCAAATCTGAAAGCGGTACGCTCATGATCATCCCCCGCGAAGGTGGCTCCTTGGTGCGGTTCTATATTGAGCTGGGCCATGATGTCGCATCGAAAGATGTCAAGCTTGAACACCTTCATGAAGCCGCTAAGAAAATCTTCCACCCATACACGATGAACATCGTTGAAACGTCTTGGTGGTCAGCCTACTCCATAGGACAGCGCCTCTGCGACCACTTCTCCAAAGATGGGCGTGTTTTCCTGACTGGTGATGCATGCCATACCCATTCTCCAAAAGCTGGGCAAGGCATGAACTGTAGTTTACAAGACGGCTACAACCTCGGCTGGAAGCTTGCTTCTGTTCTCAAAGGGACAGTAAAGCCAGAGATTCTCGACACTTATACGTCCGAACGCCAAATGACCGCAAAAACTCTTATCGACTTTGACCGGACCTGGGCAAAAATGTTTGCTAAAGAGGCGAACGTTTCCTCAGAGTACATCGCGGAACAGTTCAAGAAGGCCGGCCAGTATACTGCTGGCCTAGCCACAGCGTACAAGGATTCCGCCATCATATCGGCAGAAAATAGTAGGCAATCTTTAGCGAGCAACCTGGTAGTGGGCATGCGGTTTCCGAGTACTCAGGTAGTGCGGTGGTGTGATGCGAACACGTTGCACCTTGTCAAGGCGCTACCAGCGGATGGTCGCTGGAGGATCGTCATATTCCCCGGAGATGTCAGAAAGGCGGATGCCGCAGAGAGGCTTGAGAACCTGGCTACATACCTCGCATCCGCCTCGGGCCCAATCAGAACCTACACACGCTTGGATGCTGACATAGACTCTTTCATTGAACCTATAGTGGTTTTGTCTGGCCCACGCATTGAGGTGGAGCAAGACCAGATTCCAGAGTTTTTCTTCCCCAAGACTGGCAAGTACGGAGTCAGAGACTTGCACAAGGTTCATTTCGACGACCAAGCTTACGATCTCACACACGGGCACGCTTACGAATTCTATGGTGTCGATCCGGAGGTGGGCGCTATCGTGGTTGTTCGACCTGATCAATGTAAGGCTGCTGCAATGAATCTGTATGACAATGAACGATGTACTAAGACCGCTATAGATGTGTCGATGGTGATGGGTTTTGATGAGCTAGGAAAGCTAGGGGAGCTTTTTGCCGCATTCGCAATTGCACAGGATACGCAGCACGCAACCAACGGGAAATATTAGGGCAGTGTCTGGCCATCCGAATGGTTTGGTAATACTACCTGGGTAGGATTGGTATTGAAATAGATGCCGAATACGCAAGGTGTCTGCTTCAAGCCTGTCCTTTGAGTATCCTGGCGTCTATGGTCAGGCAGAGGACGCCCTAAGCTCAGCTGATGGGTCTGGTTCCACAGAGAACAACCTCCACTTGCTTGCTACTCCCTCTTCCTTCGAATTCATGACCTATTCTGTACGATGCATAGCCCGCGTCGCCACAGCCACGGAGCTGATTAAGAAAGCTGTTGGTGTTGAAGGGGCCGAAATCGGCGTGGTCCTGTTGATTGGCGTTAGAAGCACGGCGGTAATGGCACGCCTGAAAGTTTCATCGAGGGGCCAGCCCGCGGACTACTAGAGCTGAACACGCTATTCTCCAACACTGCCGCAACCGCCTCTCGCCTCATGAGAGGGTCTATTGTTTGAAAGCTGCACTGACAGTATTTGGGTGATCCTGAAGTCGAGGAAAGCGACTGCTTGTCAGGTCGAAAGCCCACTTATCAGATGCCTGTCCGCGGCCACTTGAACGGCACATTCATACGCCACTGTACGAAAGGAGCAGCAGACAGCGCCAAACAGCTCAGCCCCCTTCATATGGACGTCAAGTAAAACACTGCCCATGGTTGGTGCTACTTTGAGAGCCTTGATTCCAAGCTTTGACACGCACCTGGGGCCAAATGTCAGCTTCGAAAGCCTTGTCCCCTTAATCCAACGAGCACGTGTTGCTTATCGAACGATGAGGGTGTTCCACACATAGGATGGATGAGACAAGTGACACGGATTACTACACTGCTGAAAAGTGCCAGATCCTACTCATACGAGGATGGTAGGACAAAGGATCTCAGCTTGCTTAGCCAGTCTCGTAAAGATGATCTACGGCCATTCACTGGGCGCGTCTACACAACGCTCATGTTCTCGCAAGAGGGTCGTGGAGCTGCGAGACAACCTTCCTAGCCTGCCACAGTTTTCTATAAGAAGGCCTGTCCTCTGTGAAAAACAACATCGGTCCATCACACAGCTCATCCTCACCAACACACAACAGAAACTGCACTTCACAATTCTCATTCTTCGTCCATTCCTTAATACATCACAATGAAGACCTCCGCCTCTGCCGTTTTTGTAGCCTAACCATTAGAATCAGGCCAAATCTTGTAGCATAGGTTTTGCCAAGAAATGCGGGGCGTTACTAGAGTCGTCGCCTAAATAGCTTAGCGTTACTAAAGTCGTTGCTAGAGTTATCGCCTAAGTCGTTACCTAGATTGCTTAGCGTTACTAGAGTTATCGCCTAAGTCGTCGCCTAGATTACTTAGTATTGCTAGAGTTATCGCCTAAGTCGTTACCTAGATTGCTTAGCGTTACTAGAGTCGTTACTAGAGTCGTTACCTAAGTCGTTACCTAAATAGCTTAGCGTTACTAGAGTCGTTACTAGAGTTAGCGCTAGAGTCGTTACTACCTAGGGTCTAATATATAGAGCTAGAGTTAGCGCTCTAGTCGCTATACTTAACTTATCTAACTTCTAGTCGGACCTCTATAACTTAGCTACTATATAACTATACGATTATCTTATATTAACTTAGAATATCCTATATAAAACCCTATCTTCTATATAATTGCTTATTCCTTAATATAATCGCTTATTCTTTATATATATATTTCTCTTACTACTTAGATAGCCTTTATATTATTATAAGCTACGTTATTATAGCCTATTACGTTCCCTTTACTTACTCTTAATAAACCTTGCTTAATAATTATTACCTAACCATTAGAATCAGGCCAAATCTTGTAGCATGGGTTTTGCCAAGAAATGCAGGGCGTCGCTAGAGTTATCGCCTAAATAGCTTAGCGTCGCTAGAGTCGTTACCAGAGTCGTCGCCTAAGTCGTCGCCTAGATTACTTAGCGTCGCTAGAGTCGTCGCTAGAGTTATTGCCTGGATTGCTTAGTATCGCCAGAGTTATCGCCAGAGTCGTCGCCTGGATTACTTAGCGTTACCAGAGTTATCGCTAGAGTTATCGCCTAGATTACTTAGCGTTACTAGAGTCGTTACTAGAGTTAGCGCTCTAGTCGCTATACTTAACTTATCTGACTTCTAGTCGGACCTTTATAACTTAGCTACTATATAACTATATGATTATCTTATATTAACTTAAAATATTCTATATAAAACCCTATCCTCTATATAACCGCTTATTCCTTAATATAATCGCTTATTCTTTATACGTATATTTCTCTTACTACTTAGACGGCCTCTATATCGTTATAAGCTGCGTTATTATAGCCTATTACGTTCCCTTTACTCACCCTTAATAAACCTTGCCTAATAATTATTACCTCTCCCTTATATATAGGATATTAGATTATCTATATACTAACTCTATAGGCTTATATTATCTCGCATTATCTCGAATTATATAGCTATTTTATCCTATAGCTACGCCTACCTCTCTCCCTTTTTACTTAGGATTAACCCTACTAAGCTATACCTTTATATACTATTCATAATAGTGGATTAGAGATAGTACTACCTCTATACTTATAGAGTCGATATTCCTTATACTAAGCTTTCTCGTCCTAGACTTTATACTATATAGCTCGTAGCTATGCCTATATACTAAGAATATGCACTACTATCTACTAACTTAGCTATTAGATCTAGTAACCTCTACAATTAAGTAGTATTATACCTAATCAAATTAATAAAGCTAGGATATATAGTAAGTACTAGTAAGAGTCCTTAGGTATATAGCAGTATTAGCGGTATTATATTCGGTTATATAGGACTAGGAAGCCTCTAAAACGTGCTACTATATTCGATTCTAATCCCTAGCTAAAACTGCTCTCGCTTTAGTCGAGCTCTTATTATAGGCGTATTATAACTATTCCTCTTTTAGTTCTTTTATAGTATACCCCTTCGATTCCTACTTAATTCCCTATTAAACCCTAGCTGCGTTCGTACTATAACTAGTATCTACTATTACCTTACCTATCTTCTCTTCTCTAGTAGCTTCTACCTCTCCTTATTTCCTAGTAGACTTACTACTACTCTCTACCTATACTACCTTTATACTAGAGCCCTCCTCTCTATTTGCCTTTTCTCTAGTATTCTTTACTTTACAACTCTTCTCTTTCTCGATATTACTAACCTTAATATCTAGGATAGTGCTTATTATATCGACGTTAGACTAGTAATACTCTAGTAGGATTTGCTTAATGCCTATATAATCTATAATCACTTATTCGTAGATAACGTCGTATATTTAACTAATATGATAGTAGCGTTTAGTCGCCTACTAAGCCTATACGTTATTAGGGTCGACGTCTAGCTGAATCATCTTATACGCCTTTATTAGTATAATCCCTAATAAACCCATATTAGAGATAATGATTAAGATATTAAGCAGATTACTAAACGTAATATACTTCTCGCTATTATTAATAGCCTCGTCCTAAAAACGTTTAATCTGATTATTACACTTTATAGCCTTAAAGCTTTTATATAGAGTGTAGTATACCTTAATAATACTATTATATATAGCATCTATCGCTTCCCTAACTAGGCTGCTATAAAGGATGATCTATAGATATAACGCTACGACTAGCTTACTTATAAAGATTACTACCTTCTTATAGTGTTCGCCCTTATCCTCCTTTACTTATAAGCTTTAGTCTCTACTATCCCTCTTCGAATTCTTAATAGCTTCCCTATTTTTAATATAAGTCTCCTTTTTGTAGTTAGTAAGGACGTAGATAATATGCTAGAACTTAGTAAAAGTCGCGTATATATCTTTAGTAGTATTCTAGTACTACGATTTCGTAGGGTCTAATTACTAACTATAACCCTTAAGGCGATTCGCTATTAGTACCTTTGTTACCTTTTCGTTATAAAAGTCTATTTACTCTGCTAGATATAGGATAGTAAAGACTATACGTACTTAGCGATTTAGTTAGCTCACTTATTTTTTAGCTAATTCGGCCCTTATAGCGTTAGCTTTAGTCTTATTAGGCTTATCTTAAATAACCTCTAGAAGGCCCTTCCTCTTAGCGTATTCCTCTACTAGCTAGTAGAACTAAGCTACTACCTTATCTAATAGTAGTACTACTATTATCGTCTTAGTAAGCTCTAGTAGCTTCTTTATAGGCTTCCTAGTAAACTAGTCCTTAGCTAAGAACGAGAGTATATACTTTAGTACGAAGTTCTAGAGCTATACTCTACCCTTCTCTTAGACCTACTTCTCTAGTTTGACTTAATATTCTGCCCTATTCTTCGATAATCTGCTAGCGCCTAGTAGGTTCTTACTAAACTTATTCTCGAAGATTACCTAGAGGTTTTAGGGTTAGGGTTAGGGTTAGGGTTAGGGTTAGGGTTAGGGTTAGGGTTAGGGTTAGGGTTAGGGTTAGGGTTAGGGTTAGGGTTAGGGTTAGGGTTAGG